>CM076575.1:823594336-823941517 GCA_034641835.2 Pinus albicaulis
GAATAATCATACTCTTGGCATATGTAATACAATACATGTTAAAACCCCTTTGATTGGATGATGTGTTTAGCTGTGACAACACTGTGTGTATTCTGCGTACAATTTCAGAATATCTTTTGATTAATGAATCTGTGTTATTAATAGTATCATTCATGCACCATAGCTATCTGTGATTGTGTTGATGATGCTCAAGTTTAGTATTTACTCTTATGATGAATGTTAATGAACTGTTTTATTAGCATTTCGTTATATCTTTCGGAAAGTTAAGGGATATTCTTGCCATAAAGAACTGTTTCTTTGATGGTCAGATTATCCTGCATGCATACCCCATAGATGTGTTGCTAACGACACTTCCTGAGTGTATGCATTTTGTCTATTACCTTGCTACGCACAGTGTCATATATTGGTTTGATACATCAGTCATGTATTCTGTATCATGTGAATAAGTGTATGTTTGCAGTTTCAATCAGGTTGCTCGAGACCGAAGAGAAAGTCATTTAAGTGGTAGCCGGACCCACACCCCAGACGGGATCCCTACTCCAAACGGTTCAAAGTCTAATTGGGACTTTCTACCGGGGATATCCCCTACTGTTGGCCGGACATATTTTCCTGTCAACACAATCACATAGGCATAGTTAGTCTAGATTAATACAACATAATGTCACAAATAGGTCGACTCATACCTGAATGTCATAACCCTAACCATATTAGTGTAGTCCAATCCAATTTAGCGTGATACATATAAAATCAATATATCAATGCTATAATCCTAATAATCAAGTTAACTAACATATACCAGCAATAGGTTAACATACAACATGCTCATCAACAATATATAACATAATCATCTAGCTAACTACAAGTTAACATATAACATATTCATCAAGTTAATATTGTGCCTAACTAACCAACAAATGTACCTATGATCAGATTAATTAACTAACATCTATCATTTATGTAACCATAAAATCAATAGAATTAAAGGCATACACATAACCATAATGCATATGACTACACTGATCAACTAGTATTTATCACATATGTAACCATACTAAGAATAGAATGAAAAACATATAAGTAACTGTTAATGCTTACAACAACCATGAATCACATACCTTCATGCCAAAAATACAACTAGTATGATGATCTTCTTTTAACCCCAAAGTCCATTGTTTCAACTTCACTTTAAAGATATGCATCTTCTACTCTATCTCAGCCAACACATTAGCACCATAACATACCAACATCATCATGCATGCATAACAACATGTAGACACTAATATGCATAAAAAATGCATATATAGGCATACACTCATGATGACACATCCCACAACAACACCATCAACCTTCACATGGCGACATTATTGCAACCATGACCAATGTCATGCATATGTGAAAAGTATATAGACCACAAGGATGATTAACACATGTGAAACTAACATGAATGCATGACCAAATCACAATGACATCTAGTTTGAGGGTTGAACCATGCTCTGATACCACTTTGTGGTATCAGATATCACACAAAGAGACTAGAAACTAAACACCACCCAAGGAGAGCACAACCACACTCTGATATTACTCTAAAACACCCTCTTCCCACACCTATCCAAGAAACTGGCCGACCAGGGTAAAAATGTGATGAGGATAATATTATGAGATTCGACCTCCTCGATGACCTTAAGGAAGTGTAATAAATGGAAAAATATCATACAAATATTGTATCAACAATAACAACCCCATGAGCTAGCACAAGCATTCAGGCATCCTGCCCCTAGGTCCCACTAATATTTTAACCCACTTAAGCTCTGGATGCATGCACAAGGCTGCATGCCTCCATCCAGGGACTATTTCTAGTAGTGTTGTGCCATGAATTTAAGGAACTTTTCAAGCCCATAATTCCATTCATTGCCCAAAACTTGTTGCAGCTTCTGGAATCCATTAAACACATTATGAAAAGGCGAATAAGACAAAAATAACTCCAGGACTAAGCTCGGACATCCCGAACCGAAACTAACATTTTTTGAAACATGTCACAAATATGGAAGCTACAGGTGTAAAAAACGGATCCGAGCATAGGGGTCCCATACTTATCGGAGAATCGCTAAGAAGCATTGTTCCCTTATATCCTTAGTTTAAATATCATCTATTAGGTCATAGATACATCATTCATTCATTTACAAATAAAAAAATGAGGAGAACCATACATCCTTACTATCATAACACATGCTTATAAATAGCATAATAACAACAGAAATATCCAAGATACATCAAGCATAAGATCCATATATAAATTAGTACACTTACACATCAAATTCTGAGTAAATGAACTTTCTCATTAATGAATGTAAAAAACAACCGAGTATGGGAGTACCACATTCCACACGACCATATATTGGTTGAACTAATTATATCTTCAACCAATCAACCTCGTGCCATATTCCAAGCATGAATGTGGGACTCATAACCAACCAAAAATTACCAAACAATCATGAATGCTACCAAAGTTCTCTGCCTACACCATGAGAAATTTTAGTTCCTCCTAGTTTCTTAGGCTTTATCGTAATCCACAATATGATCTAGGGATCACTAGGCCCTACACCAAGACCCACTCTTCAGGCTTTACCATACATCCCATCCTAATAATACTACGCCAAACAGAGGAAAACAATCCTATATTTAACGACAAGGATTCCAAGACCAATCGAGGCACACAATCTTGGATTTACCACAACCCACAGTCAGGTTCAGGGGTAACTAGGCCAATGTCTTTTTCATGATCCACTATTCGTTTTAGGGACCACTAGGCCACGTGTTTGTCATTTTAGAGATCCACCTCACTTAGATTCGAATCCATCTGGAAATCCAGCTCAACCAAAGTATGATAACCCATCTCATCAAGGCTATACATAAATAGAAAGGTTAGGTTGAAAGCACTCTCACACATGGAAAAACCCATGCCATGAAAAAAAATAACTAGATGCAATAACATGCATGCGAAATCTAACAAGGAAATCACACATGCAAATCAATACCTGCAAAGAATACTTTTGTAGCTTCTTGATCTTTCTCTTCCTTTCTTCCTCCTTAATTCTTCTTGTTTTCTTTGCATTCCTTACTCCAATGGTAAAGTGCTTCAAGAAAAATCTAAGTGTCCAAGAGTATGAGAGAGATATAGAATAGAATGAGAGCCATAGGTGTGAGAAAAATATTGAGCCAAAATCTTGTTAATTCATCCTCAGAAGCAATTTTATCAATGATGCCTCTATTTTCTTCATTTTCCTCCTCACATGCAACATGTGACCTTTCACCTTATTTTTATCCTATTTTACATTTTTTTCATATTTTCCATTATTTTCATAAATAAATGTGCCAAAAATATGTTTTACCTCTTTAATTCCTTAGCCATTTCCTTTTCCAATTTCCTTTAGCCATAATGATTGAAATTAACACCCACTAGGATGTTGTAATATTCCAAATATTCCATCAGTTAATTGGAATATTAGAGTTCTTATTTTTCTTAATTAATTAAGTAAATAAAAGGGTGGAGGGACCCGTAAACCCAATAGATGAATAAAATCCACTTATGTTGTGTGGATGTGGATTAGCTAGGTAGTGGTTTGGCATTATGGAGTAGTGGAGCAGCTTATAGATGAAGGAAGAGTGGAGATCATAGAGAAATAATGAGGAAGATGATGGAGATAGTGGAGGAATAAAAGTAATATCATAGAGAAATATTGATGAAGTGATGGAGGAAGTAGTGCATTAAATGCACACATGATGGAGGGAGTGGAGAGTAAATGCAGAGATGATGGAGATCATGGAGGACAACACAGCCTTCATGGAGGCTAGTGGCCACATGTACAATACATTAATGAGGTGGGCCAAGGCCAAGGAAGGCTCACAAGCATAAAAGGAAGGTGAGGGCAGCCATAGAAGGCATTCTAGATTTTGATATTGTATTGTCGTTTACGACATTTCTTTGCACGCTTCAACTATTTAGCTATGTCTGTTGTGTTGTTTAGCACACAAATGTCTCTGAGTGGAGATCCCACCCTTATCCACAAGAGACTTCGATTCCCTACTCTAAAAATGTTTATTTGAGTAGCCATTCATCATTCGGAAACTGTGCCACATTCAACCCTTATCTTCAGCACTTACAGCCTCAGGAATTATGCATTCCCGCCTTAGGGTTTGTGAGGAGGAATGTAGTTCTCAGTATTTCATCTAGGAAACCTGTGGAGGGATCAAACCTTCACCTTGTATGTCCATTTTAGTATTCCCAGAGCAGCTTTGATACATCCAACATCAAGCCATCATTCTACTCCTCTATGCAGCAGCAGTTCCTGCAGCAATTCCAACAGTGTAGGTTTAGAGGAGGAAGGAAGTTGCAAGTATTTCAGCTTGGAATCCCGTGAGGCATCATACCCTCACTTTGGTGAGATAATTTCCATACATTGTGAGAAATATTACAACATATAATAGCAGGCTACAAAATTAGCCCTTTTGACAGTGCAGTCACTTCCAGCAGTGGTGCATTTAAGCAGTTGCAACTTGAGAGGAGGAGCTAGATCTCAAGCTTCTAGCTTGGGAATCAGGCGCATGGGCCAGCCCTTCATGCATTGAGTTGAATTAGCATTATTGCAGTTATTTTTTCTTTCAATTCATGCCATAGACTTGCATACCTAGCAGCTATGTATTGCAAGCCCTAGGAGGGTGATTTTCCAAGGTGATCCAATCCAGAAATCCTTTTTGGGTTATTATGGGTTTTCATCATAGAGTCCGGATTCCAAAACCTAGCATTTTATAAGCTTTGGAATAGCCTGATATACACATCCATTTTCATCTAGTAGTTGAATTTCCAGCATTTCCAGTAGGAATAGTGCAGTAGGGTCTCCAAAATAGAAACAGTTACACAATGTTCTCAGTGAGAGGACTTGAGGGTCACTCTAACCATCTCTGTCGACTTGAGTGCTACTATTTTTTAGCACTGTTGTGCTTGTATTTCAACTCCTTGTTAATAAAATGGCTCAGTTGTTTTGTCTATTTTTATTATGTATTCAATTTATTTCCATATTGCTGCAATTTTCATTTATTGCGTTGTGTATTCTATCTTTTCCTATTTTGGGATATTATAGTGGTATCAGAGCATGATCTTTGGCTCAGCTTGTGGGCACTACATTTCTTGACATCGAAAGAAGAAGTAGAAAAAGAAGAGATCTACAATGGCGGAGGGATTGATTTTTGCTACACTTATCTTTAGATCTATGCAGGATCTCTCCATAGAGATTGAATAAATGAGAAGGGAAAGGAAAAGAGAAACCTCAAGAGGGTTTCAGAATGAGGAAGGTCCAAGCACTTCCTATCAACAACATAAGTAATCAACAGTGAAAAAAACTCCACAAAACTCTACTATGTCCACTTTCCTTGTAGAAGGAAATGAATGGCATGGAGATGGAGGATACTTAGAGCATGACACTCTGATTGATTATCTTGCAGAGTACAAGTCTCAATCTAGAGCATTTAAAGAGAATCTGACCATCCAACATTTTTTCCAGATAAAAGAGAACCAGAGACCCGACAACAACAATAGAAGAAGAGGGCACATACATAATAGATTATTCCTACATAAATTTGATGGGTCATCCACAAGCACGACAAAAGTTTGGATGGAGGAGTTAGATTATTTATTCCAGTTACACCCAGAAGCGGAAAGGGAGGCCATTGAGATTGCAGCACTCCACCATGAGGGTGAAGCAAATGATTGGTGGTTTAGCCATATGGAACATGCAAGAGTGACTGCGTATGCAAACTTCACTCAAACGTAGAGAGGTTTGACAGAAGAAAACCAGAGACACTTTCCATAGAGACATTTCCCGACATTGATGAGGGAGTATGTGAGGAGCAAAGGGAAGATGTCAGCACTATTTCTCCGAAAGAAGAGAAACTGCCACCTTCATTAGCTGTAGTAGAAGTACTTGCATCAGTAGGAGGATCAATTGCATATTTTCAAGATGGTCCTAAGAATTTTACATTGAGAGTCCCATGCATGATTCAAGAGGTGCATGAGGAGGAGGAAGCAGATACTAGCACTGGTGCAAAAATAGAGGAGAAGCCATCACCATCACCAGCAGTTGGAGAAGCAATTGGACCAGTTGGAGGAACACTTGTAGCTTAGCAAGATGTTCCCAAGTATCAACTGATCCAAGGTTTGCAAACATTTCCACCCCATATTATTTTAGCACCTAAGATTGAGATTTATGGGGTCATGCAATCAGGCCAATTGCATGACCAAGGGTTAAAGCACCTTGCTGATTTGGAGCAGCAGACTATCACTACGCAGAGGACCATTGACTTGTTCAAGGAGGATATGTATAGCCATCCCAGTTTTGCATTGTTGAGCTACACACAACATCTTGTGTTGGAGTGTTTTGTTTCAGAGGATGGGATGATCATAGTCCTAATGCAGGGAATATATATAATAGATTTCAAGAACCAGAGGTTACTATCTCATAAACCATCGTATTCTATTTACGACAAAGAGATATTGGCCATTATGCATGCATTGGTCAAATTATGGCATTTTTTTATTGACGGTAGATTTCAAATGAAGACCCACCACCATAATCTTTGACCTCTTGTTGAGGAGGAGAAACAGCTGCAGAAGAGGCAACAACAGTGGGTGAGTGCAATGTTGGACTATGAGTTCATAATTGTGTATGGAGAGGGCCATGTGGCAGCAGATGCACTATCATGGAGATCAGTAGAACTGTCACTGAAGAGCAATGATTATTTGGGGGCCTATTGAGGCCTCAGAATTCCATTGCCTAAACATGGGGGAAAACCACCCGATCCGGACCTTAAAGCAGCTCCTTTTCCGTTTGGTATAGTGGCTCCGACTGGGGATAATGGGACTAGTTTCTCAATAAGGATGATTTTGAGGGTGATGTAAATATAGCATGCAAATGAATAATGATTTTAATCTATATGCATCTATCTAAATTATTAATCTAATATATACTTGGGGTGTTTTTCCTTTATGTGATCTAAAATGATATCTTTCAACTATTAGTAATATATATCATTTAACAGTCGAAAGAGATGAAAATTATGTAAAATGATTCTTCTAACAAAGTAGTTTGCATAGAATAATAGTGAAAAAAATATTGCATTTATCAGTGTGATTACATATTCAATAAGAAACCATAGCTAAATATTAGAACAAAATTGCATGTAATATTTATATATGATGACATTTCAAATATGTAATGCAATAAAAAGATAACCGCCAATTTATGAAATAAGACTTAATACAAGTGAATAGAAGTACCATATGTACGAAGTTCTACTCATGTAAACTGACAACAATGAATCTGTTCGTTCTCACTTTCGAGCAATTTAAAGAGTACAATAGTGCAACATCAGTTAAACAACTTTAGTTGTTAAAATATAACAGAATGTGTTCCATTATTTCATCAAAGCACTCACAAAATTAAAATAGCGCATTCTTTCCAAAAAAAATTGACAAATTTCTGGACCCCTCTCTAAATGCATGAGAAGGGTTTAAATACTAAACTAAATATAAACTAAAATAGATTATTACAAAAATATAGAGGAGGTTTCAAACAACCTTCTTCAAAAATCTAACTTAAATAACAATCTAGGAAATTAAACTAACAATTCTGATTTTGCGAATCCTGACCTTTTTTATGAATGTGGTCACGAAGTTGGAAAATATCTAACATTGCTTTGAGCTGAGCTAGCTGTGATATCCTTGATCAGATCTGTCCCTTGAAAATAGCATTTGAGATTACTGACTAGGATCTTTTTACCAAATCTGTAAGAGACTGAAGAGTTTGATGTTGATGGTAAGGTTTGATCAGAAAATTCCAGTAATTTTCTTGATCAAACTTATTTACCTTTTTAATCATTTCCTCCTGTGTATCTGCTCTCTGTCTCCACTTTGTTTCTACCTGTCTTTTTTCTAAAAACACATCAAACGTGTTTTCCTTAAGAAGTTTTGTTTTAGATAGCTTCTCACACATAGATTCAATAATCTCACTTGATATCTTGGATGTCTTGGCCGCTGCTTTCTCTGCCTGATTGATTTGCATTTCCCATTCTTTGAATAGAGTTTCTTTTTGAAACTTATCTACTTGAGGTAGATTAGCTTTCTTTCCCGAATCTGAAACTTTCCATTGAATGTGCTCTTGAATTTTCTTCTCAAGTCTTTCACATTCCAGTCTCTGAATTGCTATCTGTTGGATCATTATTTTAATTGAATCACAATAAGAATCAATCGTAAAGGCTTGATGACAAAACATTTCTTGTTCTTTCTTTAACTTGGTGTTTAAATCAAGTGCTTCTTTGATAAATTGTTCTAATTGTGGTTGACTCTCTAACTTAGTCATTTCTATTTCCAATTGTGCTTGTTTTTCATTAATCTTTGTCTGATGCTGAAATTTGAGAATTTCAATATCTTTATGAAATTGGGTTGTGTTTACTTTGAATTTCTCTTCATTCAAAAACTTTTCTAGTTCTTGTACTCTGGCTTCCTTTTGTTTTAACAATACTCTAACCTCAGTAGCTTTATCAACAGTGTTGGAATCATGATTTCCATTAGACCAAAACCCGCAGGCATTAGTCTCTGGTACAATCGCTAGAGTTAGGATCCACAAGAGGCGGTTAGTCCATGTCGCAAAACACACGGGGAGCATTGAAACCAATGTCCAACAATCTCCCCCCCCAATGCAAGCCAGGTGAGTTTCTAACTCGAGACCTGTCGCTCTGATACCACTTGTTGGAATCACAATTGTCGTTAGACCAAAACCCATAGGCATTAGTCTCCGCTACAATTGCCAGAGTTAGGATCCACAAGAGGCAGTTAGTCCATGTCGCGAAACACACGAGGAGCGTTGAAACCAATGTCCAACAAACAGTAGTGGTAGCATATTCCCCTGCATACTGTGATAATTTGGTTAGATATTTAGTGGGATCATCTGAGGAATATTTCCATAGTACATCAACTAATTCATTTGTAGGCTTTGGAGTTATTTCATCAATTCTCCTTCTTTTATTTCTTATAACTACGTCCTTGTAACTAGGACTGTAGAAAATATCTAATGAAGATATATCTTCAATCTGTAAAACTATCTGATCTATGGGGTAGGCCAGTATCATTTCTTTTTCATGCTTTTTTGGAACTCTTTGTAGTGGATTAACAGTCTCCAATATCTTTTGTGAGTGTTCTAGTGTATGGAAACTTGTTGCTTGATCAATATTGGTATTTTCTTTAGAAGTCTTTATTTCTTCAGAAAATTCTTCCCATTCATTTATAAGATCTTTTTCTTGCGATAAATTGGACTGATCTAGCATGTTGTGACTGTGCTAAATTGTTTTAGAATTTTTTTCTATCCCATTATTTCTTGTTTCCTCCAGCATTTCTATCTCCTGAATGACTTCATCAATTGTCTTTTCTGAGTTTTCCTTCTTAGGTTCGGGTTCATTTTTAGAGTGATCTAAATTATCAGATTTCTACTGCGACTGACCTGATTCATCTTTAGACATTTCTTTTAGTTCATCATCCAGACTAACACTTGGAGTGTGTTTATTTTCATCTTTAATATTTAACAAATTTAGAAGGACTTTTATTAGTCTCTTGTTTCTATATGCTTGAAAAGCTTCAACATCCTTTTGAATTAGTTGACTAGATACATACTTGATAATATCTGAGAAATTTTCCATGCCCTGGAAGAGATCATCAAATCCATCTTCCTCCTTTACGAAAGGCTTCATCTTAAGCTCTGTGATATAATTTTTAATCACATCAGTTGGATCATATAGTCTTCTTGGAATAAATGCTAATTTCAACAAATGAATTTTGGAAACCTCCTTGTAAGTATGGCCGATATTAGACAAAGCAAAGGTGTCACATTGTAGAGGGAAATTAGGCCAAATAGTCTTTTTAGCATCCTTCAGCTGCTTCATAACACCATTGACAAGTTGATAGGCTATTTATTTTGCGAGTAACTTATCGGGAACATAATAGGGTAAAACATGGGGAGAAGCATAACTCCTGAATACTCTAATATATGTAAAATTTTCTTCTGCAAACCATCTAGCTACTGAAAGAATGTATGCATTGGCTTCTTCAGAAACCCTAGGAGCCCTTTTGTTAAAAACCATCTGGTGTATAGGCAATATGACTCCATAACAGAGTTTATAGAAGTGCAAGTGGAAATTTGAATCCCAGAGTTCTTTGTGGTAAATATGAATTGGGGTAGGGTCCTGGTAGTCCATTTCCAACCCATGGTAGGAAAATTGGAAGTAAAACAGATAGTATCCATGACATAGGTAGACATATAAAAGGGAGGTATTTCTCTAAATGAAATGCTTCTTTTATTTATATATTCGGTTATGTGCTTGGATAGGTTATTAGATAAGATGTCTGCCCAATTTAAAATTGATGAATTGACGATTGATTCAATTAGGGGAACCCAGTCGCTTGAGAATCTAGTGCTATCTAGTTTGGTAAATATTCTACATAACATACCGGTAGCATAAAAGTAAGGATTAGGAATTTGGGAAATTAGGTACGTACCAAACTTATCTTTCTTTAATTTCCCCATGATTATCCTTCCATTCTTGGATTACTTTGATAAGGTTTGGATGTTCTCCTCTAAAATTCTGCAAATATTCTTTGTCGTATTTCTGTTGCGGGGGTGGTAGATGATACATTGCTATTAAATCTTCTGCCCTAAAAGAACCCATATTTTCTCCCCTCGAATTCTTGAACATTCTATCTTCAATGTTTAAGTGGTCAATTTCCCACTTAACCATGTCTGTATAAGGAAGAATCTTTGGTCTTGCAGCTATCCTGTGAATGTATGAGCATGCAACGTCAAAAAGGGTTGCATCGAAGGTAGAAGTAGTGCCTGTCAAAAAAACTTTGTTTATCACCCTTGGTCCTTCACTTTCAAAAATTGTATACATTGCTTCACATGTAGAACTGCCACAATCTTTGTTGTAGACGGTATCTGAGAATAATGGAGACATATCTGTGTCTTTTGTGGATGACGTCTGAGAAATTTCTTTACCCTTTTTGCTCATTTTTCTCTTCTTCAATCCGTTAACTGGTTTCCTGAAAGTAGAGAGAATTTTTACAAGTATGGAGTATCAAAGAGATAAATCTATCATTTATTTCAAACACATGTGAGAAGATATCAATCTATTAAAATACAAGATCTATCATCATTCATAATTTCTGATTTAATATTTCACATATCTCCACACGTAAGATCTTATCAATCGCTTTAAAGCCATTAAGGTCTTAAATTTCATTTTGATAAGACACAAGTTGTTTTACACACTTGATTCATTAAATGGAATTGATGTGCATATCAAAGATTATAACTTATAACATTTCATAATACTTACCCTTAAAGGCTGCGAAATGCGATCTGCGCAAATTGAAAATCACAACTTTTATGGGATAACGATTAAGCGTATATTATAAGTTGAGCGAACTGCGAATTGCGATTTTCTATAAAACTGAAGTGACCGTGATAGTCGAAGGTTTTATATTTATTGGTTTATTTTCTCGTCGGGTCCCTGGGGTCGCAACTTATATCTTTTTTCTTTTAAAGTTTTTTGGTTGATTAAGTGAAGTGTGGTGCAATAAAGTAAATATAACGATGACTGAATATTTTTGCAAAGTTTTAAATCATATCTTCGGAGAAGCTTGAGTGCATTTCTTAATTCGCATATTTTACATTTTATTAGGCTTTTTTGAAATTCATTAAGATATGTAATTTGCGATGCGCTTTAAAAGAACAATGAAAAACTAGAAAAAAATTCTAAGTTTTTTGTTTTAGGAAATTTTTAAAAGAATTTCCTATTTATTTCTAAAGGGTCCCTATTTATAAAGATAAATGGGGGGTTGTTGTATAGCACAATAGGGCCCAATTATTCTTTGAGCATTCTGATGACCATTTCACTTATGAAGCATTGGATGGGAAGAGGGTAGATGATAGAAATCTTGTGATGGATAAAATATTCCATTATCAGGATAGAGCCCTCTTGATGAGCATCTCATAGCTCAAAGAGAATATTCTGCATACATCATATTCAAAACCTCATAGGTTCTACCGGGCCATCGATGAGAGGTTCTCATGGAGAGACCTCAAGGAGGATGCACTTCGACATATCATGGAGTGCAAAGATTTTCATTAGATTGTGGAGGATGGTGTTCTCCATTGGGTGGATACCGAGATGAAGCATGATATGAGTCATCACCCACAGTTGGATGGATGGGTGAGGATGATGAGCAAGTGATTGAAAAGAAATTTGTATATCTATGACACGAGGCAGCAGGAAGCATGGTTGCGCTGGATTCTCTTGAGTGAGTATGGTTACCACCCGACATTTCACATTTGTATGATCCATGCCTTACATAGTACTGGTGTGATGCAGCAGTAGGAGGCATGGCTGCGCTGGTTACTTTTGAGATATTTTGGTCATCACATGACATATCACATGTCAATGAATGTATTATTGTTTGGGACATTACATGGCACTCATATGATGTGGCACCAAGAAACCTGGTTATGTTGGTCTGGTGTTACATTCTACATGTTAATCAGTATATAATTGCTTCATGATTTACATTATCATGATGTGAGATGGTAGCACGAGTAATTTTTTCTCTGGTTACTCTTGGGAGAATATTGGCTGACATTCTACCATACCTTACATGATGATGATGCAAGATGGCAATAAGAGGCATTGCTCTTTTGGCTTTTGTTAGGAGAGTATGGCCACCATAATTGGTATGATGATGAGGTGGAATGGCAGCAAGAGGCATTTCTGCGGTGGCTACTATTGGGAGAGTATGGTTCAAAATTTCACATGTCAACCCATATGTCTCTATTTTCTACTTGGCACAGTGTTGAGATGATGCTTAGATAAAGCAAGGCCAACAGGGCGAAGGATTAGAGCATGGGGAGACGCAACCTACTCCATGTAGCATGGGTTGGAGAGATAGTTTATGAGTTGGGACTTTCCACTTGGGGAAGGAACCACTACACTTCATAGATCTCCTGCAGAGAAGAGGCTCTTAGACAGCATATGGTTGCCACTTTGGGAGTCATTGATGATGAGAAGTATCTAGCTACATAGTTGGAGGCCATTCTAGACATTCTAGAGAGGCAACTATGGAGCTGGGCATTCATAACACATTGGGGCATATGGGGAAACCTTCCATATGAGGATGCCCCTTGGGAAGGATATGGATTGTTACAACATTAAATTTTGCAGTTGCTTGAGGAAAATCAACATTTTTGCGGGGAGGAATGTAATATTCTAAATTTTCCATCATTTAATTGGAATATTAGAGTTCTTATTTTTCTTAATTAGTTAAGTAAATAAAATGGTGGATGGATCCATAAACCAAATAGATGAATAAAATCCACTTCTTTTGTGTGAATGTGGGTTAGTTAGGTAGTGATCCGCATTATGGAGTAGTGGAGTAGCTTATTGATGAAGGGAGAGTGGAGATCATAGAGAAATAATGATGAAGATGATGGAGATATTGGAGGACTAAAAGTAAGATCATGGAGAAATAATGATGAAGTGATGGAGGAAGTAGTGCATTAAATGCACACATGATGGAGGGAGGGGAGAGTTAATGTAGAGATCATGGAGATCATGGAGGACAACACAATATTCATGGAGGCTAGTGGCCACATGTGTAGCGTAGTAATGAGGTGGGCCAAGGTTAGGGAAGTCTCACAAGCATAAAAGGAAGGTGAGGGCAGCCATAGAAGGCATTCTGGATTTTGATATTGTATTGTCGTTAACGACATTTATTTGCATGCTTCAGTTGTTTAGCTAAGTCTGTTGTGTTGTTTAGCATGTAGGTGTCTCCAAGCGGAGATTCCACCCTTATCCATGGGGGACTTTGAGTTCCTACTCTGGAAAGGTTTATTCGAGCGACCATTCATCATGCAGCAACTGTGCAACATTCAACCCCTCTCTTCAGCACTTACAACTTCAGGAATTACACATTCCTGCCTTAGGGTTTGAGAGGAGGAAGGTAGTTCTCAATATTTCAGATGGAAAACCTCTAGAGGGATAATCCCTTCACCTAGTGTATCCATTTTAGTCTTCCGAGAGCAGCATTGCTACATCCGGCATCAGGCCATCATTCTACTCCTCTATGTAGCAACAATTCTTGTAGTAATTACACATTCCAGCAATGTAGGTTCAGAGGAGGAAAGAAGTTCCAATTATCTTAGCTTGGAATCTTGTGAGGGATCATCCCCTCACTTTGTTGAGATCATTTCCATTCATTGTGAGAAGTATTTCAACATCTAGCAGCAGGCTACATCATTATCCCTCTTGACAGTGCAGTCACTTCCTGTAGTAGTGCATTTCAGCAGCTACAACTTGAGAGGAGGAGCTAGATCTCAAGCTTCCAGCTTGGGAATCAGGTGTAGGGGCCAACCCTTCATGCATTGAGATGATTGAGTGTTATTGCAGTTATTTTATCTTTTATTTCATGCCATAGATCTGCATACCTAGTAGTTATGTATTGCAAGCCCTAGGAGGGTGATTTTCCGAGGTGAGCCAATCCAGAAATCCTTTCTAGGTTATTATGGGTTTTCATCATAAAGTCCAAATTCCAAATCCTGAAATTTTCTGAGCTGCGAAAAATGTTGATCTAAGCATCCCTTTTCAGCCAACAATTATCTTTCCAACATTTCCAGCAAGGACAGCGTAGTAGGGTCTCAAGTAGAGCAGAAATTATACAGTGTTCTCAGTGAGAGGGCTTGAGGGTCACTCTAGCCATCTCTGTCAACTTGAGTGCTACTATTTCTTAGCACTGTTGTACTTGTATTTCACCTCCTTGTTAATAAAATGGCTTAGTTGTTTTGTCTATTTTTATGGTGTATTCAGTTTATTTCCATATTGTTGTAGTTTCTAGTTATTGTGTTGTGTATTACTGTCTTTTCCTATTTTGGGATATTATAGATGTTTTTTCCCAAAATTTTGCTTTTAATAAGTGTCACCAATCATGGTTATTATTTTTTCTTTTATTAAATTTTATTACATGGAGTTTTCACGAGGGCTATTACAACAAGATCAACCTTATTAGTGCAATGCTTATATATATAAATATAATAATATTCAGAACAATACATAGACACAATCTCAATCCTTATTCAATTTTCACACAGGATGCCATAAAAACACACCAACTAGACATAATGCATGCCTAATGACATATACACCGACATACATTACCAATGCACCATCAACATGCATTCATGACGACCATACACCATAACAACACCATAAACTTTTACACGGTGAATACACTACGAATACGACCACATCATGCATATGCAACAAGCACATAGACTACAAGCATAAGAAGCACATATGAAATATATATGTATGCACGACCAACACACCTCCCATCCAGTCGAAGGGGTGAGACATGCTCTCATACCAATCTGTAACCACCATCCTCCCACATCTACCCAAGTAACCGTCCAACTGGGGTAAACATGTGACAAGAGGCTAGTATAATATGATTCAACTTCCCATGTAGAGTTAAGGAAGTGGAACTGACACAACACAACCAATATGACCTTCTACACATCCTATAGAACATCCAAGAGATAACCTAGCCTTCCAAGGAAACAACCCCTTAGGGAACTCAACATTTCAATGAATTAAACCCCCATTTTGTCTCTTGCTAACACCTCCATGCGACTGATAGACCTAGTCACTCCCATGATCCTACCTAAGTGTGAAAGTAGCCTTTTTCTTACATTGTGATGCCAGCGACTATGAGATTTAAGGTTAATTTCCAATGCTAGGACCTAGTCACTCCCCGGAACTCCATGAAACATCCATAATTTAAAAGTAACATTGAAGCAATGATACAAATGGAAATACTTGAACAAGGAATTGACTGGACCCCTGCTACCATGAAAAAAATTTCTTCAAACATGTTACCAATATGCATTCTAGAGGTTAAAATAAGAGATCTAAGTATAAGGGTCTCATACTTATCTAAAAATCGATAATAATAATTTATTCCTTATCACATGGTTGTGATATCATCTATGAGGTCATATATTTATTTTTAATTCATTTACAAATCATAACATGAGATCCATACATCATCACTTTCTAGAAAACATACTTTTAACCAGCATATAAACAACATAAATAACATGGATATGACATCCATAAATACCACATATGAACCAGTACATTTACACATAAAATACCAAGTAGAAGAAGCTCTAAATAATGAATACAAAGGCCAACCAAGTTTGGTACTTCCACGATCCACTTGACCATATATTGGATTAATAAAATCTCTCTTCATCCAATAACCCTCATGCCATATTCCAAGCATGAATGTGGGATCTCATGAAACAAATAAAACAAAACCAAACCAGTGATTCCATAGGCTAAACCACCTCAACCCTCAACCAATGATTACATATCACGATCGGACATCACTAACCATCATGAGATTGGTCTCTACTCAAGTTATCAAGGGCTCCAAATCATTTTTTCCAACCCAAGCTCCAGGACCACAACTCCTTTCGAGATCTAAAGCATTTGTCCAACCAAGGCTCCAAGAATAGTAACTCAACCCACCAAGGACTCTAGAGAATTTCTCCAACCAAGGCTCCAGACTAATAACTCAACCCAAGTTGTTACAAGGCTCCATAGTGTTTTTCCAACCAAGGCTGCAGGAAATAATAACTCAAATCACAACCAAAGGAACATGAAAACCAATTGGATAACAAAAGAGAAATACTCCCACAACACCAAGGTTATCGAGGAAATGGAAAGGCTAGGAAAATCCAATCCAGAAAATCCTCCATGCCAATGAAAAATCATAACCAAGAAACCACATCCATGTGCCATGTATTCCAAAACTAGTAAGGAAATCATACATGCAACTTGGTACTTTCAAGAAAAATATGTTGTAGCTATTGATCCCGATGCTCTCTCGCGCTTTCCTTATTTTCCTTTTCCTTATTTATCCAAAGCCAATGTATTCCACACTCCTCCAAGAGTGCTCCAAGGAAAATCTAAGTGTCCAAGAGTATGAGAGAGAGAGAGAATAGAAAATGAGAACTCCAAAAAATGAACTTCCAAATGATGAACTGAAAAAAGGTTCCCACTGATCCTTGGAAGCCTTTTTATTAATGAGGCCTCTAATTTCTTCAATTTTCCATTATTTTCCTTAATTTTCCTCCTCACATGCAACGTGTGACCTTTCACCTTCCTTTTCTCCTATTTTCCATTATTTTCATAAATAAAATGCCAATAAATTCCTCATGCCTTTCTAAAGCCTTTGTCATTTCCTGTGCCAATTTACATAGCCACAATAAACCAAATGAACACCCACACTAGGATGTTTTTCCTAACATTTATCTTGGAATATGTGTCTTGTTACAAAGGTTATCATTTTTCCTTGATTAACTTTTATTACATGGATTTTTTACCAGGGATATTACATATTCATTGTTTTTATATTCATCTATGTATAAGAGGAAATAATTTTTACATGCATGAATTTTCTTATATTCAATCCCCAACTTGACCAACAATTGACATTCTTCTCTACAAGTTAATGGAAAAAAAGTAACTTCAGGGGAAATTTTATCCTTTAGAGCCATGTAATTTTTTTCCCAGACTCACTTGTTAGAAATGTTATTTATAGAAATATTTGTATACCATAATTTAAAATGCACATAAAATAAATTTAAATGAAGTTAGTACTTATATTCTAATTGAGGACACAAATTGATAGTGAAAAACTAGAAAAATAATTCACATTACTTTAGTATGGTAGTGAATCTCTTGTCTCACCAACCAAATAATGACTTGATTTCCAATAGTATTACTGTGCGTGAAAGTTTGGATGTTCTACTTGCACCTGAATTGAACACGATTGTCCTTGCTTTTTTCTTAATTGATTCATTGATGTTGATATCAACATAATTATGTTGGTGGTAATTTCCCTCTATATATGCATCATCATTATTATGCATAGGATCATCACCCACATCATTGTTTCCATCAACAAAGAAACCTGCAAACATTTTGTTCAATCCTTCTTCAACCATTACATTTCCATAAACATCTCCACTCTAAACAGTGGATGGCATGTCATCATTGTATGTTAATTTCATTAATTCCTCACATTTTCACGTGGTAGTTCCCACTTCAACGCTTTCCTTCTTCTCCTAGTATGGTTTAAAGGTTTAATTGGATCATCCCATTGAATTCTTAATGATCCAGATCGATCTTGATCATTGGTAGGTGTATCATGAACATCATTGACCTATAATTTAATGCAACCATTATTTAATGTTATATAAAAACTATTGGATAAAACATGGATCCATTTCAAAGATATATGCAATAAATTACTAAAGAAAGTATATTATTATATATATATATATATATATATATATATATATATATATATATATATATATATATATATATATATATATATCTTTGTGTGTGTGTGTGTGTGTGTGTTTGGCAATCTAATTGTTCTTAAATTAAATCATTTATTGTCAACCAGGGCTAGTATGCTTGTGAAGTGTTTGTGCACAATATGTACAAGAAATCCTCTTTTATTCATTTATTTTATTGGTATGATGATTGGATTTTTAGATATTACTTCTAAGGATGTTTTTATTCATATGTTCCTAATGAAATTGATAAATTTAAATTACAACTAAATTCTAAAAATCAACATGATTTCTACTCTGTAAAAACTGAAACAAACTTTCTCTATTTTATGAAGAAATCTTGATTAATTCATTTGTTAGTCTCTAAAAATTATTATTCTCTAACATTATTGTGCATGAAGATAAAATCAAATTCTAGAAAAGAGAATTTACACATTTTTATGTTTTTGAAATGAAATGTTATGGCAATGAAACTTGTAAAGAAATCACTATAGCTCTTGAAAAGAAATCACTCATGAACGGAAAATAATGCACTCATATGTTGAAAGGAAATAACTCAATTACTATTATTTCAAAAAGAAATCACTCACGCACTTGAAATAAACCACTCATGAACTTGTAAAACTACTCTAAAATAAATCACTACTGCTATAGAAGTAAAACTATGAATCTTCTGCAATTTGAAAATTCGAAATGAAAGATTGATTAATCTTTTTAAAATGATAAAAGAAGACTTATGAAAGAATCTACATCAAATAGAAAAATGGAATTTTGGAAACAACTACAACAAGTGACAAATTCGAATTATGAAAACAACTACGGCAAATGATAAAATGACAACATGAAAACTACATTAAAAACATAAAATGCAAAACCTTCACTGTTTGCAGGGGCCCTCCACAAACAGGTGGTCTCAAAGCTTCATAAGAACATTCAAACACTCATCAAATATTCAAGGCACTTCTTCATTAAAAAGGAATGAAAACAGAGTTTTAAAACTTCACAAAATGCTTCAGAAAATTAAGTTTTTTTCTTTGTTTCAATGGAGTGTTTATATAGGGGTTGCAATGCAAATTCATGGAGATTCATATGGATAAAGATCAGAATTGAATGGACACTATTTTCCACGAATTTGATTAAGCACTGTCCATTCCAACCTCTATTTTCTTGACTGGGCGTTTATTGACACATGTGTGCAATGTTTTCTCACGCAACTACAAAATAGGGCTCCAACGAACCTGAAATATCTCCCAAATGGTAACGAATTTGGGAAAACGACTCTCAAGGAACTTAACTGGGTCTGTGCTGAACAAAACCCATGTTTTTTTTTTGGGAGATTCACTTTAATTTTCTCATAAAATGTGTCTGAAGTTGACTGGTCAAAACTGCTGCGAATCTCCCTTAATCTTTTGTAATGTTCCCACATTTTGCAGCTAGTGGGAATATTGCATTTTATTTTCAATTTTCTTAACTCATGAATAAAAGTGTAAAGGAGGGACTATAAAACTCCTAATCAGAAAAATAAATCAATGCCCAATGTGAACATGGACAAATCTGGGCCATTTCAATAAAATACACTTAGGTGTGAAAGGGAATGGAGAAGGTTGACTAGGTCAACAGGACCAAATCACAGCAGTCTCTAGATGCATTGAACCTCCTTATTGATCAACGCAGTTTTAGATGGATACCCTTCATGTGAAAAAGGTTAACTCATAAGAGGTTATTTAGGGTTTTCCAAACCCTAATGTTATAAAAGAAAGAGGAAGGCCACAAGGAAAGGTTTTTGAAGATAATTCGATTTTGAGATTGATTAGGCAACTCAAACTCTCTTGGCTGTTTAGCTAGAGAGAGAGGGATCTCCTGTTTAGGAATTCCTCCTCCTTCATTGAGGAGCTATTGAAGGAGTATGTTTTGAAATGCCTCACATCTAGGCTTGAGGCCAAGCTTCCTCCTCCAGCTACAACCTTTTCTGTTGGGCAAGAATTGCTATGTTGTAGGGTGTTGCAGTGATGGGTTTTCAACACCACTTCTAGATCTAGTTTTGTAGAAAAGGGAGCATTCCTTTCTCTATAATATTAGTGAGGAAGCCTTGAGCGTCATATTCAGATATTGGCATCAGGCCAAAGGACCTTCCAACATCATCTGTGCATTATTCTTCAGAAACTGCGTCATTTTTCCAGTGCAATGCTGCAGTAGGGTTTCTACCCTAGTTTGGTGCTTATTTCCTTGAGGAAGCGCCATCCCTTCTTCCGGAAAGTTTGTATTGCAGCCCTCTTCTGTAATTTTGCACATTTCAGCTCATATAATCAGAGTTTCAGTGATTTTTCATTTTTCAGATCCATATTCTGCAGATCTGATACTTGTATTTGTTCTTTCATCAAATCCCCTTGCTGGGTGATTTATTTTATGTATAAAAGGAGTTGAATCTCTATTTTTCTTCATTATCTGTTATAATAAACTTAATATCTATTTTTTCAGACATATTTTTTTATAATTCCTTCATAAATTACACTTTTCATGCTTCAGCCATTTTCTGCATACTCAAAGTCATGGGAAATCAACATTTTTAAGCATATACGAGGATGGAGGAATTGTTTAACATATCTAGAATGATTTTTTTGAGCTTAAATTCAGATAATAGGTCCCTCACAACCTAATATAAAATAAAATCCTGCCGTTTCCCTTAATTTTATGCATATTTATGAATACATCTATTCTAGGGTAAAAATCATTGCTTTTCCCCATTTTTTGGATCCTAAATTCATATCTGAGTTTCTGCTGTACTTGAAATCAGTTTCTGAGTGTCTATTAGTACATTTTATGCATTGATAGCTCTCTTCACTTTCATTAGGGCGTTTTATCTTGCTACAACCCCTCATTGGGCCTTCACTTGAAGATAACTAGGTGTGGGAGATCTATTTAACCCACCTAGTCTTATTTGTTTCAGCTCAAATCTTGGATTTAGTTTTTCTATTGTTTTATATAAAGGATCCAATAGTCATTTTCCTATTCCATTTCATATTTTCCTGAAAATGCATTTTTCAGTGCATGATTCATGAGTTGTTCCTAAAAAGGAACATTATAGTGGTATCAAAGCATGATCTTTGGCCCAGCCTGTGAGATCAAGCTATTAGAGAAGTGAAGAGAATAAATAGATATCAGAATGATGGAGAGGATGAGTTTACTCTCATCAGTGTTTAGATCTAAGAAGAGCCTCTCCAAAGAGGTAAATCAGAAGAGAGAAAGAAGATGCACCGAAACTCCTAGAGGGTTTCGAGAAGAAGCAAGTTGCAGTAAAATATGCATGAGGTTTCAAGAAGAAGAAGGAATCCCCAACACTTCCTATCAGAAAAATAGAAGACCGGAGAATCATAGATCTCCTCATAGATCCACTATGCCCACTTTCTTTGAAGAAGGTGAGAGGTATAGCAACGAAGAAAAGAGATGCAAAGAAACTCCTAAAGGGTTTCAAGATGAAGAGGAAGAACTATACACTTCCTATCATCACAAAGCAGGGAGAATGACTAAGGAAGAGATCTCATTGCTTCTTTTTCAAACATTGAAGAGTATTGAAGAAAATATCAAGGAGTTTGAGGAGGAGAGGAAAAAGATGAGCTAAAAAGAGACATCTCCCAAGGGAACAAAGGAGAATGTCAATCTTGTCACTTTGGGCAAGAGATCTCCATTTTCACCATCTGCTACTAAGGTGCTTGCATCCAGAGAAGAGGCACCTGCATCTTTGCAAGGTAGTCTTGAGCTCTTAACATTTAGAGTCCCATGCATGAATCAGGAGATGAATGAGGAGGAGAAGGAAGATACCAGTGCTGGTATGCTTGAAGAAAGGAGACCATCATTCTTGCCAGTAGTTGGAGGCATCATTGATCTGGGTGGAGGAACTCTTGTGTTCTGTCAAGAGGTTCCCACATATCAGTTGATCCAAGGTATGCATGAAATTTCAGCACATATTGTTTCAAGATTAATGCATAGCCAAGGATTAAATCAAAATGCTGATTTGAAGCAAAGACATGTCACAGCGCAGAGGACCCTTGATCTAATCGAGGATGACACTGGAAACTATCCCTATGAATCATTTTTGAGCTGCATTCAATCTCTTGGGTTGAGATGTAGGGTCTCAAGAAAGGGGATTAGTACTATCCTATGTTCAATGGATGATTGTGAGATCAGTAATGAAACTTGCTTTGAGACAGTACATGCATCACTTTGCAAATCTATAGCACTGTCACTTAGTGACTCTGACAAAGAGGCTTCGGCTTTCTTGGAGCATTCTAGAGGCAACTTCAACCTTGAAGCAATGGAGAAGAATAAGATGAAGAGTGGACATCTTGAGATGAGAAGCATTTTCTCCCCTCTAGATGACACTCTCTCAATGAGCATGCTACAGCTCAAAGAGAGACTTCTACTTACTGCAGATTCAAAGCCTCACTGGTTTTGGAAGGCCATATATGGAATAAAGGTCTCACTCAGAGATCTCAGCAAAGATGCATTTTAATATTTCATGAGATGCAAGGTTCTTCATTGGTTCAAAGGAGATGGTATTCTACAAAGGGAGGATGCCATGATTATGCAGCACATCACTCATCTTCCATATTGGAGTGAGTGGATGAGGATGATGAGCAAGAGATCACATGATCACTTGTAGACATATATGGGCCAACAAGCTTGGTTACGTTGGTTGCCCTTGGGAGACTCCTATCACTCTCCAAAGGCACATATTTCTCTGATCTATGCCTTGAAGAATGGTCATGAAATGAATAAGGAGGCATGGCAACACTGGTTGCTTTGGGGTAAGCATGATCACTACCCAAAGATTATCATTCTCTCATCTCATGCTTTATGCATCATTAATAGAGTATATGAAAAGGAAGCATGGTTGATGTGGTTGTTAAAAGGAGAGTTTGGACATCACATGTTAAATCTCATGTCCATGTATTCACCCATGTTTGAAATATGTCTCATTTATCCATATGTATTTATGTTGGAGGTATGTTTCATGCATGAACTTTGGCTTGGGAGGAGGAATGACTCCCACATGATGTGGTATGAGGGAGCTTGCTTGTACTATGTTGATGAGACACTTCACATGTCCATCATTGTGTTGTTGCTCCATAATCCACATGTTGATAAGGCAAGAAGGCTGCAAAAGTCTTTGTTGCTATGGCTACTCTTGGGTGAGTATGGTTACCACCCAATATATCATCATTTTCTGAATCATGCCTTGGATTTCAATGATATATTGCAGCAAGAGAAGGCATGTATAATTTTGTTTCACTTGAGAAAGTATGGCCACCACATGACATCTCCTATGTCTATGTGTTTTGCATTGTGTAAAATTTGGCATATTGATCTCATGATGTGCATTGATGATGATACTTTGTATTGGGCTGATGTGACATATCATATTTCCATTAGTATGGTTTGGTTTCATGATGCACATGAGGAGGAAAGAGGGCAGAAAGACCTCTTGTTTCTTTGGTTGCTTTTAAATGAGTATGGTGACCACCCCATAGCTCATAATTTTCTGATTCATGCCCTATGTATTAAAGATAAATTGCAGCAAAGGAAGGCATGTACATCATCTTTTGAAAAGCTTGGCTTGCTCATCTTACATGGAGGAGATGGAGGATGGCAACAAAGGGCCTTGCTCCGGTGGTTATTATTAGGAGAATATGGTTTGACATCTTTGTTTACCCATATTACTCCTTACCTTCTTCTTTTTCCTAATGCTGGAATGATGGAGTTTGGATCCAACAAGGCCAACAGGGCTAAGAATGAGAGCATAACAATGCTTAATCAAGTTCATAAAACATGGATGGAGGAATGTTCTTGCATGATGAAGCTTTTCCTTTATGGAAGGAGATAATTTATTTTATGACTCTCATGTATTTATGATGGTATTGGACATCATGTAATTGTCATTTTGTACTTCATGATCAGAAGAGGATATCTAACCTTATAGTTGGAAGTCATCTCATGCATTTGTGGACGAAAACTTTGGAACCGAACATACATAAGCTATTGAAGAAAATGGAGGAAGCCTTCCTTATGTGGATTCCATTTGGAGGGGAGTAGATGATTTTCATCTACAATAAGAGTTGCTTGAGGGCAAGAAATTTTTTTCCGGGGGAGACTGTAATGTTCCCACATTTTGCAGCTAATGGGAATATTGCATTTTATTTTCAATTTTCTTACCTCATGAATAAAAGTGTAAAGGAGGGACTCTAAAACTCCTAATCAGAAAAATAAATCAATGCCCAATCTGAACATGGAAAAATCTAGGCCATTTCAATAAAATAAACTTAGGTGTGAAAAGGAATGGAGAAGGTTGACTAGGTCAACAGGACCAAATCACAGCAGTGTCTAGATGCATTGAACTTCCTTATTGATCAACGCAATTTTAGATGGAGACACTTCATGTGAAAAGGGTTAACTCATTGGAGGCGGTTTAGGTTTTTCCAAACCCTAATGTTATAAAATAAAGAGGAAGGCCACAAGGAAAGTTTGCTGAAGATAATTTGATTTTGAGATTGCTTAGGCAACTCAAACTCTCTTGGTTGTTTAGCTAGAGAGAGAGGGATCTCCTGTTTAGGAATCCCTCCTCCTTCATTGAGGAGCTCTTGAAGGAG
Organism: Pinus albicaulis; assembly: GCA_034641835.2. Classification (NCBI taxonomy): domain Eukaryota; kingdom Viridiplantae; phylum Streptophyta; class Pinopsida; order Pinales; family Pinaceae; genus Pinus; species Pinus albicaulis. Next base: position 823,619,499 of record CM076575.1, read on the forward strand.
TATGTTCTGAAATGCCTCACATCAAGGCTTGAGGCCAAGCTTCCTCCTCCAGCTACAGCCTTTTCTGTTGGGCAAGAATTTTTGTGTTGCAGGGTGTTGCAGTGAGGGGTTTTCAACACCACTTCCAGATCTAGTTTTGCAGAAAAGAGAGCATTCCTTTCTCTAGAAGATTAGTGAGGAAGCCTTGAGCTTCATATTCAGATCTTGGCATCAGGCCAAAGGACCTTCCAGCATCATCTGTGCAGTATACTTCATAAAATGTGTCATTTTTTCAGTGCATTGTTGCAGCAGGGTTTCTACCATAGTTTGGTGCTTATTTCCTTGAGGAAGGGCCATCCCTTCTTCTGGAAAGTTTGTATTGCAGCCCTCTTCTGTAATTTTTCACATTTCAGCTCATATAATCAGATTTTTAGTGATTCTACATTTTTCATATCCATGTTTTGCAGATCTGATACTTGTATTTGTTCTTTCATGAAATCCCCTTGCCGGGTGATCTATTTGATGTATAAAAGGAGCTGAATCTCTACTTTTCTTCATTCTCTGTTATAATAAACTTTATATCCGATGTTTTAGACATATTTTTTCTAATTTCTTCAGAAATTACGCTCTTCATGCTTCATCCATTTTCTGCATACTCAAAGTCATGGGAAATCAACATTTTTAATCATATCCGGGGATGGAGGAACTGTTTAACATAGCTAGAAAGATTTTTTTGAGCTTAAATTTAGAGAATGGGTCCCTCATGACCTAATATATATTAACCTCCCTCCATTTCCCTTAATTTTACGCAGATTTCTGAGTACATCTATTGTAGGGTCAAAATCACTGCTTTTCCCCACTTTTTGGATCCTAAATTCATATCTGAGTTGCTGCTGTACTTTAAATCAGTTCCTGAGTGTCTATCAGCACATTTTATGCATTTATAGCTCTCTACACTTTCAGTAGAGTGTTTTACTTTGCTGCAGCCCCTCATTGGGCCTTCTCTTGAAGATAACTAAGTGTGGGAAATCTGTTTAACCCACCTAGTCTTATTTGTTTCAGCTCAAGTCTTGGATTTAGTTTTTTTATTGTTTTCTATAAAGGATACAAGAGGCATTTTCCTATTCCATTGCATATTTTCCTGAAAATTCATTTTTCAATTCATGATTCATGAGCTGTTCCTAAAAAGGAACATTACATCTTTGCCTGGAGGTCCACATGTGTGATCTGGGTGGAATTTGAACAAAAAAAATCCATATTGGAGCTTCTAAAAACAATTTCCATGTGTTGGATTTCATTCTAGAGTGATGCTACTACCTGAACCATGGATATAGTTACGGAAACTGTAGAAAATTGAACTGTCAAACTATCATTAGTAAAACAATGCATAATTCTCTTTAATTCATTAAAAATAATAGAAATAATAATAATAAACCATGTAAACATGTATGTGGCAATTTGGTGCATTTATGAAGAAATATGGTTAAAAATGATGACAATGGGTGAATGGAATGATGTGAAAATGGATGGTTTCATCAACAAAATTATGACAAATTTGAGGCTCAACATTCCCCCACAGCGGAGATTTTTCATGTCCTCATACAAAAAAGCATTGCAAAGTTTCATAATCCAACTGGTTCCTTGTGTTCATTTATTATGTCCTTTCAACTGAATCCTTGACCAAAGCTCCAAGAGAGCAATATTGACCATTTATCTCAATAGGATGAACTTTTCTCCAATCCTTCATTATTTATTATATGCAATTTGTGTGAAAAGAAAGGATGCCCACATAGTAGCATATCCAAGTACTTGTAGTTGTCACTATTTTAATTGTGCTCAAATTGTTCAAGCCTTTGTAGAATACCATATTGTGAAGAACACATCAAGACTTTTACTTCATCTATAGAATGTACTTTCCATCCTTGTGAAGTTCATCCCATTAGTATGGCTAGAACTGATCATAGATTGCAACCCATAATGATTGTCTTCTTATATTTCATGTATAGCAACCAATCATATTTCAACATTATTATCAAATAGTTTCTTCAAGAACTCATAAACTAATGAATGAAGAAGACTTCCCAATGTGAATCTTTGGACAAGATGAGTTGTACATAACACAAAATAAGAGTTGTTGTTGAGGGTTATACAACTCATCAAAGCCTAAAATATGCTTCCAAGCAATTTCAAGAGTGTGTGAACAAAGCTTTGTTACAATCTTCTTCTTGTGGCTTTGTACTCATCATTTCTTGGCTTCCATTAAAAATCTGAAGATGAGCAATATGACACATAATTTAAGTTCTCAATTTACCTTTTGATCATGTGCTACAAACATGTACAATGAAGGAAATTTTGTAAAATAATTCTTTTTCTCAAGAACATCATGTTGATGGACCATTAAGGAAAGCATGGATTAACAAGAGAAAGTTTAAACAAGGGAGTGGTGAAAGCATAGAAGAACATCATTATGACCATGGAAAATAATGTGATGATTGCATGGGTGGCAGGACTTTTTTAGTAAAGAATCAATCATAACTTGTGGGATTGGTTGTTAAAAGGCATGACAAAACATAATGGGAGAAAAATTGGAACTACATGTATACAATAGCTTTTCATCAAAATTTCTTGGATTTTTAACAAATTAAAAAGTTTAAGGCTAGTTTTACCTCAAGTTTTCTTTTTGGAATTGGAGAAGAGAACATGATCTGATGGCTGATTTGGTGTTGATTTGGCTCAAGTACTCTGCTCCATGATGCATTGACCGCCACTTTGACCTTGTTCCACAAAATGTATATCTTTCATGTAGCAGAGTTGTTTTTCCAATTTCTCTCAAATGGTAAATCAAATTCTCCTGATATTTTCTGAGGTTGTTACTATTAATAATATGCATCTTTCCACCAAAAATCTCAGCCATTGGGTGCCAGTATCTCAAGAAAAATGATAAATGGTTGTAGATGAAAGTGGCCAATTTCTTGAAAACTACAAACTGAAATTTTTTGAAATTTTTTTTGTTCATTTAGCCTACCTCAATGCATGTAGAATAAAAATTTCATTCCCAATGGATGCATGGTTTGCAAGTTATGATCAAATCAATTTCTACAATGTTCCACCCTTCACGTTGTCTAATGTTGCAACAAAAAAATATGCCACGAACTCAATTTAAGGCCAAATTGAGTGATTCAAAAGGGAAACTGTGTATTTTTACCTTTTCTACTTCCACATGCCTTCATATTCCCATTTTGATGAAGAAAATATTCTGCTATGTAAAAATACCGAAATCTTCCCTAATTTGTCAAAAATGATGAAAAATGAAAATCTGCCTTAAAAACCCACTTGAAATGCCCTTCAAAATTGATATTTTAAAATTTTTTCCAGTCTTACTCAATTTATCATATTTTGAGAAAACCCAAAAGATTAGAATGTTTTATTTCCACTCCAATCTCTTGCAAAATTTGTGCCAAAACCACCTCTGGAAAAAAAAATTGCTACTTGCAAAAAAAAAAAAATCTTCAATTTTGAACTGCTGATTTGAACTATGTACTGCATGCTGAAGTAGAAACCATGAAACACAGTGCATATTGACTAAAATAGGACCAAATTTATTTATTTTTCTTGAAAATGAAAATTAATGAAAAATTGTTGTAATGATGCCATCATGTTGTTGTTGAATGAAAAAAAGGATGAACTATGTTGCTACAAGAAAGCAATAAAATGTACTGCTGCAAGTTGTTGTTGATTTCATAAAACCATTAGTCTTCATCAAAGCCAAAATTCATGGTACAATTCTTACCATGCGAATGAGTGTGTCAAAGTCAAGCATGGGAAGAATTCATTGGATTACCAATCGATGATGAAAATCGTTAACCAATGCAAGACAACTCATCGATAATGTAAATGAGTGTCAAGGTACCTAATTGCATCTTGACAGGGACGAATGAATGTGTCGAAGTCAAGTCACCTGCAAGATTTGACAATCAAGAGACATTGTTGTATTCCCACTGTTGTCAACGAGGAGGCTTTCCATTGATGTACGCAAATTCCAAGGCACTCCAAATAATCTCTAATCTTGATCCCAGATAAGGTGTTGAGGTCGATGGGACAAGATCTGTTGGAAGGTGGGCCTTAAGGAATCCCACATCAGCCAACTCGAGCATAGAACCAAAAATTATTTGAAGAACCATACTAAAATATTGAAACCATCATGAGATTGCAGAACTTGTTGTGAACTTTTCTCGCCAGTTGCCTAGTTTTCAAGCAAAGCTCATGTCCAATTGCGCCAACAAGCTAGTTTTCACAATAGGACTTATTTTTCTCTTTACTTTTTTTTTTTTTTTTATATATGTCCTACTCTACTTTAAAAAGAAATCGTATTCAAGTATATGAATACTTCCAATGGAACCATGTCTATAACAAGATGATAGATAAACTCATATGCAGGTTTGAAATATACTCTTTGATATGTACCAGTATATGAGAGACAAATTGCCTTGATTGAGATGATGTCAAAAGATACTGAAGAATTGAGCATTGGGATTCGATGAATAATGACTCCCCTGAACCAAGATTCAATGTAATCTTGTATTCCTTGGCTTCTTGCTATCATGTCATGCAAGTCTTCAGATATGTGATCTTCATTCAAGAATCTGGTGATAGGCAGTCATGAAACTTTTCAATCTCTGGTTCCAACAACTTCTCTTTATTGAAAGGCATCCATGATTCTTGCACTTTATCTAATTCTTCTTCTTCTGGTTGTTGTTCTCCAATGATATCTGGTGAATAATTTTGCAATACCTCAAAGTTGTAAGTTGATTGAGGTGTTTTATTGTTGCGGATATGAAATGGTTGTGCAGGTAGTGGAGTGGGAATGGATCTTTGGGGTGCTTGTGTGGATGGTAAATTGGTAATGGGAAAGGTTGAATTGAGGTCAAATGAGGGTGATATGGATGTTGTGGTGGAGGTGAATGGTATGGATAACATTGATGATGGTATTGACAATAGAGAGGAAAATATTGAGGATATGGTGGATTTCCTTTGTAGGGCCTTTTCCAACTTTGTTGCCAATATTGGTTTCAAGGTTGGGATTGAGATGGCCAAGGTTTCCAAGGTTGGTTTTTAGGTTGGGACTGAGATGTCCAAGGTTTCCAAGGCAAGGGTGTTTTCCAATTACCTTGAGATTGTTGTGCATAACCTTGAAACTTTGCCTAAGGATATTGCATCATATTGGATTGATGAGGCTACCATAGTCCTCTTGGAGCTACATAACAAAGTTTCTCTTGTGCTTGATTTTCTCCATTTTCCTTCTGGTGAACTGCCTTCAACCCTGGTAATGATGGGAAATCTTTAGTAGTATGTGATCCTGCACAAATTTTACAAATTTTAATGTTATCAAGTGGACATTCATACAAAGCATGTTTCTTTCTACATTTAGGGAAAAATATAAATTAAGCAACTTTTTTCTTGTTTTGCATTCTTAGCATGTCAGTTTTTTCATTTAAATTACCAAGAATGTTTAGCAAATTTTTAGGTTCAGTTTGACTTACCAATCCTGATGTCGGCTTACTTACTCTTGCCATAAATGGATCTTGAGGGGATCTTACATACTTTTCTTTTCCTCTTGATATGTTCTTGCATAGTTCAAAAATTTATTGAAATGACAATTGATAGACATCTCCTTTTCCCACTAGGTTAAGAAGATGAATCCATTCATCCTTTATAACATTTAGTAGGAGAGTTTTTAATGTGTCTAATCCTAAATTATGCAATTTAGGTCTTTTGATATTATAATTAAATCTCTCCACTAAATATTCTAGGCTTTCATCCTCTTTTTGGGTCATCTTAAAGACTTCATTTCTAAGGTCATGGTGCATTCAATAATATTTATATTTTTCCAAAAATACTCTTTTCATATCATCCCATGTCCTTATAGAATTTTTCCTAATGTCATGAACCATCTAAGAGCTCTATCCTTCAATGTTTCCAGAAAAAAAATTCAATTTTTGGATGTGAAGTGAGCAGCCATAAGATCTACAAATTATTTCAAATTCAAAAATAAAGGTTTTCGGGTCTTCTGATCTCATGCCTTTGAAGTTAGGAAGTACATATGGATGGATGTTCTTCATTTGAACGTTGATATCAGTTTCTTGAATGGGAAATCCAAAACGATCTTCCTCATTGTCATCATCTCCATCCATTTCTTCAATCTCCTTTGTCACCTCTTATTCTACCTGCAAAAATAAGAATTCATGATGTGGATGTCTGGCTCTTACTGCACCACGTGATATAGTGGGTGTGGTAGGTGATTGAATTTTTTTTGTTTCTTTTTGTTTTTCTTTTTCTTTTTAATGAAAATAAAAGGACTCCTATAAACACTTCCTCGGAAATGGCACCAAAATGTTTGGAAATCTAATTGTTCTTAAATTGCATCATTTATTGTCAACCAAGGCTAGTATGATTGTGAAATGTTTTTGCACAATATGTGATAGAAATCCTCTTTTATTCATTTAGTTTATTGGTGTGATGATTGGGTTTTTAGATATTACTTCTAAGGATGTTTTTATTCTTATGTTCCTGATGAAATTGATAAATTTAAATTACAACTAAATTCTAAAAATCAACATGCTTTCTAGTCTGAAAAAACTGAAACAAACTTTCTCTATCTTATGAAGAAATCTTTACTAATTTATTTGTTAGTCTCTAAAAATTCTTATTCTCTAACAGTCTTGTGCATGAAGATAAAATCGAATTCTAGAAAAGAGAAATTATACATTTTTATGTTTTTTGAAATGAAATGTTATGGCAATGAAACTTGTAAATAAATCACTATAGCTCTTGAAAACAAATCACTCATGAAAGGAAAATAACGCACTCATATGATGAAAGGAAATCACTCAATTACTACTATTTCAAAAATAAATCACTCATGCACTTGAAATAAACCACTCATGAACTTGTAAAACTACTCTAAAATAAATCATTGTTGCTTTAGAAGTAAAACTATGAATATTTTGAAATTTGACAATTCGAAATGAAAGATTGATGAATCTACTTAAAATGATAAAATAAGACTTATGAAATCATCTACATCAAATAGAAAAATGGAATTTTGGAAACAACTACAAAAAATGACAAATTGGAATTCTAAAAACAACTGTGGCAAATGATAAAATGACAACATGAAAATTACATTAAAAACATAAAATGCAAAACCTTCACTATTTGTGGGGGGGCTCCACAAACAAGTGGTCTCAAAGCTTCAGACGAACAATCAACTACTCATCAAATCTTCAAGGCACTTATTCATTAAAAAGAAATGAAAATAGAGTTTTAAAACTTCACAATATGCTTCAAAAAATTAACTTTTTTCTTTGTTTCAATGGAGTGTTTATATAGGGGTTGCAATGCAACTTCATGGAGATTCATATCGCTAAAGATCATAACTGAATGGACACCTATTTGCCATGAATTTTATGAAGCACAGTCCATTCTTGTTGGGTATGTGTTATATTCTTTCCAGCATGTTGCGTTGGGCACAGCAGGGGGGTCACAGGGGGGCAGCAACCCCCTTGGCAGGGTCCGGGGCAACGCCCCGGGAAAAAAAATTTGGACCTTATTTTCCAGTGGGCGGACCCACCCATGGTTTTTTGCATGGGTTTGCACATGGTTTTGGGGCATGATGGTTTTCGGCCCCAGGTATTTTGTAGATTCGGTCAAGGGAACTATGGTTATGTTCTAATCCAGGGTTAATGGACTGGGGTTTATGTATGCTTCGACCTGTATATATATGTGTTGTAACACTAAAAGGAAAATAATTAAAAATAAATTTGGTCATCCCGATTTGGGATCCAGGGTAAAATCTCTATGTTTATCTGTTTTATGTTTTATGCTCTCTCTATTGTTTATTTTCTATTTTAAGATTCGTTTGTAGATAATTTATGTACAGTGTTAAAACCTACATTTGGTATCGGAGATGTTTCGGCTTCAAGGGGACGCCTTTGGTGCTGAGGGTTTTTTGCTCGGACCTGTGGTAGACCATGTTCAGTGGGAGATCTGCAGGATCGATTCTTGCGGTGAAAGAAGATGACAAGCAGTGGAAAGATAAACATTGATAAATTTAATGTTCAGAGTTTTGAGTTGTGGAAGCTCAAGATGGAGGACCTATTGGTCGATAAAGATCAATGGATCATGGTAGATCCAGGTACTAAACCAATGGCAATGTCAGATGAAGACTGGAAGAAGTTGGATCAGAAGGCGAAGAGCACAATACGGTTGTGTGTCTCAGATTCCATATTGTTGAATGTATCTGGGGAAGCTACGGCGAAGAATTTGTGGGACAATATTGGGAATTTGTACCAATCTAAGTCTCTGGTGAATAAATTGTTCCTGCTGAAAACGTTGTATAACCTGAGGATGAAGGATGGAGACTCGGTGACAGAGCATTTGAATGCCTTCAATATTGTGGTAAGTTAGTTGTCATCTATTGATATTAAAATATCAGATGAAGATAAGTGCATCAGTTTGTTGTGTTCTCTACCAGACTCGTGGGATAGTCTGGTTATTGAAATAGGTAGCAATACAACTACCTTGAATTTTGATGACATTGTCTCAGCCTTGCTGTCGGAGGAAATGAGACGGATAAATATGGAGGGTCAGAATAGAGATGCCTTATCTATACAAGGAAGGTCCCATAACAAAAACAAGAATAAGGTTTTGAGTAGGAGATCTAAATCTAGAGGGAGATCTAAATCTCCTGGAAATTTTGTAAAGGTGTGCTGCAAATGCGGAAAGGAAGGGCACTTCAAAAAGGACTGTAGATCTAAAGCTCCTGAGAAAGGAAAGGGATATGATGATGCTCCTTCTGCAGGGGCAAAAACCACCTCGGATGAATGTGGAGATGTGTATTTGGCTTCTTCTTCAAATACACATGTAGATCATGAGTCATGGTTGATTGACTCAGGTGCATCCTTTCACTTCACTCCCCATAGGGAGTGGTTCTGTGAGTATGAGAAATATGATGGTGGTGATGTCTTCTTAGGTGATGATAGGAAGGCCAGAATCTTTGGACGTGGAAAATTCAAGCTCAAACTGCAAAGTGGAAGGATTAGAACAATTCCTGGTGTTCTACACATTCCTGCATTGGCCAGAAATCTTATTTTTATAAGCAAGATGGATGATGCAGGTGTAAAAACAGTGTTCAAGAAAGATACCTGTAAGATGGTTCAGGGAGCACTAGTATTAATGCGGGGAGTTCAGATTGGAACTTTGTACAAGCTTTAGGGCAGCATTTTTATTGGTGGGTGCAACAGTTCTATGGTTCCTGAAAGTGGAGCGGAAAGCCTAGCGGTCTCTCGAGAAAAGACCATGCTATGGCATCAAAGGTTTTAACATATTGGAGAGAAGGGCCTTTGGATACTGCATGGAAATGGTATCGTAGAAGGTGTTTCTAATTTGTCTCTGGATTTCAATTTCTGTGAACATTGTGTATATGGGAAGTAGAATCAGGTGAGTTTTCCTTTTGGTGCTAAGAGGGCGAACAAGATATTAGAACTTGTGCACAGTGATGTGTTTGGACCTGTGTCGGTTCCATCACTGGGTAAGTCTGTGTACTATGTTTCATTCATAGATGACTTCTCAAGGAATACATGGATATATTTCTTGAGAAATAAATCTAAAGTCTTTCATAGATTTAAAGAATTTAAGTCTCTAGTGGAAAACTAGATAAAGAAGAAGATAAAGGTGCTGAGGACAAATAATGGTGGGGAGTTCTGCAAGAAGGAATTTGAAGAGTTCTGTAAAAGGTGTGGTATAGCACAACAGAAGACTACTCCATACACACCTCAGAAAAATGGAGTTGCAGAAAGAATGAAAAGAATGCTGATGGAAAAGGCAAGAAGCATTCTCAGTGGTACCGGGTTAGGACAAGAATTCTAGGCAGAGGCAGTGGAGACTACATGTTACTTAGTTAACAGATCACCTTCATCAGTGTTGGAAGATAAGACTCCACATGAGGTATGGACTGGTAAGAAACCCTCTCTTTCACATATGAGGGTATTTGGATGTGATACATATGTACATGTTCCAAAGGAGAAAAGGACCAAGCTGGACAATAAATCTAAAAGGTGAATCTTTATTAGGTATAAGGATGGTTTAAAGGGTTACAAGCTTTGGAACCTGGAAACAAGAAAGGTTGTGTACAACCGATATGTGGTGTTTAGAGAGGTAAAAGATGTTGTTAAACATGAATTCCTACCAAAGGAACCTAAGAAGATAGAGTTTGAGCTAAAGGAGGATGAATCAGACTCTACAACAGAAGAAGACTCAGAAAAGGAAGAGCCACAAACTCCAACTATGAGAAGATCAGTTCAGGAAAGAAGGCAACCAGAAAGGTATAATCCATCTACTTTTTGTTCAAGTTTTTCATTAACTATAACTGATAATGGTCCTAGAATTGTCAGGGAGGCAGTAGATTCAGGTGATGGAAAACTCTGGAAGGAGGCCATGGTTGATGAAATGGCATCCTTGCACAAAAATGAGGCATGGGATCTGGTGGAGTTGCCGGCTGACAGGAAGCCCATTGGGAGAAAATGGGTGTTTAAGAAGGAGATGAATGTAGAAGGCAAGGTGGTGAAATACAAAGCTCGTTTGGTAGCAAAATGTTATTCCCAGGTGTCAGGAATTGGTTTTGGTAATATTTTTTCCCCTGTTGCCAAAGTTACTTCTATTAGATTACTTTTGTCTGTTGCTACTGCATTTGATTTTGAGGTAGAACAGATTCATGTGAAGACAACATTTCTTCATGGGGATCTGGAAGAGGAGATCTACATGAAACAACCTAAAGGATTTATGGTGAAGGGAAAGAAAGAACTAGTATGAAGGTTAAAGAAGTCTCTGTATGGGTTAAAATAGTCACCAAGGATGCGGTATCAGAAATTTGATACCTATATATGGGGACTTGGCTTCACCAGAAGCAAGGAGGATCACTGTGTTTATTTTAAATTAATTGGTGACCATGTTATTTATTTGGTCTTGTATGTGGATGATATGTTGTTGATTGGAAATGACAAAGAAATTATCCAAGATTTGAAGACCCAGCCGTTCTCCAAATTCGACATGAAGGATCTTGGTGCTGCAAACTATATTTTGGGCATGGAGATTAAGAGAGATCGGGCAAAGAGGAAGCTCTGGTTAAACTAGAGGAAGTATGTCGAGACTATATTGCAGAGGTTCAATATGCAGGATAGTAAACCGGTGAATGTTCCAATTCCTATAGGTGTAAATTTTTCTGCTGAACAGTGTCCTAAGACACAAGAAGAAGAGGAGGATATGTCCCATGTTCCATATGCAAGTGCAGTGGGTAGCCTGATGTATGCAATGATTTGTACTAGACCAGACATTGCACATGCAGTGGGAGTATTGAGCAGGTTTATGTCAAACCCAGGGAAGGAGCATTGGATAACAGTGAAGCGGGTTTTCAAATATTTGTGTGGCACTAGTGATTATGGCTTGTCCTACCAGGGAAGACGAGGATTGGAAAGAGTGTTGGACATTCGTGGTTTTGTTGATGTAGAATGGGCTGGAGATCTAGACCAAAGAAGATCTACAAGTGGGTATGTGTTTGGCCTATTTGGAGGTGCAGTCAGTTGGATGAGTAAAAGAAAGTCTATAGTGGCTCTTTCAACTACAGAGGTAGAATACATAGCAGCCACTCATGCAAGCAAGGAAGAAGTTTGGTTGTAGAGATTGTGTTCAAGTATGGGGTTGGTGTAACAAGCTATAAGGATAGACTGTGATAGCCAAAGTGTAATTTTCTTGGCTAAGAACCCTGCTTATCATTCAAAGACAAAGCACATTGATGTTCAATATCACTTTGTGAGAGATATGGTTGAGGCTAAAAGGGTGTTGCTGGTAAAGGTGGACACCTTGAAGAATTTTCCAGATGCATTGACGAATTTTGTGAGCACTCAAAATTTCTCTTGGTGTAGAGAAACAATGGGTGTTGCAAAGTTGGGCTAATGACTAAGTTCTCCTATGGACCCCTGCGGAAAGAAAACAACAAGTGGGAGAATGTTGGGTATGTGTTATATTCTTTCCACGACTAGTCACGCATGGGGGGGCAAAAGCCCCCCTTGTATGTTGTGTTGGGCACAACAGCTCCCCCAGAAAAAAAAAAATTGGACCTTATTTTCCGGTGGGTGGACCTGCCCATGGTTTTGTGCATGGGTTTGCACATGGTTTTGGGGCATGATGGTTTTCTAACCCTGGTATTTTGTAAATCTAGTCAAGGGAACTACGGTTATGTTCTAATCCAGAGTTAATGGATTGGCGTTTATGTATGCTTAGGCATGTATGTATATGTGTTGTAACACTAAAAGGAATATAATGAAAAATCAAGATGGTTGTCCCTATTTGGGATCTAGGGGAAAATCTCTGTGTTTATCTGTTTTATGTTTTATGTTCTCACTATTTTTTATTTTCTGTTTTAAGATTCGTTTATAAATAAATTATGTATAGGGTTAAAACATACAATTCCAACCTCTGTTTTATTGACTCAGCGTTTATTGACACATGGGTGCAATGTTTTCTCTCGCAACTACAAAATAGGGCTCCAAAGAATCTGCTCATGGGGAACTTAACTGGGCTCTTTCTGAACAAAACCCATGTTTTTTTTTTGCAAGGTTCGCTTTACTTTTCTCAAAAAACGCGTTTGAATTTTACTGGTCATAACTGCTACGAATTTCCCTTGATATTTTCCTAGAGGTCCACATGTGTGAGCTGGGTGGAATTTGACCAACAAAAATCCATTTTGGAGCTTCTAGAAACAATTTCCATGTGTTGGATTTAATTCTAGAGTGATGCTACTACCTCAACCATGGAGACAGCTGCGGAAACTGTAGAAACTTGAACTGTCAAACTATCATTAGTAAAACCATGCACAATTCTCTTTAATTCATTAAAAATAATAGAAATAATAATAATAAACCATGTAAACATGTATGAGGGAATTTGGCACGTTTATGAAGAAATATGGTTAAAAATGATGACAATGGGTGAATGGAATGATGCAAAAATGGATGGTTTCATTAACAAAATTATGACAAATTTGAGGCTCAGCAACATATATATATCTATATATATATATATATATATATATATATATATATAGAATAAGTTAAAAATATTAATTTTGAACACATAGTTTTAAAAGCAAGCCACAACAATTTCATATTATTGGATTTTATTCCTTAGGAACATCCATAATAAAAAATTGTCTCAAAGTGCTCATCCATGCATGTAGTATCATCATGACCAACCTCTTGTTCATTGTGTTGATTTTTTATTGTATCTACAAAATCCATTTTCATATCCTCTTCCACCTATTTATTTTTGCATGATTTAATTGTATTAGATAGGCCACATCCAGATACAAGTAAATTTTTTGGTCTATAAAAATGATTAAACTCCTAATTTGTTATGATTGCATTGTCAACCTAAAATAATTGATACATGCATTATTTTTTCTAAGATTAGAGAATAGACTATATAATGTACTTATATTGTACATTAATTTCTAGCTAAACTTATTTATAACACCCGCGAAGTATAACAATTGTATCAAATTATTCAACCCATGTATTATCATGATGACTAACCTCTTGTTCATTTCCATCAGTTTCTATTATATTTGTAGAATCAATTGTCATATATTCTTGCACCCGCTCTCTCATGTGATGTTCTTTAATTGTATGGGGTCCACCCTTGTGTACAAATTTTTGTTTTCACTAATACCCTTGCTACCATATTCCTTGCAGGGGAAAGGATGGAATTGGAGCAACTCCTCAATGTACTTGTGGGAAGATACATATAATTTCTCTTACCTATCCCTCAAACCCTTTATTTGTCCTAGCCTTTGGGGCATTAATTTATACATCTGAACATAAGTGCTCATCCCAACACCAGGGCTTAAGTTTAGATGTCATTGTATTAAACATTTTATGTTCTTAGCAGAGAATAGGGTTTTAATCGACTACCCCTAGAAACAGAGTCTAGCCCTCATTAAGCTTTCTCGGGTTTTCATGTGCATCACTTTCCATGGATTAAACATTTATTTTTCAACATAATATTTTTAAAATGGGTTACGTATATTCTGTTAAAAAGGGTTTTTTCGAAAAACATCATGATATGTGAGCATATTGTTGGCTTGAGGAGTCCTGACCTAGGTTTAGATTTGAGTTTAACCAATAAATCTCTCTTACTACTATCCCTTTCGACATTGACCTACCTGCACAAGTCAAAGTCTCACCCGAAGTAGTATGTGGGGGTGTTGGAACTAGGTTTCCACACCCTGAGAAAGAATTAAATGATGTGGGTTCCTTTAGATCTAAAACAACCCTGAACAGACCTCCACAAAAAAATCCCTAACCAGAGAACCCTACCCAGACAGATTTAGGTCAATTATATAGAACACATTGCGCGCAGGCTGAAACAAAGTCCGCAATCCATGTAATAACCCTTTACACATATTATTAGAGCCCAACAATATGAGATCTATTAATAATAATTCATCTAAAGCCATAAAGAGTTTCACAATCAATTTGAATACAAATAACAAAGTTTCAGAAATAGCATGCAGAAACAATCATAAAGCAAATAAAAGATGCATTTCATACTCAGATATCAGCCAAAACAGTTATTCATTCATTAATAGTTCAGATCTTCCTTACAAAACCTTCAGTTCACCCGTGCACACATTTAGCAGGGTTCGCACACAACAGGACTAAGGTCTTCGTGCACGTAGCCAGAAGGAGCCTTTTAACCCAAAAAAATCCTCTAGAATATCAAAAGAAAGTCAGATCTCTATCAATAATATTTATGTCTCATATTGACTCGATCTAGACTCCTATTTATAATTTTAGCCTGCGCTCATCTAAGGTCCGCAAGCCATGGTTTACGGCCCCTAGTCCTACTCTTAGACCCATTACAACTCATGAGGTGCTTTGACCCACCCCAAACACCCTTGACTTGTGTTGCGCATAACTAAACTTACAAAATCTTTACAAAAATATATCAAAAATTAATCAAAATTCGATCCTAGGGGACCATGATCCAACACATCATTATTCCTTTGGTTTGAATTATCCACTATTCGAGAGCTAACATTTATATTAACTCTATATACCCTAATTAAAATTTAAAATTGGGAAACTTTCCCATCTTATATATTTATAAGTTCTACTTGCAGGGGAATTCATCGCATAAGACCATCGTATGTTTCAGTTTTCTAGCGTTCTTATTTAGTTACATGGTTTTTAGGCTACCCTTTTACTGAAATTCAAACACTTATTTTTCATGCACATGAAACTTGATAATTTTATAAATAGGCATGGTAACTTTTAGTTTCTTTATATAATACGTGATGTCAAAAGGTGGAGACACTAGTGGATTTTCGTCTAAATATCTGGGAGCATTGAAAGGCTTGTCAAGGTGGAAATTGGCTATTGTGATGTATGGATGTTTGCACCATTCCCTATGACCCAACTATATTTTTGTTGTTAAACTAAATTGGGATCTTCTCCTATAGAGAAAATTATATTATTGAAATTAGAAGCCGCTATTGCAGCCTCTCTCTTAGAAATAGAAAACCTTTGGAAACCTCCCTTTTTATATTTTAAGATCGCCTTGGTTTGTATTCTCTTCTAAAATTGGTAACATTAAACCTAGGTATGAGTTGATATTTCCTTCTGACCTCAGCAATGATATCATCAAACTCCATTCTCAACTAGGCATGCCACGAATCAAAGGGTTGTTCATATTGTAGGAGGATGTTCTCCATAGGGGTTGTTATTCTTCTTCCATTATGAGGATACCTTGAGAATCAATATGGGTATGGTCATCTACCAGAGGTATATTATCATGAGTATGAAACAAAATGTTTAGTTCAATGGGATGGTCTGCAGGTTCCTCCCTTCCTTGCTCATAGTAGCCTTCATAATAAGGTGGGGAAGGCACTGTAATGTGAGCTTTAGATCTATATGATAGGTTATGCTCTTATAGTTTTTTTTTTCCAATAATTTTCGTAAATTGGTACAATATTCAATAACATTGTTCAACATCTTGATGTGTTTGTCTAGCCATGTCCCTCCAGTATGCACATGGTGTAACAAAAATGGCATAAACCTTTTCACTGTGGGCATGGTCCCAAATTCTAACCCCATTTTCTTGACTTAGGTAAAATAAACTAAAAATGTCAAGAGGAAAATACATGTCATAAATTATATTCTTACTTCAACAATGGACGCAAAAACTATTTTACTAATCCTTAATCTTTCTCATTGCACAAACAAGAAGTTGTTTTTCTTTTTTTTAGAAAGAAGTTTGATACAATTTTTTTAATGATGGCCACAAAGTACTACGCCTTTGCTTGAATCTACCACTCCAATCTAAGAATAATTTATAGATATAAAGTCCAAATATAGTTCCAAACTTTTCTTGTCAAGGTAATTTATTTTTTCTTAAAAAATACATGTACATATATATGTTATCATCAAGCAATTACATGTTTCCGTGTCTTAGATATTGTGGATATATTATTGGCACACGAGGGTGTATGTAGTTATGGGAAAAGGGATTATTGATCTTGGTAATTTTTCTTTGGAATATGTATGATATTTAAAATCAAGCAGGGTCGGTTTTTTTTAATAGTCACCATTAAATCTTTTATAAATATTTTTCCATGCGACCGAGTATTAATATTGAGGAATAAGCTTTATTTTTTAAGCCATATTCCATGACTAAACCCTCCTTAAAAATATCTGTACATACTTGACAACAGGTATGCGTTGCATCACATGAGAGACTTCTATCTCAACCAGACTTTAGTTTTGGTGCCTTGACTTGTCCGGTGATCCATGGCTTCCATGGCTAAGGTAAGAGATCAACATTAAGGATATATTGAGGTGGCTTTGGTTAACTACCTCTCTCCCTTTTTCGATGCCAAAACTCATTCTTCCTTTCAAAAAGTGGAAGCTTTGGCTCTAAACCTCTAGGGTTTCTAACCATTATAGAAATTTTGAGGTCTAAAATTGGCCTCCTAAGGAAGTTTATAAAATAATAGTGAAAATAATAAAATAATGTTAGATTACATCATAAAATTTTAGAGGGAAAAAAAGAAAAAAGTACTTTTTCAACTTATCTCCCTATAGTTTTACTCAAATTTCAAGCAGGACCACTCATTTTATGCATAATATAATTCTTCATCTAAGGAATACCCATGTTGCATACTTCTGATGGAGCTTTCTACACGAAAAATGAGAAATACATCACAAAACGAGATTGCAATAATTTTTTTCATGTTTTTCTCATTTTTTCATGTACTAAGGTCCATCGAACATATGCAACATGGTTATTCCTTGGATAAGGTATTAAATTATGCATATAATGAGTGCTCCCACTCAAAATTTTAGTAAAATCATAGGGATATAAGTTGAAAATACGAGTTGAAAAAGTAGCATTTTTTTTTAATCTTTTTACCTTTTTACTCCAAAAATGGTGAATCATCCCCCATGGCTGACATCATCATCTTGAATCCTACTGCTTTTCATAAAGTTTATTTTGGTTGTACATTTTTTTTTTGAGGCCCATTTTAGACCTCAAAACTTTGCTAATGTCTAAATCTAGCACATATAGTTGTTAGATATCTTATGGTGAGATAATTTTTCAGTCGACTTTCATCATAGGAGTTAATTCTTGAAAAGCAATGTGTGTGATCCAGAGGTGAGATTATTTAGTATTTTCTCCCTTATTCTCTGTTGTCATTCAACATTATGCACTATATTTTTTTTTGTGTTCTTTTTTATTATCATTTCCCTTCGATGAATTTTCAAGCTTGCATGTTTTAATAATGTTCCAAAGCCCAACAATTTGTAGAGATATTTTCTTAGAGTGTTCCAACCTCCTTGAATCCTTTGCCCTTGGAGGTAAATTTCTAATCTGTTCACATGTTTTGTTTCTTATGAAGTCTTTTGGACCGAGAGTACATTTATCATCAGGTACTAAGTAATTTTCCTTTTTTTTGAAAATCCTAAATGGTAGAATAGGGTTTCGAATAAAGTTTTAATACGTGTATAAATTTTCTTCCATTTATATTCTAGAGTTTGAGTTTTTTTGTTCTCTTTAAATCTTAGAACCCTCATTCATGTTTTTCTTTCTTGGTCCCAACACAGGTGCATTGTTGTCAGTAAAAGGCACGACTACAGATTGGTTGCACATATTTTTATTTCTTTCCTATAGTCAACGATCAACTAGGAAATTTATTGTTTCCTATTTGCTTCCTCGTGTAGGTTTTTCTCACTCTTATGGCCCGAATTCCTATCTGCACAAGGGATTTTATTTAATTAATCAAGTTTGAATTTCCTTATATATTTTTTGCTAAAAGAGTATAAGAGATAAAAAACTAATTCCAGTTCTCTGTGGTCAAGGGAAACACTTTCCGGAAACAGAAATTACTATTATAAATTTGGGCTTACAACTAATTCCTTGAGACTATATTATGTACTTAAGGGATAATTTTACTACCAACTCTCTTTATCTGTGACATGTATTTATATTATTTTAGTAATAAAATAAAGAAATTTTTTTATGTTTACTCTATCTAGAGATATTTCTGCAAAATATTTTCAATTAACTCCTCTTTGCCCCCAAGCGAAGATCTATGGGAGTCTGTCTATGAAAGGTATTTTTATTTTTTTTATTAATTTTCCCTTTTATTGTTGGTCTCTTTGCTATTGTAATTTAAGGGTTATCAATATAAGTTCTACTTACAACTACATTAGTATAATGGTACTCACGAAATTTTCCTCGTTGTTTCCCATTATTTGTTAAAATGTGACAGAAGAGATTTTCATTCATGATGTTATCTATATTTTACCTCTCAACAAGGGGTTTCTTTATCTTTTCTACAAGATGATAGTTAATTATCTGCAAGGAAAATTTTATATATTTTGTATAGTTCCCTTCTTTATGTTTAAAATTATAATGAGTGGTAATGTTTGTTTTTCATTTACATAGTTATTGTTTTGTTATGCACATTATCTGATGTTTTTTATTGGTACAAGGTGTCGGTAAGGACATATCACATGTCCTGCCCTCTATTATCATATCCTCAAAGTACATATTTTTCTTGTTGATTCAGGGAATTTTACTAACTTAGCAGTCTTGCTATGGTATCTAACCCTGTTTCTTTTTTTCTATGTGAGTACATATGTATAACTAGAATATTCATCCTTCTATTGTGAGTAAATAAAATACAAGAACAAACATATTTGTGTGAAATTAATACACCATAACGTTGGACATATGCATTAATAACTTCCATTCTCATTTTCTTTCATCCATGAACTATGAAAAGAGAATTCTTGTTATTTATTTACTGCATTTACTTCTATTTCAAAATTCAATCAACAAATTTTATTTTATGCCTTAACCCCTTACTAGTATTTTTCTCCAACTTCGTTCATAGCTCTACGTGTGAGGTTAGGGTTAAAATTTTCTCATTAAATAATTTCTACCTGTCTACACAAAAGGTCTATATCTATATATATATATATATAGTAATGATTTAACTAAGGAATTTCCATAATCAATGAACATTTTTACAATGCTTATCTTTTTTATTCTTCTTGGTAATGTAAAAAGGACTATTATGATCCTCCCAACCATAAGTCAATTTTTCCTCATTGAATACCCCCAAGCTCTTCTCTTAGTGAAAAAAAAACAAATCCAAGGATTCTTGTAGGAAGCTTTAATTTTTCCTGGATCCCTTAAGAAACGTCCTACTTATACACTTGGGTTCGAACCAATATTTATCTCCCAAAATTTCCAGCCGAGAAGCATTGTCTTTCACTCCCACAAGATTCTAGCTTAGAATCATTTTCTTTATCTCCCACATGATTCTAGTACAATCGAGTGCTATGGCATTTTTCTGAAGCCATGTTTCTCTTTCTTTTTCTTTTATTTCTGGTTTGTATTCTTACTTTCTTTTCTACCCCCTTATTGGGGTATAGCTAATCCCAATTTTTTTTTTTCTGTTAGTAAGAGTTAAGTTCTACCTAACAGTCCTTAATACATTCCTAGGAAATGTTAACCACATAATATATATATATATATATATATATATATATATATATATATATATATATATATACATAAAACAAAAATATTCACATCCTCGGCTTTTCTTCCAATTCTTTTAGATTTTCAGTTAACTGGAAAGAGATAACATTTAAAATATTTTCTAATCAGAATAAGAGAAGAAAGTCTCAGTTGGATAACTAGGGGTGTTACACGAACCAGGGGACCTCATACAAAACAAAAGTGATGATTTCAAAAGGGGTTGGAATATGGATTTAATACGAACCTTTCTAAGTCCCACAGTAGCTAGTACATTTCGTTGATGGAAATTTGGGTTAAACTCTAAAAATATAGTGGGTTTGTATATATAATTTATAGAATTTATGCCTACTCCAAATACCCCTTCATATGCTCATTTTTCTTTGGAAAATTCACTCACGGATAAAACAAATCCTTTTGGAAAATAGGGTTACTAGGCACAATATTGGGGAATTATTTTGGTATTCTCTTTTTGGTTTCATGACCCATCACACCAGTACCTCACTAGTAGCTATTATGCAAGGAAATTTTCACACTCTAAAATACTTTCTTGCCCAAAAAAACCCTACAAATAATCTTCTTTGGCTCTAAACTCAAATAAATTCACAATTGTCCTATTCTAATCCAACATAATCTACTACTTAAGTTGTTGTGTAAGGAAGTAGGTCAAGGTAAACTACAGGTGATTAAATTTATACTCCTAATCCATTAGTTAGTTACTTTTCTCTAGATTATGGCTTAGCTACCTATGTCTTTGCTCATGGATATACTATTTCCAAATATGTTACTGAATATGCTTCTTATTAGTATGTTTTTCGATTTGTTAATGAAATTGTTGATGCTATTTTTTTTTGGTGGTTAATAAATTGGTACTGCGTTGGAACAAAAACTAGCTTTGTGGTTGGATATGCTTCTTAGTAAACTACTTAATGCATGGATTAATCACTTTCTTAAGAAACCAACTACACAATCCATTGGATCACCTGCATAGTTTGTTGGATCAAAGGCTTAAACAACAACATCATTAGAGGAGATACTAGTTCTCCAAGTCACTAGTACAAATGGAGCCAAAATATGATGCCTATTAGTTAGATATGTGAATTATTGGTGTTGACTATTTGACACATTGGTGCTCATCAAATAGTTGTCGTAATTCTATCAAATAGTTGTCGTAATTCTATCAAATAGTCAAAAGTTTAGTTAACTTCAGATATTTGACAGTACATATGTTGATTATCTGACACAAAAAGGTCCAAAATTGTCATAAGAAAACTGATGTTTTGAATTCATTTTTGCAACACTACAAATCGTCAGATATCCAACACACATAACGTCAAATATATGATAGGCCTCATGACTATTCTTTTTTGTATATTCAAAAAATAGTTATTTTTGTAGGACGAGAAAAATTGACGTTAAGGCATTGAGTAATCGATGATATATGTAAATTGTGCCACAAAAGTGTTATCACTCTGACGCTATGTTTTGTCAGTTTTGAGCATCTCATTCGATGTATAAGAGTCATATTACCAACGTCAAGTTAAATTAGTTTGATGGGAGTTTTGTGTATCAGACACATCCCTCCGTTAGTTTGGGACATGCAGTCTGACAATGATGTGTCAAATATTAAAGGATGAGATTTTTGTTCGACGGGAGGGTCAAACTACCGACGCTTCTATTTTTCAATTGTGGTATCGATTATCCAATGAGTACACAAATAAATAGGAGTCGAATATTTGATGGACAACCTGTGTTGTCGAAATCATTGAATGTTTATGTATTAAAAAAAAATGTAATTTTCACCAACATTTGTCAATATCTAACAATAATTCACTCATGTAATGAGAAACCCCACGTATCCATGTTTTTCTTGGGTTATAACTTTTGTTGTTATCACTAGTTATACTCCTAGCTTTACTAGCTAGTATTATTATTCTGAAATTGATATTATTTCAAAATTGTGTCCTAGCCCACAATAGTTCCTTCAATCTCAAATCCAAGTTTTTTCAAGGGAATGAATCACTCTTTCTTAAGTTGAATGGGGATACCCACTAAATTATATTGAAATAGTATTTTATCTTGAAGCAAAGGATCAAAGTCATTATGAAAATGCAAGCCTGCCACTAATATCATGTAGAGGTACTTCATCATGGTAAAACCATCCTTTGGCATTTTTATTTTTCTCTTTCTTGATTTTGGTAACTTAATTTCATTTGTTCTAATAGAATTATTGGGATACCGAGCTAGGCGCTTCTATCATGCCTACCCTAGTAGCCTCTTAGTAAATTAAATATTTCACATTTTCCTTAAATTCAACTCAAAACGATGAAGTTAGTAATACCCAACTCACTCACACTACACCCAATCTCATTGATGAATATCTAATATAATTTTTTTTATGGTAAAGTTATGTTGAAAATTCTTCTCAAGGCCTCTCTTTTAAACAACATTTTTAGTACTGTGGAGAGTATAAGAGGTGACAGCTCCTGGAACTTGAGTAATCTACAAAGGAAGTTACAAGAAAGGAAGATAATAGCTCAATTGATGAAATATATGTTGAGGATCCTTGTCTTAATTATACTCCACATTAACTTAAGAATAATGATAAATATTCAAGTGCTTGGTGCATTATTTTGGAAAATAATGGGTACATTTGAGCCTAGATTGATAAATTGAGTGAGAAACCCCACATATCCCTATGTTTTGGTAGATTTTTTATTCTGTCATGCTAAACAGGCTAGTATATTACTTGTACCCTGACATGTAATGAAAATTAATGTAAAATAATGTAATTTGTAGTACACTAGCTTCGGGGTCAACCTAGGGACCCAAGTAGCATAACTCGTTACAAAATTTAGGCATTTATACCTGATGGCATGAATAAGAGGAAAAAAATTGAGAGTTTGGATCTATTTCTATGTATCAAAAAGTGGAATGATCATTATCAACTTTCTAATAGTCAGAAAAATATGTGTTGTGTGATTGTTTCTTGTCTCTTGGTTTAAGTGCACCAGTGAGCACATAATAGCTAATGTATTGGGTTATCTATTGTGTTGTTTTTATTTAGCTCACATATATTAAATTAAAAGTGGCCACATTATCATTCACATATACCCTCCAAAAAGGATAAAAAGTGCTAAAACGCATAACTTCTAACAACTTTATGATTTTGGCATCATAGTTGTTTACGTCGTAATGTTTTCATAAAAATATACCAATGGGCTAATGGAGTTTCCATTATAGCACACACACAAACCATTAGGTTCAATATTTCAGTAGATGTGCCTAAATTAAATTTTGACTATGATAACGTGTAGATATTTTGTGATACCCAAAAATTAAGTATCATACAATATGCTATAAACTCCAAATGCTAAAGTTATGATCATTCGAAGTTATAGGTAAATAACCTAGTGATTTCTAAAAGTTCTATGTTTAGAATAAGTTTCCCGTAAGGAATTGGCATGATGAATCACTATCTCTTCATATTTAAACATTATTAATAATACACAAAAATATCCAACAACCCTCTCTACAATTATATATCTCACCCATAAACTAGGTTTCCTGTCACAAAATCATGGGT
Organism: Pinus albicaulis; assembly: GCA_034641835.2. Classification (NCBI taxonomy): domain Eukaryota; kingdom Viridiplantae; phylum Streptophyta; class Pinopsida; order Pinales; family Pinaceae; genus Pinus; species Pinus albicaulis. The sequence goes on from CM076575.1 coordinate 823,643,224, forward strand.
AGATTACTTATGAGGAAAAAAATCATCAATGTATGAAAAAATCAATAAGTCTACCTCATAAATGCGTAATTCTCATTTTATTATTAAATATGTATGTCACCATCCTCTAATGTATGAAATTTAAGACATACAAGAGGTTGCAAAGATACAATGGAAGAAAATTTCCTTCTATTGGAGAAATTCAACAATAAATGAGCCGAGGTAATGAAATATTTCCTATAAAAAATAATGTATCACTTCTCCTGAATATCATCCTACTCATTGATACAATGTGACTTCAATTCAACCCAAATATTAGAAAAGTATGAAAATATATATATGGAAATGATCACTGATACTAAGGCAATGAACAAATCATGAGATAGTCTCAATTATTTATACCATTTTTGTGTTAGAGTCATGCAACCTTCTCTATGCTGAATTTATACTTATTCATTATTTCATATAATTGGTCTAGTATGGGGCATGCTAATATAGCTAGCATCCACCCTAATCTAAGATGACTATCTTATTTCATGTATGAGTGGCATTCCAATTTAAAATAAAGGTGCTTAAATTTTTGCCTAACTTTCTTCTACTATTCATTTAATTGCATACATTATCCTAGATTCCTAAGTACAACAGTAAGAACCTATACATCAAATTAATTTCCCTTAAGTTTTTCTCTTTGACATCAAAATTTTTTAGTTATCTTTACATGTTCAAGGGTAGGTTCACTATAGGTGGTTTACAGTGGTACACAGTATTAGCACGTGGTCATTTATTTAAGTGGTTTATTGTCTCCATTTTAATGTGCGTGTCTTATTGTCTCCATTTTAAAGTGTATTGAATGGCTATATTGGCCAAGGATAATAGATATATCTATTGGAATTTATTTTTCTTGGTTAAAGGGTTTCCAACGTAAATCTTGGATTTTATGTGTGCTTGTTTCTTCTATTTTCTCCTGTGAATTTAACGGGGTATCAAAGCCCAAGTATACCTAGAATCTATCATGATAATATTCTAGGAATGGGATCCATTGAGAAAGTGCATGGAATTCATTAGGTTTAAATTTAATGCAGAAAGCATGGCAGATTCCCAGTAGGCTGGAATGGCGAATGAGAGAGGCAGAAAATTTGTAGTTGTTATTGTTGTGTTGTCCATCCTACAAACTAAAAATGAGAAAGTATTTTCTTGACAACCTCCCACACAACAATGACAAAATTCCATTGGTTGAAGAAAGCTTTAGCAGAAGCACACTGAGGCTAGGACATGGAATGGCGTTAAAATATTGTAACTTGATTCAAGGATTCATATATTGAGGTTGAGACTTGACTTTAGATGATACAAGTAGGTGATCTATTATGTCAATCCCATATTCTCAGATAAACTTAAAGGTGGGATTCTTAGGCTAACCTTACTTTAATCAAGGGTCAATATACTGCAAGTGGTTTATGGTGGCACTTGATATTCATGTTAAGGATTCCTATTTAACTAGCATATTGTCTCCATTATAAAGAGCCTTAAGTGATTCCTGTTCACTGGATTGACCAAGGGTAATAAATATATTTTTCTATTGTTTTCCCCATTATGGGTTTCCACTTTAGATCAGGTCTTTGATATATGACCCATGGGTGCATGCTTTTGTTTATCTCTCTCCTGCATATGTAACATTCAATAAAAAATAGAGATGCAACAGTAGCCATTATCCTAATGAGTATACTTAACATAATGTTAATATTTTTGTATATGTTCCTATAGAAGACTGGATAGGCATGTGCCATAGTACGAGACAACATTTTACTTTTCCATGCATGTAAGTTTTCCAAAACAAATAAAACATATCATAATTAGAAAATACATACAAATAAATAGAATAGAATAACTATATATTTTTTTTGCATTGAAAAAAAATATAATCTTCATCAATAGTTTTCAATATATGACAAAAAATCATGCCTCAATCTTATTATGTATAATTTGAATAACTTCAAGAACCAAAGGCAATGGCCGAATAATTGAATTTGAACATTATTTTTTATGTGATGTATATAAAATTAACAAGTGATTTATTTTCCTAGTGAAAATAGTGACAAGACATGTTAGTTTGACTCATAGGACTTGACATATTAATAAAACAATTACATGAACTTGACTCTTAATTGTTGATGCAGTCTAATGACAAATAGTCTAATCTCAATGAACTTACTATGCGCCTACAAATTTTTAAGATCTCATTTTTATATTATACCTACACTCATTATTGTAATATAACAAGGATACAAACAACACCTTGGTTGACATAGTGAGAATGTTATGATAAGATGTTTGATTTTGAAACTTTCTAAAAATGATACATTACTATTGAATTTACAGTTTGACTTATTGTACAATGACCTTGATATATCAAACTTGACATAGAAACAATGACTTGAAGACAACTAATAACTTAACATAGTGACCTTATGAGTTGCAAAAGTAGTTTCTGAGAATAGATATGCACATGTGACAACATATTGGACAGTGGTACATTGACATGGTCTTTTGTTAATGTGACAACCATATTGCATGAAGCAACAACACATTTGGACCATTGAGCTACAAATATATAAATTGAGAGACCTAATATTGATGCCTTCCCATGAAAAGTACTATGATGAGTTTCTTGCTTTGACTTAACTTGTTTGGCTATGACATTGACAGTGACAACATTGACAAGTATTTTAATGGGACAACAAGTGAAATAGTCACACTTTGAAAAATATGTGAGTTGAATACCTCCACCTAGAGAATAATTGGAGTAAGTATATGGATTAGTTATTTTGTATTTATGATATAGGACATACATTAGTGGTGTGTAATACATACTCCCCAACAATAATCCTTCAAAATTTTACTTAAACTAGTACAAATGTAAGTCGACTTGTTGATATTAATTCACATAGAAATTACCCACTTTTGGAGTGGAAATTAGTATATTATTATTTAATTTGGTAATTAGGAAGAATATTTATTTGTAAATATCCAATACGTGACACATAGGAATGTTGAGTAATCCTTTGTTAAAAAACTACATTGAAGAAAAGGAAATGATGCAACATAGGTGGTTAATAATGACTAATTTCAAGAAATTAGAACATATAATTTTTTTGTGAGGGCTTAGATTGATATATTTATATATTTTACATATAGATGAGACCTCGATGGGATTTTTTTTGTATGGGGAAATAGAATTATATAGAAATACTATTGAAATTATAGAAATTAATGTGTAGATTTGAAACTTCTCATGAAATTTACTAAATCACAAGTCTTGAATCTACTCTATTGGTCTACGAAAGTAAATTCACAATTGAGAACACAAAACATTAACATGCAAAAGGAAACATCACACATGCACAAATATTTATCTAGGGGAAAACAAATGCTCAAAACCCCTTACTATCTGTATTTCATTAATCAAATAATAGAGATGAAATACAATTCTTTCTCAAGCCTGAGCACAACCTGCAACTATATAGTCTATCTCTCTGCCTAACTGACTGAACCTGGCCAATACTTAGCCTATTTTTCAAGCCTCCAAGCTCCTATTTCCTTGAATTGTTCCTCCTAGAAATTATCCCCTATTAAATAGGAAATTACCTCATATGGATTGTGCAGTTATTTTAGGTCCTTTCTATGACTACATGCACCATATGTACAAATTCGAATAGTCTATAGTTGATAGTACATTTCCTTTAAATCTCCATCTCAAATGGGTAACTCGAAATATATGCATGCATGAGCTAATTTAGGCTAATTGATGAGTTATCTGGATGATCCCTGAGTGTGATTGAAGTTACACTGCACAAATTGACCTTCAACTACTTATTCCAACAATTGGAACTAGTTTAACTGGCCATAACTCAATTTCACTAAATCAAATTTCTTCAACTGAAAATAACTCAACCTATGCTCCTAAAATTTAGGAAAAAACTGTACACAACTGAAGTTCATGCCCCTAACTCAAATTAACTAAGCTAGACTCCTATTTTTTAGGACTCAACTCAATTCAACTAAAATTGAACTCATTAACTAAAATTTAGTGTTCTTAACTAAGTGACAAGAGCCATGTCACCCAAGCTATCTCCTCCAAGTTTTTTGATGATGTGGAATTTTGAATTTCCTCAATTTGATTAAGAAAAAAAATCAAAATTGAGACTTTCTTGCTACATTTTCAACACTCCTTCTCAGTAAGAAATGTATTATCAACCACCCCTATCCTACACCTGTGGAATGTAATGCATGCAACACATCTCATTGTTGTTGCTACTACTACAACATCTACAACTTAGAAGCATGAAAAAAAACATTGAATCCATTGTTTCTATAACTGTCTACTTGGAAAATTGTGCTACTACTGAGCCTTATGCTCTGTTGTCAAAACTCCTTTCCACTCCTCAGTATCTAACTGACATTTATCCTCCTGCTACTGAATATTTTGGGGCCTCGTATCAAGGTAATAATCCATGAGGAGAAAACCTCAATGGACCCCACCCAAATTTCTAAAACTCTTGCACTAAGGATCTAAATTTCTCCACCTCACTCCTAAATGTATAGCTACATGTGATACCTCTAAAAAATTGGCTCGAACTATTCCTCTGCTGGACCTATTCCTACTAATGCAGGCTCCTTCTTGATTTCCTTCTTGTGTAGACACTTCGTGGCATAGTGCCTGAATTCATGAAAATTGAAACACTTGATTTTGGACAAGTCTTTATTATTTCCCTATTGACTGGAATTAGCCTCTCCTTGGGAATTATTCCCCTTGGCCATATTACTTTGTTGACTAATTCAAATTCCTCTTCCTCTGTTGCAATTATGGTTCAGTTTTTGGTTGGAATTGATGTCAACCTAACAACCTTAGTATTGTGGGGCTATTTTTGGCATCGAGATGGATGTATTGATGAGTAGGCTTTCATACTATGTCTTCATGGTTATGTCATGGAGATGACTTGTGGAGTGATAGTTTTTCCTCATAATTATGATGAGGATGTTGTAGTTTTTCTTAGGTTTTTCAGGTCAGACCTGATGTGTTGCACCTTGGGGAGATGTTGTTGGAGAGTATAGAACTTGTTGACACTCTTGTCAACCTTCTTTTTTGGCCCTTTAGGTCAACTTGGCAGTGACACTTGGGAGAATTTTTTTATATACTTGCAAAGGTGTTACTAAACTTGTTAGAGGATCATAGAACTATACAAGAGCTCAAGAAGATGATGGAATAGATGGAAGATGTCCTGAGATGAAGTACTGATGGTTTCAATAAGTTTTAGCCATAATCGCATGCACATAATCCTATGGGAGCGATCGGGAGGCTCTGGACGTTGGCTTACAAGATTTTGGGAGTGGTTATAGCTCCAACCGCTCAGAAGCATCATCATGCATGTGACTGAGGGATTTCATGACTTTTCCTTCGCATTCCTCGTGTTGTTCGAGAGGAAATTAGCTTATAAATTCCTAGATGCTTCTAGAATTACTTGTAAATGTCATAATTTGTTTGAAAATGTACTCCAAGGATGTGAACACATTTAGTGCACTGATAGTGGTGTTATTGGATTGATTCAGTCCATTTTCTGTACTGTTCATCCTAGTCCCATAGCCAATTTTTCCTAGTACTTTATTTATACATCATTTTGGAGCTGAGATTTGGTTGATGATGTTAATATGTGAGTGATAAGGTTGCATAGAAGTATAGAGTGCTTAATATCTAGTGTTGAGCCTATACACTTCAGTGTACCAGTGCTATTGACTGTAGAATGTGCATATCTATATCTTGAAGTTGTCTATTGATTCGAAATTTCCGATTTCAGATCAGAGATGCAGAGATCCATGGAATATTTATTGGTTGAGATGGTGAGTTTGTATTAGCTCCATATTTAGATATTCTCACGTATGTTTCTTGCAGGAGCTTCTGAGGAATTTGGAACATAGACATAATGTCGTATGTTGTTATTTGCATTATGAAGAATTTATTTTTGGTGTGAGGATATGTTAATGTAGTTGTTAGTTATCATTTTATTCATTTTTTATTCATATTTATAGCCACTATTATACTGGTGTTAAGAGAATGTTTTATGATGCATTTTGGTTGCTTTATGAGAGTCATATTGTAGAGCTGGTTCTGTTTGATAAGATAGTATTGGGATCCAGTTTGAAAATTTATGAAAGGAGATATGCATAGAGGTGAGGAGCGGTGACTTCATGGATGTGGAGTAGTGATTGTGAAGTTAGCAAAAGGAATTTCTTCTCAACCAAATAGTTATTAGCTAGTCCCATCAAAGTGGCGCGATGATCGATTGATGTTGGTAGCTTTCAGCAGATGGTAGTTCGTAGATCTGTGGAGAACATAGTATTTTGAATTTTTCAGTAATAACGAGTCTCTAGGCTGGTTGGTGTTATCCTATTGTGTATGAGGTTGATTCTCCATGCTGATGGGAGTCATCTATTCCATATAAATATATTATTTTCTTAATAGAAGATTCAGAGTAGCGGAGTAGCAGTACGGGCGTTTTTTTTTTCTTGGTGAATTTTTTCCCACCAGACATCTTATGTCTCATATGTGGTGAGGATTTTTATGGTTTTTTTGTTTTGATTTGATTTCAATGATGTTGCTCATATGTTTACATTGTTATCATTTACTTGTTCATGATTATGTGATGTTGCTAACAAGTGTGTGATTGAGAATAAAAGTAATAAATGGAAAAATTATATAATAAGTCACACTACTGATTCACCCCCCTTCCCCCCTCGTATTTATTTGGTTTCCAAAAATTGGTATAAGATCGGGGATATTGGTTCCAACTTGATCGCTTGAGAGTAGATCTAGGGTTGTTGGAAAAAAAATTCATTTTTTTCGAAATCGATTTTGAAGGAATGCATGTACATACTACTGAAAATTTCAAGGTATGGAAGGATAATGTGAAATATTTATTATCTTCTCATGGATATAAATTGTGGAGATTGGTATGTGAAGGATATGATGATGATTCCCCTTCATCCGAACAAATTAAGCAAACTTCTCAAGCAAGGGGAATTATTTTTGAAAATATCCATAATGTAGATTTAGAAAAGGTTGGAGATTTAAAATCTTCCAAAGAGGTTTGTCATAGATTACATATGTTATTCAGAGCATGTTGTATTAGTGTTGATGAGGTTGAGAAGAGCAGCAAAAACAATACTAATAAGAGATCCAAGAAAAGGAATAATAAAGCTCCAGAAGAAACAATTGTGCAAGAGGACAATATATTTGAAGGTATAAATAGGGATGATTTTATTTTTATTTTTAATATTGAATATTTATATTTTTCTCATGCTCCATTTCATATATAAAAAAGGATGTTTTTAAGAGTCTTAAAAGTGAAATTAAAATACTAACATATGTATGTAAGGAGCATGAGAATAACTTGTAGTTTTGTGAGAAAAAGGAGAAAAATCGCAAGGAAGAGATCACTACCTTGAGAACATAGTTGGCATAATAAAATAGAGCTCAAGAAGTCAATTGAAGCAAGAAAAACAGTAAGAAATACTATGTTGAAGTGCTTGAAGATGTGGTTGACAAATTAAGGAAGGAGCTTGAAGAAAAGTACCAACAATTAAATAAAGTGAAGAGCATCGTTGCCTTGGATAGTTTGCTTGAGATCCAAAGATCACAAATGGAAAAATATGATCTTGGATTTCATAAGGGTGAGTCTAGTTTACACGCATGTAAAATAACAAAGAATATCCCAAGAAACCTGTAGCAAAAAATACCAGCAGTAGGAATGATAACCAAGGAAACAAGAAAAAGTGTTAAAAACACACATGGAAATGCATACCAGATATGAAAGATAAGTGTGTTATTCTCTATTATTCACAATGATATACATTTATATTACATTGGTCTGACTCTTGGATTCCATATTCCAAGGTCTCTTGGACTTCCTTTGAATTTTTTCCTTCTACACCAACCCTTAGAGGATTAGGTGTCCAAAATTCCCCCCTTATTATGAAGGGGTATGTATGAGTCCAAGAATAGAGCTATAATAAAAAAATGCAATAATTCATGACAATAATATGTTGAATTTTCTATCTGAGATGATGGCATAAGGAGGTGGTTTAAGGATGACCACCAACAATGGAATGCTTAGTGTAGTTCTTGGAACTCTCTTTAATCAGGCACAAAGCTGAAATATTCTACTAGAGGAAGTGCTCCTAATGCTTTGAGGAGGGAGACCTTCAACCTAGAAAAGGGAAGTCTAAAACCTACATAAAAAGGATAACCTCAACATGAAAAGGGAGGTCTCAACCTTTAGTGGTTTAAGGATGACCACCAACTCTGGAAATGCTTAGTGCAATTCTTCGAACTCTTCCAAAACTGGCAAGAAGTTGAAGTCTTCTACTAGAGGAAGTGTACCCGATTCTTTGAGGAGGGAGAAGCTCAACCTCACATACATGGTTTAAGGCTGACCACCAACCACAGGAATGCTTAGGCCACAACTCTAAATCTATTATGGAATGTTTTGGCTCAGGATTACTTGAAATTTTGTGTCTCTGGCTACAACTCTGAATCTGGTATGGCATGTTGTGGCTCATGCTCGCTTGATGTGGCTTTGAAGCTTGTATATGACCATCACTTCCCTCCCTGTTAGTTACAAGGTCATATGAAGGTGAAAGGTGAACTGCAAGGCCTTTTAATATTCTATAAGAGATTCTGACATATGACTGAAACATCTTCTTGGTTGTTCATGCCCATTGCCAAGAGGTGATCCATCCAAGATGAGTCCTTTTTCTTGCAGGAGGCTTGTTTCTGAAGCATTTTTTTGAAGAATGAGTGGTTTTATGACAATGATTACATGGATGAAGATCAAAAAAATGATATTTCATATGGCCAACTTGGTCACATTGTTGGCATATAAAAATATGTCGTGGTTTCTGTGAAAGAGGAGCAGAATATGGGACATATAATGGTGCAAAATCATGAAGAAATCCAACACTCTGAAACTGGATGGGCTTTGAGTAGTCTGGAATATGAAAGGACACATCCTTGTCATATCGAATACTGGTTATGTGCTTGTTATGGAAAATCTCTTCCCAATTTTTGATAATGTGCTTGGGAAGTGCATACTGAACTTCTGCATCTGCAAGCAAGAAGAACCAACAACAGAACAAGCATAAAAACCAACAAGGGAAAAGAAATCCTCAAAGAGCACCTACACTTAGAAAATAATTTTCTCAAAGAGAATACCATGGCATCTCAATTAGATTTCAAAGGAAACAATTTCCTTTTATTCCATTGTTGCATGAGGTACAATGGTACTGTTGTCATAAGTTTGGGCATGTTTCAACTAATTATAGAGGCAGAGTGTACATATCACGTCAGCAGAGCTTGCAATAATATCAACATCCAAAGTGGTTAGCCATCAGGTATAGTTATGTTTTTTATGGTTATTTCTATTCATGTAACATGTTTGGCCACACAACAGTTGATTGCATATCCAACCAATGGAGGAGAATAAAATTACGTACAAGGTATAGATCTAGCATGAGAAACAATATTTTTGATCCTCTTGCTTCATATCTTGGACATGTGGAGTGCTACACATGTCATAACTTTGGCCATATAGAAATAGATTGTTTTCTACCCTATTATTCAAGGAAAATCAACCTAAGAAACAAAATCAAAGAGGATCTAGCAGAAAAATAGTGAAAGAAGAGAAGGAAAATCCAAAGGATGATGTGTAACCAAAGAAGCAGCCAAAGACCATGTGGAGAAAGAAGGAGAAACTACTCTTCAAGTATTGACGATTATTCCCTCCTGTAGTCCATGATTATTTCATGCATATTTTTGGGATATTATAGAGTTCATTAGAGGTGTATAACCTTAGGGGGATAATAAGGTAGTTTTATGAATTTGTGTTGTTGCAACAACATATTATGAGTTCATTCAGCCTCATGTACATTTTCAGGTCCACAATATCATCGTGTCGTTTGGAGGTATATTGAGCTAAGGGGGAGCTATGTATGGTATGAATTTTACATGGTTATTTGATATTTTTTCTTCATATTTTTCACTTGGATATTTATATAATATTTATATCTGATTCAAGAGTGGAAAAGTGTACACTTTTCAACCACGTATATGCTTTTTATTCCACTAACAATTGGTTGAAAACATGTGCATCCATGCATTAAATAAGATGATTGTTTCAGCCATGTATTGATATGACTTGCGACATGGACCAGCCATGTATGTGTTGTTATATAATCATTACTACAAGCATGTATTTTTTATCATTTCATCATTATGTATTGGTTGAGAGTCCAATCAATAGTATGTTGTGTCATCATGTTGATAGCCTTATTTTAGAGGAGCCATATGGAGTCTTTTGTAGCCACATGTATGGGCTAATGTTGATGTAATAATCATGATATTTCATGTAGTTGAGTCATTGGTCAATAAGAGATGATCATATTAGCCATTTAATTCATTGTAATATTCATGTAAAATTCTCATGAAGCCATGTACTTATATTGTACTATCTTTGATTTGTCTAGTCATGAATCATGAGGATATGTTATGGTCATATGATGATAAATTATGAGGTCTTATGATGATTCTAAAACCTTGTATTTTCATATAATATGTCATTTGATTCATGGTCATGTGGATTCTTGGTCCATATGCTGCTTCTAACATGTCAAGGGAGCATTTCTTGCAGTGGAAGTGATCACTACAACATAGAGATAACACATGTTCAGGGGGAGCATTATATGCTCTTGTTTATTTAATCCACATAGTGTTGGAATTATGATCCACTTTAAGGTGTCATGGTGCGCCTCATACTATGTTATGACTATTGAAAATGCAGCAAGAAAGCCTTAATTTTAATTTTTTCATTTTCTTGATGAAGTAGTCCATTGCTTCTATCATTAAGATGGATGGTAAGCTTTGTGATCAAGTTATTTCTATTTTGATTATTCTTGGATCTAATTATAGCTATGTTAGTCTTGACTTGGTGGATAAGTGTGGTTTAAATAATGAAATGCATTCATAATCTTAGTTAGTGAAGTTGGCCACAAGTACAAAGAAAAGAGCTCACCATTGGGTAAGAGCTTGTGCGTTTGAGTTAAATAGTATGCCTAAAATGGCACACTTGAACATATTTCCATTGGTTTCCTACAATATGCTATTGGGTATGGATTGGTTATATCTTCTAAGGACTTATTAGGGCTCATTAGTTTCCCAAGGTTGAGAAAAGAAACCAAAGAGGTAACCATAAACTAGCTTTAGACTTGGTATCTATCCCTACCAAATTAGCGAGGGCTCTCTCTATATCAAGCTCACAGCCAATGGAAATGACTGGATAATATAAGGGTTTTAGGCTATTTAATAGCTCATTAGGGTTTTATTAGGGTTTTTTGGATAATAAGCACCATTTTTAGGAACTAGGCCAGGTATTTCAAAAGGCCAGTTACAAACATAGAACGAGGTATGTTAGGTGTAGTCAGTGGCACAATTTGAGTTTTTCATTGTAGTGTAGTGAGGAAGGAATCATGTAGAAGGAGTAAAATGAGCACACATGTATGAATTCATTTACTTAGAAGATAAATACATTTACATGAAAATATCAGATAAAACAGAGCATACGAAGCAATGTATCTTGTTTAAAACTTATGAGATTAACAAAAGAAGAAGATAGATGGTTTCTTAAACAAATTGATCATCATATGCATAAGAAAAATGGAGAAAAACACTGTCACTAACCACATCACAAGTGTTGGAATGAATTATTAAGGCAAGTGTACGAAAACAGATCACTTTAGCTGTACTAGGGAAAATTTTAGGGTCTAATATTCGCAGGTGGGCTAATTTTCCATGCTTTTTCTGAAAATAATATTCGCCAATTTTCATTTTTTTGAAAAACAATTCGCCCAAATTTTATAGTATAAATTTATTTCACCATAAAAATCACCAATTTTTTATATATACTAATGTAAATTAATTAAAAACCTAAATATTTTTATAAAAATATGATCAAAATTTTTACAATTTTCATATTGGGGACTAGTAAGATTCACCAAGGTTTCTAAACTTTAAGATAAACTTCCACCCTTAAATTTTCCCCGAGCTGCAAATGGCAAACAACCCTAACAACAAAGATGGTTGTCTAAATTCTTTAGATCTGCAATAGACGGTCGAAAAAAATGCAAAACAAACCTAGATCTATGAAAATAAAGCAGCTAAACAGTAAAATGAAATAAGAGTTTCTCCAAAATATCCAATGGACAAGACTAGAATTATAAATAATTTTTTGTAGTATATTAACACCTGGGAAGGGGACTAAGAATGATGTTACCAGTCCCCCTCAATGGGATGGACTCTTGGTTTTCCTCAAACGCTTTAGCTTCAGAGTTTCTCTCTCAATGGCGTAGAAAACCCAAGACGTGTAGAAATCAAAGGGAGCTCAATAAGAAAAATAAAAATAAAAGTAATCAAATTATGACAATGATAAGAGGATAAAAGTCCGACCATGATAAAAGGATCAAAAGGTAAGAAGTGAATGGAAAACCCTCCTATTTATAACAAAAATATTGAGTTATCATTGATAATGGTGCATAATAAAATATTATTAACCAAGATCTAGATCTAACTACTTGGAATATTTTAATATACTTTGTTGGAGGGAAAAAGAATTTAAATTGGTTAAATCTCTTTATTTAGAAATAATAAACAAATAAAATATTTGTTTATCATTTCAAGGATGGGATCAAGGAATAATTTAATAAATAATGATTTATTTTATTATTCCTAAATGATTTAGTCCAATTTAACAAGGAATATTAATTAAATAATGATTTAATTAATTATTCCTAGAGAAAAATAAGAAAAATAACTATTTATCTCATTATTTCTCATCAATTGGGTTAAATACGACCAAGAATTTTATTAAACAGAGGTTTAATTAATTATTCCTAGAGGAAAATCAAATAAATAAGGATTTATTTAATTATTCCTCATGGGGTTTTCTATTTGGACCAGAAATAACTTAACAAACTATGGTTTATTAAATTATTTCTTATATTGAAAGCAATTTTATTATGGTAAAATTGGGCTTACATTGTGTATTTCGATCCATCTAATTGTAAATGGTTAAACGACCAAAAATTGGTGTAACAGATTTCCCCCCAACGTGCAAGCGTTAGGAGTTAATCGTATGACCGAAGTACATTGTAAAAACACAATCACTAGACACCAAAGGGGAGTCATAGAGAGAGAGATACGTAGGTGAAGTGAAGCAAGAGAGGATGATAACCATGAGGGGGTGAGACCGAAAAAGGTAAGTTTCCTTTAATGTTTGGGTACATGTTCTCATTGAGGCGGGGGAGGCATACCTATGCCCACTGAGATGAAAAAGTACAAAGAATAATGGTTCACCCAGTATAATGAGACTAAGCTATAAAGTACATGATATGTTGGCGTAAAACATGGTCCAGACAAAAATATAATGGATCCCACATACATACTGCACCTAGGACAACAGGCACGAATGAATACAATAATATCTGAGTACATGAGATATAATAACAACCAGAGAAGCCTTGTTAAACATGAAAGGGATATGAAAATATAAATGGATCATATAAGTGATACATGCATGCTATAGGCATTGCAAGCGGCTCGAGACGAACCCATAAAATGTTTGGAGCTGCATCTGAGGCTGTAGAAGAGAATGAGGTCATCCGAGAATGTGGGGGGATACCTGAAGGGCCACCCCCTCATGAGGTATGAAACATATCACACACACCTGGGAATCACTGGATCAATCTAATGGATCACTGAACTATTGAGTATACAAATCTTGACCATGCTGAAGTGGAGTGGATGAGAAATAATAAAGTCAAAGGGAAATAAGGAATCCCTTTACCTGATCCGAGGTACCGAGAAAAATGGAAGCTGGAACTAATATACACCGCCCTCTAGACCTGAGTTCTAGAATGAATGTGTTGATGTCGACAGAAGGAGGTCCACCATAGGTGAGGCAATGAGGGTCCTCAACTAAGGCACGAGAGATCATAGCAGAGTGCTTGATGGACTAACACTAGAGATGATAATGGAATGGGCGATACTGAGTAGAAAATGGACGACTTCCCTTGTCAGAGCATAAAAAGCATAGATGACCTGGCAACAACTAAATTGACTGCTGAGGGGATGGGGGACAGTGAGACGGGAGGCCAAAATGGACTACACGAGAGAGGGACAAAGCATGAATGGATGGAATACTGTAACAGGAGACAAAAGGGACACGAGATTGACTCCATGAATGCGATGATGACTCAACTCGGATGCTTTGATCAAGGATGACTCGATGATGTTGCCACACAAAATAGGCCTGGTGGGGACCATAAAAGCATGAGAAAATGATGGTTACTCATGATGAAAATTGACACACACATCGAAAATTATGAAGTCTAAGTGGCACCCCAAGTACAAGTGGTGTAGGTAAGGAAATTCGATTTTTAGAGGTGGCAAAGTGACCCTTCTTGGAAAAAATAATCTTCCGAATGAAGTATCAAATCACCAAAGCTAAAGGTATGATAGTGATTAGATGCAAGGGCATGCAATGCCTCTAGTTTTTAATTTTTTTAACATGCTACGGGCATGTAAAATGTATTAGAGTAGAGGACTCCAAAGCATTTATTATTTTGTGGACACATATTATGGATATGCATATTTATATATGACGAGTATATGGCTCACCATTTGTCTATGTTTATTTTCTTATGTGAAATGCATGTGATAAGTGCCAATCTAGAATAGTGTTGGCAATGCTATCTACATAGTGATTTTGGGCTCTAGGTACATGATTGAAAGTAATGGTTTCAAATTCACACATTAAGAGTTTCAATCGTAAATATCTTCTAAAATGGACATGGTTATGCACACAATAAACACCATTCAATTCTGTAACAAGCAGCAGGGAATCTAAACGAATATGAAGATGAAGAATGCGATGGTTAAGGGAATCGACTAAAAAGCCTATCATTTCGTCATATTCGACCTGATTATTGGTGGCAGATCCAATACATACATCGTTGGAATGTACTAACGAATGTATGGGGGTAAAAATGGCCCAGGCTGCTGAGGCTCGATTCCACGACTAGCGACTTGCACTGTCGGCATAGCCAATGTACTGTGTGGATGAAGGATCCATCTCAAAGGCATCACAAGACAACAAAGGAAAATATGATGGACAATTCAAGAAACCTGAATGCATGGCAAAAATAAAACACGCATGGGGGATGCTATGGGTAAAATTTCTATGCCCCTTACACTTGTGAAAGATATGGTCAATACATGGTGTAGGGAATTTGTCTTGGAGAAAAAATATACACATGTCACGAAAGTCCATATAGACATGAATGGTGCCTGTTTTCTTGAGAATGGGATAGGAATAGCCATCCTTCTTGAGCTTATTGATTTTGGTTTTGAGAGCTTTTCGTCGAGAAATGTGTCTCAAATTTTGACGGACAAGATAAGCATCAGGCCATGTGTTAATATGGTGTTCAACAACGGCTAGATCAAGTTCGGGCATCTCTGAATAGGATCTGGTGTAAACATTACGAAAGTATTTGAGTAGCTTGGTGTAAGCCTCAATTTCTTCTGGGGCGCTATGTGCCCCCAAGGTAATGTTTTATTTTTCGAAAGCATCGGGTGCAGGAATGGGGTTTCTAAACCAATCGACCTCATCTGAGATGAAGTCTTTAGACTCCATAGCATATTGGTCATGGAACTGCTGTGGAGGGAAGTACACATGGTTATGCATATCATCCCAAGGAAAGTCAGGGGTGGTCATTTCTTTCCTAATGTCTTCATCAAAGTGAAATATGGGGGGACTGAAAGAAGAAAGACCACATGACGCGGCGGGGCTACCTGACACATCGTCATGAGAGATATGGTTCACATATGCATCAGTACGGAGGGTAGACGAAAAGCTAGTAGATGAAACATCTATCGATGTTTAGCCCAAGGTGATCGCCGAAGGAGGTTTAGTTGAAATGGAAGGGAATGCCCTGGACGGGTTTTCCACCAAGGATCTCATGGATGATGACAGATAGAGGATGGTGGCTGAAGGTTCCATCATCTTGACATCATGTGGAGGTATGAAAATGTCCTCTGGTTTAGGCAGAGCCAAACACACGAGTAGAGGAGTAGCAGTTTCACTAGGTTTGGCCTTGATTTGGCGGATGCCTTCAAGGGTGTCACAAAAATATTCAAGACAGGGACAGAGGTGAGAATAGTGGCCATAGATATCACACAAAGCACAAGGGTGATTCATGCCCAACTTCATGAGTTTCCTAGCTGAATTGGGTAAGGTGAACATGAACCTCCAGGATATCAGATTCAGGAAACGTGTCATTGACCACAAGATTGAGAAGAGGAAGTTTAAGAAAATTTTGGGTAGCATGCCCAACAACATCACACAAAGCGCACATAGGTGACTTATTTAGAGGCTTAGGAGGAGTGGGAGTTGTTTGGACAGCCTTATCCTTGGGTTCCTTATTTATATATTTTCCACCATGACCAGATGCTTTTGCAACAGGAGTAGATTCTTGTTGAGGTGGTTGAGGCATTGAAGCAAAGGTAGGAGCCATGGTGACTAGTTGGACCAGGGTCAAAGCGGTATAAGGTTTGAGATGACTAGGCAGGGTTTCGGCTGGGGTATTGATGTACCAGACTAGGATCCTCGGGTTCAAATTGGGAAGACTCAACATAGCCATAACAGGTACCAAAAATACTCCAAAGGGTGGAGCAAGAAACAGTGTCTGACCGGAGGGGTAATGGCCTGGCAGAATGGTTCCCAACTGGTTAAGGCTTGGGGGAACCATTCCTGGTTGAAAATAAGTCGAAGATACACCAGTGGAAGAGGAAGGTCCTTGAAAGGAAGGCCATGTAGGCTCTGTCGAGTGACCACTAGCAGGTTGCGGAGGGGTAGGCTGCTGGGTGGTTGAACCGGACCACTTGTGGCTAGTTTGAGACGAGTGCATCATGCAAACATTCGATGAGATGGGATATGCTATAAGAGGGGAGGGACCAAGGAATGCTCCTAGAAAGGTGGAATATTTATAGACTCCAAGTGAAACATTCGTAAGAAGTGTGATTGATTGCTTATCATCCACCGAAGATATGATAGACTCGGGGAAGATCTGAGGCTTTGGTTCGTGATATGTCAACTGATCGATGGTAACAATATTTCTAGTGTTAGGAAATCTCATCTTACAGTGAGCCACAGACGCGAAAACAGACATCTTATAAGTGTAGCTACGACCCAACAACATGTTGTAATCCAAGGGGGCATCAATGACTTCAATGTCAATACAAACATTCTTTCCCGCAAGAGTGACAGGAAAATTGCGGTACATGCCAAGGGGATGAGAAGAGTGACCGTCCCAAGCACATAAAGTGATGGTGGATGGGGCTAACTCAAGTGGTATGATTTTATTCCAAATAGAGGCAGACATCACGTAGGTGGAGGTGCCCTCGTCAATTATACATCGCGAAACATGGGCATTACGAATCTTGATTGGTATTTGGAAGGTGGTGGATATAGGTAAGGGGGGATGTTCTTACTTGTCAACATCAAAGACGATCAAACGATCATCTGAAGGATCCACAACACCCATAGCAGATAATAGATATTTACGTTGTGAAGGGCATTACTAGAGGAATTCCCGCATTGACATAACAGTAGGAGATTGTGCTAGGTAAACTATTATGCTATAATTATGGGCGGCTTTGGAAGAAGTAGTAGTTCGGAATAATGGCCCTTTGGGGATCTTGGGAAGGACCTCTGCTCGTGGTTGAGGGATCTGTAAAGGGGCATCTGGTGTCGAAATGGACTCTGTGGAAACTTTGGTTTGAGACTCAGTTTCCGAAGAATCAAGAGGATTTCCATATGGGCACGACTAAGCTCGAAGGTTGACATCAGTAGTATTAACCACTTTAGAATTGATTATGAGAATATGGTAATAAGAGGTACCAGAATGTGAGGGTTGAGGGGCATCCTGACCTTGAGGGGGTTGGGCAGCCACATATCCTTGTTGAGGGAAAGGATCAGTAAAAAGAATCAGTTGAATAGGTGCAGTATTTGGAGAATCCAAAATCGTGGCTTGTTGCCCTCTATATGCTGCTTTTGATTCCCACAACTAACGCATTTGGGGTAAAAGGGGACAATCGTGAGTATAATGGCCATGGACACAAAAACAAGAACAAGGCTTGTCTGTACAAAGAGGCCTATCCTGCTTGGTTTGATTGCCATGTTGCTGGTTTTTAGTGTTTGGCGGGTTCCCTTAGTGCCCTTGATTACCTTGCATGGTTGATTTTGGTTGCCTTTCCTCTTTTTCTTCGAATTTGGAGGATCGGTCGCATTTTTCTATGCATACACCTGACTCAGATGGGGAGGTGGATGCTGTGACGGATGTTGAGAAGGAATAGGAGGCTGGGGTGCTAATGGCGGAGGGGTTGGAGCACCGGGTTGTTGATAAGGATAAAAAGGAGGTGGAGAAACATTAGGGTAAACAGGTTGAGCAACCGTAGGCCCTGGCATCGGTTGATCCAATGCGGAAAATGTGCTTTGTCCTGGATACATGTTTCAAGGAGGGGGATAAGTGCTAGAGGAGTTGGCCCCTCTTTGAGGGAAACCATAAGCCATGGGAGGATGAGTATACATATGTGAAAGAGATCCAATAATACCGCTGGCGTCGTGAGATTCCCCTGGTGCATTGGAACTACCAGGTCTGGGAAGATTCAGTAAGATAGTATAAACATAACCAGACTGGGGGTATATCAAGTCATATTTTAACGCGATTTGGAGAGCTTCTTCCTCTTTCTAAGGAAAGTGAGATGCGACATATTTACCAATAGAAGGAAAAATAGTTTTGAGAAACAAATCCATATATACATTATCGTCGAATGTGGGAGCTCGACATAAGCTCCTCCTTCTATGCCATTCTTGGACATGTTCAGAAAGATAGGTGGCATAAGTTTGACAAAATGCAGTAAAAAACTCGGTACCGGTATCATATCAGAGAGTTAATTGGAAGTAGAACATAAATTCTTTAGAAAGAGTCGCAAAAGTGGAGTGAGAGGCAGAGGCTTGGTTGACATACCACTTTGCAACGTCTCCAGTGATTGTGCGTTGGAATAACCAAAGACGGATAGACTCATCAGTGATAGAATTGGACGAACACCACATGTTGAAGGAGAAAACATGATTAGTAGGGTCCTCTCCAGCATTTCCTTCAAACTTAGGGATTACAAAAGGAACATTAGTTGGAATAACCTGGATCATGGTGTATAGGGTCATTAATTAAATGGCTGAAATTGGGGAGGCTCAAACCTGCCATAAAAGGTAGCAAGGGAGTAGCTGGGATGGTTCCGGTATTGGTGCCACTACTATCAACTCCAGAGTTAGGGTCGAGCCTAGCACCATCTTGAGGACTAGTAACTACATTGGCACCTGACATGGTAGCGGAATGAGGTAGAGGAGAACCGGGTTCGGAATCAGAGTGAGGGCCCAATGGACCAGAATCAGAGTCGGTATAGGGACTCGGCGAGGACTAACTCGACGTCTAAAAGGTGGAGTAAGTCCTCCTAACAGAAATTGAGGATGAAGGCCTAAGAGTCTCTGGGATAAATGTCGTGGGAGCACAATGATCGCAAGACACAAGTAACCTAATAATGAAGAGAGATAAACAAAGGCGTAGAGGGGCAGATAAATTAATTACGATGTTTATGTCTTGGCTTGGCAGTGTAAGTGAAGAACTCTTTTCTTTAGGTGTGCATGTGTGTGATATGTGTGTTAATTTTAATTAAGCCCAAATGGTTGTGTATAAAGAAAAAGAAAAAATGTTGTATAACTGTAAATAAAACTGAAATGACAGTAAAATAAACAACTAAAGATGCATAAATTCTACCCAAAAAGAAGGGCTCCCAAGAAACTGTTCAAAGAGGCGGGCGAAATTGACTCAAAACACATAAGGTGGCAAAAAGGTCTAAGGTCTAAGGGACACTGATCTAATGACTCAGATCTGTTGAAAAGAGGTGCAGAAAACAACAAGAAATTAGAGGGAAAATTGCTTCAAAATGGGAGGCGATAGGTTAAACCCCTAAGGGAAACAAGAGGGACCCTAAGTGGGAGGTCAAAAAATACTCAACACGGAGTTTTGGATGAGATAATAGCTGATCTAAATGGATCTAAAAGAAAGAGGGATCAAACCCTAAATAATGGCTGAAAGCGTTGAAAAATCTTAGACTACCTACTCAGCTAAACCCTTCCTAATAAGGTGGAAGCATATTAAAGCCCTAAGGGGCTTGTTCCCACTTCAAAAAGAAAAATTGCGCATATCCAGGCCCGAGAAGGGTGAAGACAAAGGTTGGAAAACCCTGAACAGTGCTTGCGGAAAACCTTGAAAATTACAGGAAAAAACCTCGTAAAAAGCTGCAGCTTGGAGGTACTGACCTGTAGGCTACTGAAATTACAGTTTTTGGCCCAACAGTTGCTATTTGAGCCTGAAATCATAGGTTATGGGTTAAAAGGTGCGATTTGCACTTCCAGAAGTCTCGGACAGCAGGCTGCGGAAAATTTGTCGTTTGTGGCACGGTTGATACATGTTACCTGAGGAAAACATCCAGAAAGATGCGGAAGTTAGATTTTTTACTGTTTTAGGGCATAAAAGGTAAAAAAAAACATTAAGATGCTAAAAAAAATAGCTTAATAAAAACCCTAGGTATTGAAGCAGATGGTCACACATAAATTAGAATAAAACCTTTTGGAGTCGCCAATTGTTACAATGAATTCTTCACGCAAGTGTATGAAAAGAGATCACTTTAGCTACACATGACAGAGAACCCTAACAAAAAATATGGTTGTATAACTTCTTTAGATATGCAATAGAAGGTTGAAAAAAATGCAAAACAAACCTAGATCTATGCAAATAAAGCAGCTAAATAGTAAAATGAAATAAGAGCTTCTCCAAAATATCCAATAGAGAAGACAAGAATTATAAAGAATTTTTTGTATTATATTAACACCTGGGAAGGGGAATAAGAATGATGTTACCAGTCCCCCTCAATGGGATTGGTTCTTGGCTATGCTCAAACACTTCAGCTTTAGAGTTTCTCTCTCAATGCTGTAGAAAACCCAAGACGTGGAGAACTCAAAAGGAGCTCAATAAGAAAAAAGAAAATAAAAGTAATCAAAGTATGACAATGATAAGAGGATCAAAGTCCGACCATGATAAAAGGATCAAAGGTAAGAAGTGAATGCAAAACCATCCTATTTGTAACAAAATATTGAGTTGTCCTTAATAATGGTGCATAATAACATATTATTAACCAAGATCTAGATCTAACTGCTTGGAATATTTTATTATATCTTGTTGGAAGGAAAAGGAATTTAAATTGGTTAAATCCCTTTATTTAGAAATAATAAACAATAAAATATTTTTTTATCATTTCAAGGATGGAATCAAGGAATAATTTAACAAATAATGATTTATTTTATTATTCCTAAATGATTTAGTCAAATTTAACAACGAATATTAATTCAATAATGATTTAATTAATTATTCCTAGAGAAAAATAAGATAAATAATGATTTATCTAATTATTCCTCATTAATTGGGTTAAATATGACCAGGAATTTTATTAAACAGAGGTTTAATTAATTATTCCTAGAGGAAAATCAAATAAATAAGGATTTATTTAATTATTCCTCATGAGGTTTTCTATTTGGACTAGAAATAACTTAATAAACTATGGCTTATTAAGTTATTTCTTATATTGAAAGCAATTTTACAATGGTAAAATTGGTCTTACATGGTGTATTTCAATCCATATAATTGTAAGTGGTTAGATGACCAAAAATTGGTGTAACAACAAGAATCCCATAAAAATAGTTGCAACTGCCAGTAAATTAGTTTTTCAAATAATCAAGTACACTAGTGCCAAAAGAGTGTGAACTTCAAAGATCCAACCCTCTCAATGAATTGATTTTGAGTACATATATAAAATTAAACAAAATTCCACCTCTAAGGGTCGAATCCTGATCCATAACAAATAATTAATGAACAAAATGACTCATTGCCTAATCCTAGGGAAGTTAGAAACAGCGTTCCCCTTGTTAGCTAACTAGTTCATCTTTTCTCTCAAGGCATTAATCATAAGTTTTTTTACAAATATGACCATTAATAAGACTACTAATCATCAAAAAACTCATTATCCAGTTGTTACATCGACCAAGTTGAACTTTGACCTCCACGTATCATGAAAAACCTTCAAACCCAGAAACGCAGCAAAATTTCTCAGAAACACAACAACATTTTTTGCAGAAATACAACAAAACTTTGGAGGATGATTTGGAGGCCTTCTGGGATTATTTTTTATGGAAAAATGTATGGTTGAAATATGAAGGTGTGTACTACAAAATGGATTCATCAAGCACTTCAAACACCAATTCCAAACCCCTGAAAAATTCACTTGAAGTCAAACTATCCCAAAAGCGCAGCAAGTGGTTTGAAAAAGTGGCAGAAAGGTAAAAAATAATAATTATTTGGTCAATTTTTGAAAATTTGTGAAATTTCAAGCATACATGTTGGTTGGCAAGACTTTTCTACTTTTTAACCCCTATCCTACTCTGAACACACTACCTAAGCCTTTTTTCTAACCTTGGAACCCATTTATTCCTGCACTTGTACTCATTCCTGCACTCTCTTTGTGTTTTTCATATTAAAGGTTATGCATAGACTTAATTATTAATTTAATAAATTTTATATCTTAAATTTACTTTGCAAGTAATATGTTTTCTTTCCTAAGGTAATTTGATGAGACAATGTATTAATCCACGTGGGAGATGGATTGGTGTAGTAATGACTCCTATACTGGTCTGCGGTTCCTGCACTTCCGAGGCACCTGCCAACAATAAGTTAGAGTTACCATATGTGGTCAAGACAACTCAAAAACCATGTGGATCTCTCACCAAGAGGATCAGTTCATCATTTTCTAGTCTCGGAGCCTAGAGGAATAAGTGGATACACTAGTACATATGGTCAATTTTCCAACACTTTAGTTCCGACAGTTTTGACGTATTGTCAGAAAGTTCCCCAGTTTTTCTCAATTTTTTTAATCCCACCACCCGGTGTCGCTCTTGCGATCCCGATGGTGACGTTTTCACTCGTCCAACTCTACGAAAAAGCATCACTATTGCGACCCACCCAGCTAGGTTGTCGCAATAGCAGTAGTAATAGAAGACAACATTGCTATAGCAACGTCCATGTTATGTGCATAGTTATACCGAAGGATATGAATATATACCCAGATTATTCATATTCTTATATTCTTCTTTATGTGGTCTATGGATCCATCAATGTAATCACGGTGACATGCTAGTGTCCACATCCTCTGCATTGAAACCATAGACATCAAAATAATCAGATGATTATTTATTTCTTCATTTATATATTTCAAGGGAGGGAATGCACCATAGAAAAGAGGTTCCAAGCACCTCAATGTTCCTCTTGAGCTCTCAAACTCCATCCATGTCAAACATTTGATAGACCCTCATTTAGACATTACATGACCTCTGCCTCTAATCAATATAAATTCGTCAAACTTCATGCACTTAGACAGGTTACATGAAACATAATCCCAAATCTCACCTGCTCGTGTTTAACAAAGTCACATTGAATCTTCTCTCTTCTCGTACACATCTACTCCAACTCCTCATTTGCTTGGAGAAAGGGCCATTTTTTGGCTTAGTAGGCAGCCCTTAAATTTGGTAGTGTTAATAGCCCACTTAATTTTTCCAAGATCCTATAGCATCTTTTTGTAATTTTTTTACAAATTAAAAAAATGCAGAGGAGGGAGAGGATAGGATATTATTGATGCTATCATGATGCCACTTGCAGCAGAGACTTAGTAGTACCATGCCTGATCGGGAAACCATGTGAGTATTTTAAACCAAATTTTCCCTAGTTAAAACAATATATTTGAATGAATCATCACACTATAAACCCCAAGTCCCATCAGTAATCCCTGTTTATTTTTTCTTAATGGGTTACTACTTTAATTCTTCACGAAGCCAGATGGAAAGAGTCCACAACATTTTTGTTGGCCCTATTTGATGTGTGAATAGAAAAATTTTAGTTATACTGGTAGCTGGGTTTTTTTCTTTTCATTTTTAAGTAGAATTGATTACAAATTTAAATGGGACAAGATGGCTATTTGGTGTCTTTAAAAACCAAATTTTTATTTTATGCTTGTGCGAATTATTCCTCATACAATAAATGTATATTAATTGGTTTTTATATGCTCTTTTAGAGAATCAAGGTTTTATCCTACATTGGCAACAATGAATACTATTGGTAAGACACGGGTGGTTTTTAAGGTATTACATACATCGAAAGCTTTTATAATAAAAAAATTGCTCTGGTTAGTATTTATTTCTTTCATCAATGCATGTGGTCACCTATCAGATATGCAAGCGGGCCTGCTAATTCATCAAGATATCAAAGAAAAGGGAAATTTGTCAGATGTTTTTGTTGGTATCGTTCTCGCATCAATGTATTTCAAGTTGAAAGTTTAGAGAATGCACGCAAAATGTTTGAAAAAATTCCTGAACAAAATGTTGTGTCTTGAAATGCAATGATTGCAGGTTATTCCCAAAATTGCCTCCCCCATAAACCCTGGGAAGACTTCAAGGAAATTTTATTTGAGGGCATAAAGCCCAACTTAGTAACTATGGTTAATGTTCTTCCTCTATGTGCTAATTCATTGGCTCTCGAACAAGGTAATAAAATCCATGGATATGTATTAAGAAATGGATTTGAATATGATATTACTATGTGCAATGGGTTTTTAGACATGTATGCCAAATCCGAGAATGTTAATATTGCCTACAAATTGTTTAGAAGAATGCCTAAATGAGATTTAGTGTCATAGACTGCAATTATTGCTGGTTATTCTCGGAATGATCATTCTTACGAAGCTTTGGAATTATTCAATGAAATGAAAGTCCAAAATATACAACCCAACTCAGTCACCATTTCCATTATTCTTCCTGTGTGTGCATATTTACAGTCTCTCAAACGAGGTAAACAGATCCACAGTTATGTCATAAGAAGTGGATTTGAATTTGATGTTTTTGTGGGCACTAGGCTTGTAGATATGTATTCCAAATGTAGGAATGTTAATAATACCCCAACAAAATGTTGTGTCATGGAATTCCATTATCATTGGTTGTTCCCATAATGACCATCCCCATGAAGCCTTGGCATTCTTTAGTGAAATGAAAATCCAGGGCATAATACCCGACCCAATCACCATGGTTAGTGTTATGCCTTCCTGTGCCAATTTATTGGATCTAGAACAGGGTAAGCTGATTCACAGTTATGTAATAAGAAGTGCATTTGAGTCTGATGTTTTTGTGGGCACTCAACTTGTAGACATGTATTCCAAATGTGGGCATATAGGAATTTCTTGACAACCATTTGACAAGATGTTGAATAGGAAATTGATATCATGGAATTCAATGATTTTGGGATATGGAATTCATAGACATGGAGAGGACACTCTTACTCTCTTTTCCCAAATTCAACAGAAAAGCACAAAGCCGAATCATAGCACCTTCATTGGTGTTTTAACAACCTGCTCTCATGTAGGACTAGTAGAAGAGGGCCATCAAAATGTTGAGTACATGAAGTCATATTATGGTCTTGCACCTGAGATGGGGAATTATGCTTTCTTGTTTGATCTTCTTAGGTGTGCAGGGCATCTAGATGAAGCACATGACATTATCAAAAAAATTCCATTAGAACCCAACGTTGTGGTCTGGGGGGCCTTGCTTGGATCCTGCGGAATTCACTCCAAGATTGAGCTTGGAGTACAATTAGCAAAACACCTTTTTGAATTACAGCCAAACAATGTTGGATATTATGTACTATTGTCGAACATCTATGCTGAGGCAGGCAGGTTGGAGGATGTAGAAAAATTGAGGAAAATGACGAAAGAGAGAAAACAAAGAAGCGACCAGAATCCTGTTTTATTGAGGTAAATAAAAAGCTTCATATGTTCCTTGTGGGAGACAAACCCATTCTAAATCTGAAAAAATTTATGTAATGCTGGAAACCTTATATGGACAAATGAAGGAGGCATGATATGTCCCTAACACAAATCCTGTACTGTAATATTTGGAAGAGGAGATGAAGGAAACAAGTATATTCAGTCATAGTGAGAAGTTGGCCATCGCTTTTGGGGTTGTCAATACAAGCCCAGGAAACCCCATCCGGATCATGACGAGTCTTCGCATGTGTATTGACTGCCACAATACCATTAATTTCATCTCTAAGATTGTTGGTCGAGTCATTATTGCGCGAGATGCAAACCGTTTCCACCACTTTAACCATGGATTGTGTTCTTGTGGAGATTAATAGTGATGCTAATTGAAGGGAGCAATAAATACATATTTGTTTTCATAATAATATATGCATAGTGTTACTTGTTAGCAAGTATAACATCTCTACAAAAAGAGAGACATGTTTATATTGGGTGATTATTTGGATATGATTATAAGCTTTGGTCATAAAATACATGTTTATAAGTTTTACTCACCAGTCACTACTATGGATTTCTATAAAACAATTCACATTATACAATAGGTATTCTTAACTCAAAAGTACTCAAATAGGATAATTTTTAGCTTTTGCAGTGGATTTTACCAAAGTTTTGGATTGCCAATTTGTGAAGATTTGGGAAAATGTAGTGGCAATTTGACTCAACACAAAAATCTAAAATAAACACCATCATCTTTGTTAAAGTAAAAACTACCAAGGATAGATTCACTCAAAATCTATCAAGCATAACTATGGTATAGCAGCCACACAGTGAAAAAATATATTAGGGGAAAATTATGTGTCTTTTTTTAACAAATGGTAATATAATGGTCGTTAAGAGTCCTTGCACTGATAGTAACATTGTCTTCTACAATGCAGCATGGATGAGATCCTTTTTTTTCCTTCAATTTTTTTTTTCTTTTTAATAATTTTGAGAAAAAAATTATACATTTTCCTGTACTATTTGGACTTACCATAACTTACAAAAAGAAATCTAAAATTAAACTTTTTATTCCATTCCTTCTACCTCCCATACAACCCTATAGGAAGAAAAATTTTCTTCTATTGGTGAACAATACACAATTAAACAATACTAACAAAAATGAGAACTTCTAAACAAGCTTTACAGCTCCTAAGTTGACTTCATAAATTAAAAAAACTAAAACATTCTAGGGTCGCCTTCTGCCCGAGAGACCTAGAATATATATGGAATTCCTTTCATCCACTTCTTGACCTCCCAAAAATTCATACAATCAAAAAAGATCCTGTTGGCAGGAGGAGCGCTTGCTTAGAAATTTCATCTGCTTTTTGGTTACCTTCATTGTAAATGTGAGTGAAAGAGAGCCACTGAAAGGATAGGATCAGAGAGTGAATCTCTTGCAACAGGGAGGAAAGGGAAATATTATCTATTGCAACTCTTTTGTGAGCCCAACCAATGAATAGTTTCAAATCCACCATAATCTGAATTTTTTGAATATCCTAATTGATGACAGAATGTAACAAAGCCTAGAGACCTGCAAACTTAGGTTTTGAGTTAGATCCTCTAATTGGAGAGTATCTTATATGATAGTAATGAATTCGGTTTCTGAACCATATCATCCCAAATCCAAAAAAAAAGAGGATCTCCCTTGTTGGCTCCATCGAAGAAAGCTCATGGGATGTCGTACTCGATTTCTGACATAACCGACACCCTTTGTTTCTTTTGATTTGGCTCCATTTTATACTCTATTGCTAGTTTGACTACTAGGTAAATATTATTCTCCTTTGGAATTTATTTATCTTGGAATAGGTTTACATTGCGAGTCCACCACATATTATGAATCATTATCCTAGGTAGAGAGTAAAAATCTCTAACTCTCCCATCTTGCATCCACTCCTATACACACTCTTCTAGAGATGGATTATCCCATTGTGATTTCGGAGAGAAATATTCCACAACCCTTGCCATACCTTCACTACATAACGAAAATTTTAAAAAATGATTCATTGTTTTAGCTATAGATTTGCATAAGGGAAAATGGCTAAGGCCACACCACAACCTTTTGAGACAAGTATCCTAAGTTAGGATTTTTATTTTTAGTGTTGTCCATAAAGATATTTTTCATTTGATAGGGCCATGGAATTTCCATACTTTTTCTCACAACCATTTCACTTCCTCCTATGAGTGCACTTCCATCAGAGCTTTATAGCTTAATTTTGTTGTAAAGTCCCTATTCCTTGATTTTTTTTACCAACAAAGTGTATCCTTTGCATCCTCCCTTAACCTGAAAAGAATAGAGCATAATATGTTCACAAGTTATGCCATTCTAAAACCAATTCTCCTTCAAGCCTTAAATCCTCATCTTGCTTCCACCCTTCCCTTCCCATAATCTGGGGATTTTTAGCATTTGCATTAGCTAGCTCATGAATGCCTGATGCATCACCCTGAATCTGTAACATATGACTCTGTGTTGTTGATGTCTGACACTGCTATCCACCAACTATGGTGTTGTCACATCTATGTTGTCGTTGACCCTGGATATTGTTTCCAACAATTGCATCTGCACTGCAACTCCCTCTCATTTGTTTCTACTGCAATTGAAGAACCATGTGTCTGCTAATAAAACTGGTTCCCTACCATACCCATATGTTCCCTGAAATATATGAAATTAGCTCTTCCTAGAGCCTTTGTTAGTACATCTGCTACCTAATCTCCTATGTGGACATGTTGCAGATGTACTGCCCCACGCTAAACACAGTCTCTGATAGAGTGTGAAATGGGTAGGAGTATAAAGAGCTCTCACTGTAGAGTGGTTCTTGATTTTCTAATGTATTTTTTCTTTCTTATCAACTTACATTATGGCATTTATGTAAATATAAATTTGAACAATTTAACAAAGATTTGATACAAGGTCTAGGATTCTAGTTGCATAACTCCAAAAGAATACCATTTTAGTAGAGAAAAACATTAAAAATTGGGCTTGAGTTTCCATATTATAAGAAAAATGATTTTTTTCTTATAAATCCCTCTGCATTCTTTGGAATAACATTATTTATATTTATCTCAAATAACATACCAGGAAAAAGTAGGGGTCACATGCATAGTTTCTATAGATGTGAAGTTGTGAAGCTACAGGTACCAAACAGTGCCCTTTGAAGCTCCACCATACACATGGTGAAACTCCTTCATCTTCTAAGTTACGTGTGGATCACTCTCATCTCTAGAACCATGAAAAAAAATTCTTCCTCGACCTTGAAGACCCCAAGTTACAATCTCTCTCCGCTTTGCCTAATCCTCCCACCTCCAACCTTGACTCCCATTTGTACCTACACTGGAAGTAATGTTTTAGTACCATTGACCAACTTTTGTGGTCATTTGTGAGACATTAATAGAAACGATCTTGTCCTCTCAGTCACGAGTCGTGACAAATAGTTTAACTTAAATGTCTTGCTTGAACCTGAGATTCGAAATACCCTTCCCAAGAAAAGATAACACATTGTAAATATACATAGTAATTTTATGTTATGTCTTTTTTAGCTCTTATTCACATCATGTAAAAGGCTCATTTATCGTGACTAATAGAAGTAATGCGTGTAGTCTTAAAATTTCCTTTCTTTTAAATCATTAATTTGTCCATTAATCTTATTTCTCAAATTCCTAACAAATTATTTTCCATAGTTCTATCTTGATAGGCTAAAAGTTACAAGTTCACGATCCTTGATTTTCTAATTTATAGCTTCCAATATATTAAAAAATCCTCTCATGCAATAAAATCAATCTCTCGAGTTATAGAGGTCATCTTGTTATATTCTTCCAAAAGATCATGGAGCTTTTGATTCTTATGCAAATTTTAAGCATGAAATTCACAATCAAGATTCTCGTATGAGTCATGAAAAATAATCTATAAGTCTTGAGCCCTATTCATATTAAAATTCACTTTACAAAATACATAATCTTGATCTCATTTATTCCTAGTCAATTCCTATCATACTTTTAGAGTAATCATAATGTTAGTCATGTAGTCTCCCTGATCAAATTTCCATTCCCAACCTGACCTAGGATCCCTCGGGTGATTTATATTGAATGATCTTACTAGAGTTTTAATCTATGTGAGGACGTTTATGACATGGTCACTCAACTATCTTTTGGGTGTGGCCTTGTGGTATGTTGGAGCAATTATGGTGATGATAACCAAAGTTTAAAACATGATAGGTATCCTCAAGTGTTAATGCAGGTACACATATTAAGTTATTTGACATAAAATATACCTTTATGGTGTCCAATATAAATATAGTAATGTTCTATAATAATGATATACAGGTGGAGGTGGAGCCCACCCCTGAACAATGGGTCATTTAACTATGAAAAAAACTTTCATGGCTCCTTCCTTTCAACAATAAAAAACACATAGATGTCTTAGAAGAAGTGTTCATTTTTTTCTTAATGAGATTAGATAATAGTTAGATATATTCCAAGTATATGAATTCAAAATTTGGATTAACCTTGAGGTATTTTGAATATTTCCCACAGTATTTCCAGTTACACTAGCTCCCCAAAGCACTCTTTTTCCAAGTATCTTTGAATTCTCCCAAATGTTGGTCCTGTTTATTTCATAGTATATGCCAAAATATCCTGAAGAACGTTAACAAGAGAAAATGAAGTACTGAAATAAAAATCAGTTATTATTTCTGAGAATATTTTCTTCGGAACCTTTTTGTATTGCTATGTTTGTGCATAATGTTTATTTTTTCTTACTATGTAATTTCAACACTTGTTTTCTCCCTTTATTCTGTGTTATGTAAATCTGGTTTTTGAATGAGCAAGACATCTCCAAAATTAAACCCTACAAGATGAACTTCAAGAGAAGGAAACTATTTTGAGGCAATGCATTGAACAACTTGAAAGTAATGAATCCAAATGGGCAGCCCTTGTCTCTCAGTTGAAAGAGGCACTTCAGGAGTAGGTTGGAATTTCTTGTAAAAAAATATTTTTTTTGGTTAATTTAAAGTTTGAGCTTGAAAGCATCAAATGTGAGGAATAAATCGACATCTCAAGCAATCAGAAGTTAAATTTTGACAAAGATATTTGTTACAGGAATCTAAGCTAGAGCAGGTTTGGACTCAACTGCAAGTGAGAATATTGTGCTCTTCCTTTTATTGTTTCATGTCATATTTGTGGACTAGATTTAGTACTGCCTATGATGTTCACAATGAGAAAATTTATGGGATCATGTCATCAATTAAACATGAAATTCCTATGCTGTTCACAATGATAACATTTCTGGGAGCATGTCATGATGTAAATGTGAAATAACTATTATATGTGTTTTTTGGAGAGGATAATCATTTTTTGACTTGCTAAAGGAGCTCAGAGTCACCAGTTCAACTGTATTTTTTCAGAACATTTTCTTTCTAAATTATTTATAAATGAATATTGTTCTCTGCAACTGATTCTGGCCTCATCATGCATCAACATTTCAGTGGCACAAGTCAACAAGATTGAATAATTACATTTGGTTTTTGTTAATTCCCATGTCTGTGACTTGGGTAAATTCCCAAGCTTAGGCATTCTAGTATTTCATGATGTTTTCTTTGAGCTAGATCTTTACCATTGTCTTATACCTAAAATTCTTTGTGCAGTCTTTGGTCTTCTATCCATCCTTATCCCTGATTTAATTGCCAAATTACTATCTTACAAGATTTTCTGGATTACAATGTATTTTTCTTGCATACATGTGTCTTTCGATATTGAACTTTGAACCCCTCAGATTGCTCTACATATACTTCCTCCTTAAGTGAGCCACGTAAGAAATCAATTTTGACATCCATTTGGTGTAAGCTCCATCCTTGAGAGCCAACGAGAGAAATGATAGATCGGATAGTGGTGTATCGGGCAACTGGTGCAAATATCTCATCATAGTCCATTATTTCCTTTTGAGAGAAGCCTCGATAAATTAACCTAGCCTTGAACTTTTCATCACTACTTGATAGATACCTTCAACCCTAAATCCAAGTGTAAATGCGTCTTTCGGGTTCCTTTTCCAAACACGTGCCTTCCCATCAACGAATGTTACCTTGAAGCCTTTATCTTCCATCGCAAAAATAGATACCAGTTTCTTTTTAAAATCAGGTACATACAATACTTCTCATAGATGAAGGATTTCACCTTGATTTAAGTGAAGAGTAACAATCCCTATCCCTTTCATGGGGTAGGTGGCATTGTCTCAAAGTATGATCTCCAAATTAGTCTTATTTTCAATCAAATTAGAGAGGGCCTCCTTGTGCCCAGTGAAGTGCCTTAAGGCACCATTGTCAATCAACCTATTAGCCAAAATGTCTAGAGGAGAGGCAGTAGTGAGGGAAGAAATAAGATAAAATTGTTTTTTCTTATCTACAACATTAGTTTCCTCATACCTAGAATTTCTCGTCCTTTTGGGAGGTCAACCATTTCCATATCAAGCAACAGGAGCATTCCTCTTTCCTTTTTTGTTGAACCTCTTAGTCCATTGATTTCAAATTCCTTTAAAATTGTTGCGATTTTTGTTGTTGTTGTCATCTTGTGTTGTATCCTTCTTATGAGGACACTCTCTAGCATAGTGGCTAAGCCTGTTACTGTTGGAAATATTGAGAGGGGGGTGAATCAATATTCATTTTCAATTGTTATTTTTACCAGTTAGATCACCTATAATTAGAACACAAAATGAAAAATAAGAATAAATTCTTTTTCATGGGTTTGCACCATCGTGACCGTTGCAAGCTGCATATGAATTATGTTGCACGGGTTCGCGAACTTGGGGGTGGGGTTCTCGTCCTCGAGTAACAATTTTGGGTACGAGTTCTTCTAAAACGTGCCCAAAAGAACCGGGTTATCTGATTAAGCACTGGGTTCTTCACAAAAAAATTAAATTTGGGTTCTTTTGTCTAATTGGGTGCACCAAACCCCGAAAACGGGTGTTTGGAACCCTAAAATAGGGAACTTTATGGTCGATTTTTGTTACTGATTTTGTCATAATTCTTTTCAAGTTTGGCCTTTTTACTTCGCTTTCTTCAGTTTCGACCTAGATATTTCCACTGTAGATTCATCGTGTAGGCCGAATGTCATTACTATTGTAGCTATGTTGTTGGAGAGAATTTTGAATCAAGATCTAAGTGATGTTGATTACATGACTTCAAGAAGCCATTGTTCACTATTTTGAAATTTCCTAGTTCGTGTTTGGAGATGCCTTAATGAAATTTTTGAATGCAGTATGAAAATGGACATATATCATGATTCTTATTAATATGTAAACTCCAATTTTCACTTGATATCAAGATAGAAATTTTGAAATTTCAATGTGAATGTTGAAAGGTCAATGATGTGCATGTTTAAATATTTAAAGTTTGAACTTTAAATCATAAATATTTTATTTTTCTTATTTAAAGTTTGAATGTATATATATATCCCCAACGAACCCACACACCTTGTTTCAAAAAGTGACGTACCTGTCCCCGCAACATAGTGGAAAACATGTAATTGTCAAATAAAATTTTACACAATTTAGCGGCATTTAAATGTGCACACTTATTTCAGAGGTAAAAATATTTTTCTTTTTTTTTCTTTATTTCCTTCTTATTTTATTTTTCATTTCTTTCTTTTCATTTTTTTATTTTTCATTATTTTTCTTATTTTTATTATTCTATTTTCCCTTTTATCTTTTTGAAATAAAAATAAATTTAAAAACTATTGTAAGGGTAAAAATAAGTTACAACAACATCTTCAGTAGTACTTATTGTAGCTTTGCCCTTTTCTGTTTGGGGAATTTTTTTCAATATATTAACAAGTTCTTCGTCAATAGGGGAATTATCTTCTTCATCAGTGAGGATATATTATTTTGGCATCATTAATTTCTCATATGTACTATTATTGATGATTTTTGTTGTCGTTCATTCCCCTTGGCTTCCAAGGATTCAATATATTCATACAATATCTACTGGTCTTCATGTATCTCCAAGGTATTTGTTGAAGAGAATTTAGTTCTTTGTCTTTTTTCCACATTGCTAAATGCTTGCTCATTTTTTTGTTCATCTTGGTTTTGTCTTTCCATGGCCCTTGTGACCCTTCTACTATATGTGATGTGTTCTTTTCTTGGTGGTTGTGTTAGTTGGGATTGAGGTGGAGGTATCTCAACTATTTCCTCTTCCTCCCTTGGGGCTTCTTTCTCCATTATTTTTTTTCCTCATAGGTATTTTCAACAAACTGATTATCTTTGAGAAACTGATCCCAAGTCTGCTCATACTTCTCTAATTCCCATTCTTTGATTAACTTGATGAGGCCATGGTGATCTAACCTTCTCTGCCCATTTCTGGGGTGCTTCTGAATCAGCTTTGAGATTTTGGTGAATCAGACAGTATGGCACATTTAACATTTTGTCTCCCTTCAAATGTTGCAAGATTATGATGTGGTATAAGTAAATGAGGTTTAGTCTTCCCTCAAAAGTCACATCTGAACCAAGAAGGTTAATTCATCTCAAGGATGTTTTCTCCAGGTTTTAGCCATGCCTCTATTAATCCTGCCATTTTAAAATCTTGTTTGTAATTTATACAAAATTTAATCCAATACATCCAAAGGGTCAAAACTGAGACTTACACCACTAGATTTTTTTGGGCACCATACCTGCTGAACTCTTCTATTATTAGTGCCTTCTTATAGGTACCTGACTTCTCCATGAATTTTGATAGAAATTTTTAGCAACACAACTCTGATGCCATGTTAAACTTTCATCTAATGACAGTGGATTTTCACTCATAGAAATTCAACTCTATAACTAAATCCGAAACCTTTTGAAACAACTATAAAAACTTCAGATCTGCAAACATAAAAATGTTGTATTGAAGATTCAAGAGTGTAGACATTGCATGGAAAAACGCTAGATCCTTCCAGAAAAAAAAAACATGAATAATTCTATGGAAAGATAGATTTGAAAAGTCAAATCAGCATGCTATTGTGGCAATCATCAGAAAATATATACCAGATCTATGAAGAAACCATATTAGTGCACTACCATCCCAACAATGAATAGAGATAAATCAGATGTGAAAAAATAAAATCAACACACATAATCTCTACCTACAAACATATATTTCTATTAAAGGATAAAAGAATATTAATAAACAAAAATCAACTTCTCCCAAGAAAACAAAGAAAGATCAACTAACTTCTAACAAACCCATGAAGGGAAGCACTATCACTAGCAACCACATCTCTCACATACCAACTATTACTTTATAATATAATATTATTCTCCTTATTTTTTATAGAGTAAGAGGGGATGTTATAATGGAGGCCTCTAGAATTGAGCACTCCACATGACCAAGTTAGACACTAACCTAAGAGAGTGCACCCTCAAAGGGAATCTTCCCCAACTAGAGCACCTCACATTTTCTAAGGATAGGTGCTTACCTAACAACTCGTGTTAAGCATGTTTCTCCAGTAACTAACTCAAGTAGTGCCCCTTGAAAATTCCAATGTCATGATGTAATAACATGCCCACATGTGCCAACTCATTGAATCCACATATTTTTATGCAACATCACATGTTTTTATGTAAAATCTTAAGTAGTGCACCCTCCTAGTCCTCATTAAATCCAAATGGTAGAAATATATGAAAAGGGTCTATGATGCAACTTTCCTCCATGAGACTTTCTCCCATTGATGCTTCCCCCTCATAGCAAGAGCCAAACACTATTTGAGAAACGAGGAAAGTAACAACCCTAGACATATTGGCACTTTATGAGAGAATGCAATGGCAATGGACACTAGGTATATGTGTTTAAAAAATAATGGATTTATGTTTAGGGTTTCAGTCTTTGTTTGTTTTTTTTATTTTATTGTGGATTTAAAGAAATATTTTAGGATAGCTTCATTTTTTAAAATAGTTTTTGAGAAAAAGGGGTAGTAATTATGGAATTTCTTTGAGAAACATGGTGGTTTTTCCAAAAATGGGATAAATTTCTCCCACAATACATTTCTTGTACAAAAGTAGGAAACACGTTCCAAATATGACGCTTTTGATGGGGTTTTCATTTATGATGTGTTTCACATGGTAGCCACTTTTTTACATCATGTTATCTATAATGTAGCTTTTGAGCACAAATTTTGACCTAGAAAAACTAGATACCTCTTTGCTTAGGGAAAGCCATCAACTAAGATAAATCTGAAGCAAAATGAACTTAGAATCCATTCATAATCTATATTAAAGGGAAATTCCTTTCCTAAATAAGTTCCTTTTAGCCCATGGGAGTGTGGTTCAACAACAAGTTGGATGGTAATCAAACTTGTATCAATGTTGAGCCCTTGGTCAAGCATCCCCCCTCCCCTCAAGTGGTGTGGATGGTGCTAAGGGCCAGTCCTAGGTGATTTTGATGATACAAACGTGTCTTAAAAATGCCACTCATAGTAGGTTTTCTTAGATGGAGGACTTCTCCTAGCATCCTTTCCAAAACAAGTTCCTTGTATCTTTCAGTTGGCCTATTCGATGGCTCTTCCTTGTCTATAACTTTCCTTCTTAACATGGTGTGCATTATCTATGGAGTCTATCTATTGACTTGATATTTAGTTATCAATTTTATGATTATTGGGGGCTTAGGGATTGTTATGAATCTATGATTGTGTTTAACATTGACTTAGATCTTTGCTAAATTTTCTACTTGTTGATATAAAGAATTTTAGTATTTTGGATGTGTTTTCCCTTATGTCATTCTCTTATGACCATCTTAAATTTGACATTGAATTCTGAGCTTGTTTA
This sequence comes from Pinus albicaulis, assembly GCA_034641835.2. NCBI lineage: Eukaryota > Viridiplantae > Streptophyta > Pinopsida > Pinales > Pinaceae > Pinus > Pinus albicaulis. The sequence continues at coordinate 823,680,150 of CM076575.1, forward strand.
CATTATTGCAAATTTTAAAGTCAATATTGAAAGTGTAGGTACAGGATTAGGAATAAGGAATTTCAATGTTTAATGAAATGCATGGCATTACAATAATTCTTCACTTGTTAATACTCTAAAAGTGCATAATTTTTATTTCAGCATTGAATGTTGTAACTTCAATTACATTGAGTTCGAGAGTAAATAGTTAAAGTGTAATTATGGAATCACAATTGCTAGTGTTTGACAAAATCCATGTCATGTGTCGTAAGCTTCATAAATATGACCATATATCTTATGAGTATTTTCATTTGGGGAATTTTGAGGTCTAAAATGGGCCTCCTAAGAAAATTATAAAATAATAGTGGAAATAATACAATAAGAATTGATTACATCATCAAATTTTAGAGGGATAAAAGAAAAAAACTACATTTTCAACTCGTATTTTCAACTTATCTCCCAAAGTTTTTACTCAAATTTTCAGCGGGAGTACTCGTTGGATACAAAATCTAATTACTCATCCAAGGAGTACCCATGTTGCACAATTTTGATGGATCCTGCTACACGAAAAATAAAAAATACATGAAAAATGTGATTGCAATCACATTGTTTCATTTATATCTCATTTTTCATGTAGCAATTTCCATCAAAAGTATGAAACATGGGTTCTCCTTCGATGAGGAACTAAATTTTGCATCCAACGAGGACTCCCGCTCGAAATTTGAGTAAAAAATATGGGAGATTAGTTGAAAATACGAGTTGAAAAAGTAGTTTTATTATTTTATTATTTTTTTACCTTTTTACCTTTTTAATTAAAAAATGGTGAATCATCCACCATAGTTGACATCATTGTCTTGAATCCTATTGGTTCTTATAAAGTTTATTTTGGTTGTACATTTTTCTTAGGAGGCCCATTTTAGACCTCAAAATTCCCCTAATGGGGATTACATGTTTTGCTTTAGGAGCTACGAGCTATGTGGTGGACTTGAGGTTTTCTAGACCTCGTAGGATGTTGGAGTATGTGGAATTTGTGGAAGAATTGGAGGCTTTCCAGAAATTGCAGAAAGGAGATGTGGGTGTGGCCTAAAGTAGAAGGGACATGGAAATGGACACAATTATGTTGTCCTTGAGGCTTTCCACAGATATGGATATTTAGATGTTTTTTAGGGTGTTAGGGCTATCCATCTGCATGTCTTTGTGCAGCGTATTGAAGCCATTTGTAGGGAGTGGGAAGTTGATCATTTTGGGTGAGGAGAGAAGGTCTCTTTCACCTAAAATATTTAATTATCTTTGTAGTGGTAGTGTACAGGAAGAAGTTTTTCCTTAGAACTTTTCGTAGAGGAATATTGCAAAGGTGGATAATGAGATATTGTGTAGCTATATGAAATATGATCTAGATGAAGTTGAAGAATACTTTGTTAATAGTGCAAATCATATTGTGTTTATAATACTAAGTGACTCAGAAGGAATATTCCTTTTGTCAATTGAGCTAATTTCAACTGCATTTCAGCTATTTCTTCTTGATTGTGGTGGATAGGAACAAGTCTTTTTTACAAATGAACCTTGAAAAGGAGGATGGTGAGCTTCTCTATAGAAATGGGTAGAATGATCTGGATGAAGTTGAAGAATATTTAAATTCTTTATTGTAGATCAGGAACACATTTATAATATTGAGCGACCCATTTTCAACTCTCACTCTTTGATAGGTGATTTTTTAAGTCCCATTTTCTTCCTTTCAAAGACTTCCTTCTCATGATTTGTGATAAATCTTTGTTTGGAGGCCAATTTTTTTGCAACAGGCCATTTCTTTTCTTTAGATTTGTGTTATCTTCATATTCATTATAGTTGAAATTTTTGGTATAATCTTCACATTTGGCCTCACCCAATATTGTTTGTATATTTTATACTATATTTATAGTTTTGGTTAAGGCTAATGTAGTCAGATCAATGTAGGTCCATAACCAAATTCTTACCAGAGATACCTCCATAGGGGTAGCAGTAAGCCTAAGATGATCATCCACTTTAGGAAGGAACTCAACTTTCACTTCTGGCATGATGCCAATAGTTGATAAATGGGAAACGAAGATCGACGACCTCCCAAGCGAGCTAGGCTAGGATGAAAGATAGTTGAGACAATTGTCTTGTATCCTAGCTCACTTGGGAGGTCGTACATCTTCCTTTCTCCTATATCAACTAATGCTATCATGCCATAAGTAAAATGTGAGTCCCTTCTTAAAGTATGTGATCATTTTAGGGTTACTTCTACCCCCAAAAAAAAATTCTAGGAGGAGTGTCACAATTCCAACAGTTGTTTCCATCGCAATTATGACAGTTGTTTCCACCTCAATTTCGACGATATGACCCAAACGTTTCTAAGACTAGTGTCGGACTAGCGATGGATGAGGTGGCACTACCGACAGTTGTTTCCGTCGCTAATATGGCCCAACCGTCGCATCAATTTTATGCCAGTTGTGGGAATAGCGACAACTGTTGTGGCACTCCCAATAGTTTTTTTCGTCGCTAGAAAACTAATAGAACTGGACATGCAACGACATGTGCGATGATAGGCCCTTGTTATTGCAACACATTCTCGGAAGGCATCGGTGTCATAATACTGACGTCTCCAAATGATGTTGGAATAGCGACAATAAACAATGCGATTGTAAGATTGACTAAATTAAGACACGTGTTGTGTCTAGTGTCGCTCTACCAACAATTATTAGAAGTGTCGTATATGCGAAGATACAGGAAATGACGTTTTTCTCAACCTCAAAATGTCGCTCTTGCGATGCCTATGTGTTGGAATAGAGACATTTTGGGCATCTAAAATTGGGCCAAATATGTTAGTGATATGAAGACCAAGACTTTGGTTGTCTATCTTAGTTTAGCATTCTGACAATAGCCGAAAGGCTCAAAGTATAACTTTTGTTTTATTTTACGTTATGGTTGTAGGCCAGGAATATGTATTTAATGAAGTTCTATGATATAGAATATCTAGCAATGTTGTAGCAAATTTTGTTGTGATCTGGATCTAAAAAAAATAGACATAAACACAGAGATGCAGCGGAAACAATACTTCATTTTATTTAAAATCAAATGACTGAAATATGCTTACAGACATAATGGAAATAAAAATAGCTAGGGTGTTGGTAGCATATCTCTGAGAAGAGATGTAGCAGCTACAGACCTCTGGACTGTATTAAAATGAGGCTTGAGGGGATATTTATTATTGAGAAACAATGGATAACTCTAGACGTCCAAAAACCTAACCCTAGGAGATGAAGCGCCAAAACTATGGACCCCGTTTGGGTAAATTGGTGTTTCAACTTCTCGGGGACGCAACTTTGGCATACTATCTTCGTTTGATGCGCTCAATAGCTCATTAGAAGGATCTTTCCAATGACTTCAACTTTTGGTGTGAGAAACATCAATCCATAAACCCATGTTGCTCCTAGTTTTCCCAAAAAATGTCGTTTGGGGCCTCAAAACGGCTCCGAAAGTTCAGGACCCAAAAAACCGCTAAAAATAGTAAGTTGTGCTGCAACTTAAAAACTGAAAGAACTGATGTTGGGGGTTCAAATGGAATAGATGGGTAGCCACCAATATCCACTTGGATCATTAAGGCCCCAAAACAGCTCTAGGAGTGCAGGATCCAAAAACCTGCTAAAAATAGTAAGTTGTGTTGAATGTGGAAAGCTGCAAGAATTGATGGCGCGGGTCCAAATGGAATAGGTGGGTGGCCACTGATATCCACATGGATAATTCCTCCATCCTTAGGAATCAATGGTCTACATTGCGTTGAGATCCTCCATCAGATGAGGCAAATTTTGTTGAACTGGGTATTAGATTTGTCGAAGATGTCATGGACCTGCGGGCGGACATGCTGGATGTGTTTATTAATTTTGGTTTCTTTATCAGCCTCAGATAGTACATGTGTGGATTTTGTATGTGTAGTTGTAGGAGGTATGGAAACATCAGGTGGCGGTGCGTCGGAGGTCATATTAATGGAGTGTTTGTCTTGATAGTGTAGAGGAACCTTTGTGAGTGAGGATAAAATGTCCTCGTATTCCTCCATGACTTTGTCCATCTGCTACAGCCGTGCAGGGGAGCCCTGTTTCGAGGTTGTGGCCACTATATTCTTCTTTACCTGTGAGTGAGTTTTAAGGAAAATAAATTTCTTGGTTTGGGAAAAAATCTTACTGTGTTGTTTTGTAGTAGTCAAAGAGATGACAGGAGGCGATAATACCTCCGATATCCTGTACAAATTATTTCCAAAAGTAATAATAACAGCACGAGGCCTAGACTCATCCACATCATGTTGCCTCCACAAGTATGGTTGGCCCAATAATACATCAGCTACATCAAGAGGAGCAACATCACATAATACCTCATCCGTGAATGGCTTGATGTTGTATGGAAGGTGTCATTATTGGCAGATACGGATATATATCCCTGGGTGAAGCCACTTGATGGTATACGGATGTGGGTGTGCTATGGCAGGTAGGATGAGCTGCTTCATGACCTCTGCTGAAATGAGGTTCTTTTGGCTTCCGCTATCGACAATGAATTGCAGTGGAGAACCCTTCATCCCAATCTGTGAATGGAAGAGGCGCTCCCCCTCCTCTGTATCCTCGAGATCCTCAATCTGGATCTTGGTGGTGGCAACAATGGCACTGGGATCCGCGTCAATGATTTTCTTCCCTTTTTCATTGCCTTTGTCAGGTTCTGACTCAGGATCAAAAAATGCATCTGCTTTAGGTGCCTTTAGTTCGGCCACCAACGATTGTTTGGCCCAACACTCGTTTGTGCTATGAGTGGGGCTGTTATGAAATTCGCACCACTTCCCCGTGTCCTTCTTTGGATTTGTGGTGTTGTTCTGAGTCGCCCCACTTTGGCCTTTCCCCTTGTTCTGCGGTTCAGGGGAACCTCTCCCTGGCTTTGGATTCGTAGACCCAAAGTTTCGCTTCTTTCGCTTAAATTTCTGCTCGATCTTGGCGGCATAGCGGTATGCCGTGCCAAGCGATGTAATGTTGAGGAACTCCATTTCCTCCTGAATGTGTTTGTGCAGGCAGTTGTGGGACTTGAGCACCAAATTTCTCTTTAAATATTTAATACCCAACTTTGTGCGTAGGGTATGGAACAAATTCGTCAGTTCGTGCACATCTTGATCCCTTTGTTGCCGCAACGCGGTCCATTAGATGTATTTGTCCTCATAGCTCACCACGGGGTAATATTGTTCGTTGATGCCATCTCGGAATGAATTCCAAGTGGGTGTGGCCGAGAACAGTGAAGTTTCCCCTTCGTCCTCTTGCTCACAGTAGGTTTCCCACCAGTCTTTGACATGTGGAGCGGCTTTCAGGAGTGAAAAAATAATATTTTCTTGGTCAGAGAAATCATGGACCGAGAAATAACCTTCTAGAAAATTTAACCATCTATATATGGCATCTGCATCTATCTAGCCTTCAAATACAGGAATGTCAAAGTTTACCTATACCTTGAAGGGAGTGGTGCTTCTAGGGTGGCAGTTGGATGCAGATGCACCATAGGTGGGTAGTCGTTGAAGGATCTGAGAAAAGTTATCCATCATTAAGTTCCTTTGTTTCTCGAGGACCTCCTTGAGAAATATTTTGATAGGATCTCCTGCTCCCTCATCATTATTTTCTTCTGCCACGGGAGGTCGTCTCACTTTGCGAGGCTCATCTTGCAAGGGTTCAACCAGATCGAGCCCTAACTCCTTATACCCTGACCGCGTTGGGGACATGCAAATAAAAACAGAGAAAGAGCAGACCGCTCTAATACCAATGATCCAGATCTATGCAGGAACACAATAAAATACAAAAATAGACATAAACACATATATTCAGTGGAAACAATACTTCATTTTATTTAAAATCAAATGACTAAAATATGCTTACAGACATAAAGGAAATAAAAATAGCTAGGGTGCTAGTAGCGTATCTCTGAAAAGAGATGTGGCCACTACTAACCTATAAAATGTATTACAATGAGGCTCAAGGGCCTATTTATTATTGAGAAACAATTCAGAACTCTAAATGTCCAAAAACCTAACCCTAGGAGATGAAGCACCAAAACTATGGGCCCCATTTGGGTAAATTGGTGTTTCAACTTCCTGGGGACGCAACTTTGGCATACGATCTCCGTTTCATGCACTCAATAGCTTGTTAGAAATATTTGTTCAATGAATTCAACTTTTGGTGAGACAAACATCATTGGTCCATGTACCCATGTTGTTCCCGATTTTCCCAAAAAATATCGTTTAGGGCCTCAAAATAGCTTCGGAAGTTCAGGACCCGAAAAAATACTAAAAATAGTAAGTTATGTTGCAACTTAAAAACTGAAAGAAATGATGGTGGGGGTTCAAATGAAATAGGTGGGTGGCCACCAATATCCACCTGGATCATTAAGGCCCCAAAACGGCTCCCGGAGTGTAGGACCCAAAAACCTGCTAAAAATAGCAAGTTGTGCTGAATGTGAAAAGATGCAAGAATTGATGGTGCAGGTCCAAATGGAACAGGTGGGTGGCCACCAATATCCACCTGGATCATTCCTCCCTCCGTAGGAAGCAATGGTCCCCATTGCGTTGAGATCCTCCATCAGATGAGGAAAATTATGTTGAAATAGGTATTAGATTTGTCGAAGATGTCATGGACTTGCGGGCGGACATGCTGGATGCGTTTAGTAATTTTGGTTTCTTTATCAGCCTCAGACAGCACATGTGTGGATTCTGTATGTGTATTTGCAGGAGGTATGGCAACATCAGGTGGCGGTGCCTTGGAGGTCAGATCAATGGAGTGTTTGTCCTGACAGTGTAGAGGAACCTCTATGAGTGAGGAGAAAATATCCTCGTATTCCTCCATGACTTTTTCCATCTTCTGTAGCCATGCAGGGGATCCTTGTTTCAAGGTTGTGGCCACAATATTCTTCTTTCCATGTGAGCATGTTGTAAGGAAAATAAATTTCCCTATTTGGGAAACAATCTTACTGCATTGTTTTATAGTATTCAAAGAGATGACAAGAGGCGGTACTACCTCCAGTATCCTGTACAAGTTATTTCCCAAAGTAATCATAACATCACGGGGCCTTAACTCATACACAGCATGTTGCCTCCACAAGTATGGTTGGCCCAATAATACATCAGCTACATCAAGAGGTGCAACATCACATAATACCTCATCCATGAATGACTTGATGTTGTATGGAAGGCGGCATTGTTGGCGAATACAAATATCTCTCCCTAGGTGAAGCCACCCGATGGTATACGACTGGGAGTGTGCTATGGTCAGTAGGTCGGGCTGCTTCATGACCTATGCTGAAATGAGGTTCTTTTGGCTTCCACTATTGACAAGGAATTGTAGTGGAGAACCCTTCACCCACATCTGCGAATGGAAGAGGCGCTCCCCCTCCTCTGGATCCTCGAGATCCTCCCTTTGGATCTTGGTGGTGGAAACAATGGCACTGGGATCCACATCAATGATTTTCTTCCCTTTTTCATTTCCTTTGTCTGGTTCTTACTCAGGATCAAAAAATGCATCTACTTCGGGTGCCTTTAGTTCAACCACCAACTATTGTTTGGCCCGACACTCGTTTGTGCTATGAGTGGGGCTGTTATGAAATTCGCACCACTTCCCCATGTCCTTATTTGGATTTGTGGTTTTGTTCTGAGTCGCCCCGCTTTGGCCTTTCCCCTTATTCTGCAATTCAGGGGCACCTTTCCCTAGCTTAGGATTGCAGGCCCAAAGTCTCGCTTCTTCTGCTTAAATTTTTGCTCGATCTTGGCGGCATAGTAGTATGTCACGCCAAGAGATGTAATGTCGAGGAACTCCATTTCCTCCTGAATGTTTTTGTGCAAGCCGTCGTGGTACTTGAGCACCAAATGTCTCTCTGAATATTTAATACCCAACTTTGTGCACAGGGTATGGAAAAAATTCGTCAATTCATGCACATCTTGATCCCTTTGCTGCTGCAGCATGGTCCATTGGATGTATTTGTCCTCATAGCTCCCCATGGAGTAATAGTGTTCCTTGATTCCATCTCGGAATGAATTCCAAGTGGGTGTGGCCGAGAACATAGAGGGTTCCCCTTCGTCCTCTTGCTCAAGTAGGTTTCCCACCAGTCTTTGACATGGGGAGCGACTTTCAGGAGTGCAAAATTAATCTTTTCTCGATCAGAGAAATCATGGACTGAGAAATACCCTTCTGGAAAATTTAACCATCTACCTATGACATCTGCATCTATCTAGCCTTCAAATACAGGAATGTAAAATTTTACCTGTACCTTGAAGGGAGTGGTGCCTCCAGGGTGGCAGTTGGATGCAGATGCGGCGTAGGTAGGTAGTCGTTGAAGATTCTAAGCAAATTTATCCATCATCGCATTCCTTTGTTTCTCAAGGGCCTCCTTGAGCAATATTTTGATAGGATCTCTTGATCCCTTGTCTTTCTTTTCTTCCTCCATGGGAGGTCATCGGGATTTGCGAGGCTGATCTTGCAAGGGTTCAACAAGATCGAGCCCTAACTCCTTATACCCTGACAGCATTGGGGACATGAAAATAAAAACAGAGAAAGACCAGACTGCTCTGATACCACTTATCTGGATCTATGCAGGAACGCAATAAAATACAGAAATAGACATAAACACATAGATGTAGTGGAAACAATACTTCATTTTATTTAAATTCAAATGACTGAAATATGCTTACAGAGATGATGGAAATAAAAATAGCTAGGGTTTTGGTAGCGTATCTCTGAGAAGAGATGTGGCGGCTACAGACCTATGAACTGTATTACAATGAGGCTCAAGGGCCTATTTATTATTGAGAAACAATGGAGAATTCTAAATGTACAAAAACCTAACCCTAGGAGATGAAGCGCCAAAACTATGGGCCATGTTTGGGTAAATTGGTGTTTCAACTTCCCAGGGACGCAACTTTGGAATACGATCTTTGTTTGACCCGCTCAATACCTCGTTAGAAATATCTTTCGGACGAATTTAACTTTTGGTTTTCCCAAAAAACATCGTATAGGGCCTCAAAACAGCTCCAGAAGTTCAGGACCCAAAAAACTGCTAAAAATTGTAAGTTGTGTTGCAACTTAAAACTGAAAGAACTAATGGTGGGGGTTCAAATGGAATAGGTGGTTAGCCACCAATATCCAACTGGATCATTAAGGCCCCAAAATGGCTCCGAGAGTGCAGGACCCAAAAACCTGCTAAAAATATTAAGTTGTGATGAACGTGAAAGGCTGCAAGAACTAATGGTGCGGGTCCAAATGGAATAGCTAGGTGGCCACTGATATCCACCTGGATCATGTTGTGAATTGTAATCATATTTGTATCGCCTTTTTCTTGGATGGATCCGGAGATCCATGATGTACATTTTCTCTTTTAAAATTTAATACAATGGACTATGCCAGTTATGAAATTTCATGTTTCAATTTTGTTGTGATGTTTCATTGAGTGACTGAGGTTCCAGATCTTGTAGCAGGGAAAACATTTGGTTGGCTAGGGCCCAGTCAACCCACCTCACTCTCCCTTTATCGTCAAGTGTGTTTAACATATTTTTTTTGTTGGAAAGTGTGAAGCAAATCATATCTAATTATTTCATAAGTAACAAGCCTTAATCCTTTTGCAAATTGTGTTTCTCGGACCCGAGGTACATGGGCTTGATTTTATATGATTCTAAACCTATACATTTCCCCTTTGATGCTTGTTACAGTTCTACGAGGGGAGTGTTCTAAAGCTCCTTGCACCAGTGCAATCTCATTCTGCAAGTCAAACTTCCTTGGTTTATTTCTGAAAGTTATTTCTATTTCTTTCCTTCTCCAAGATCTTTGTTTATTTTCTGAAAATAGTGTTTATTTCTTAGCAGAATAATTCTTCATATTTCAAGTTCATTTAAGAATAAATTTTCATTGATAAAATTGGAATGAACATTGTCACAATATGAATATTTGTGCTTGCACTTATTATCCCCGCGGAAAGAATTGAATTTAATGTAAAAATCCTTAAATGAACTTTTGAGTTAAAACATTTTAAAGTGAAAATATAATTCATATGATAAACAATCATCTAAGGAAGAAGCTTGTTGATATATGGATCAGATAATTTCCTTATTTGCATGAAAGATTTTTCCTGTTTTATGAAGATTTACTTTGACTTTTAAACGAATTTCTTATTTATGAATATCAGTTTGGCTGAAGAATCTGTTTTCTTATGAAATTTTATTTTTGAGTTACGTTTTCTTCGCAATATATTTCTTTAGTTAACATGATTTTTATCTTCTACAAGAGATTTGGAAACTAAGGACAGGAACACTGGTTTTCGAGTACAAGAACCTATGTTTTGGTACAGGAACTAATATCCTGGTACAGGAATAGAGTACTCTGGTACACAGACCCAAAGCTCCTATATGAAGGTCAAAATCTTCAGTATTGGTGCAGAACACACTTCCGGTGCATTAACTTCATTCCAGTGCAGGAACAACGTTCCAGTACAAGAACAGTGTCGCATTGCAGGAATGACAATTTAGTGCAGGAAGGAATATCTTTGAAGAAGACATACATCTTTAATAGCCTAATCATCACTCTGTCGCATAACTACACTAAAGATAATCTTAAATTTTTACTTCATTAATCAGGATTGTTCACAATGAATGGAGATTTCCTTTTATTTAAATTATTTCAAAGTACTTTCTTGTATATTCCTACACCATAATTTATTTGGTATTAATTGTTGTGTGATCATTTCTTTCGATTCCGAAAATTGCAATTAAGGAAGTAGGAATAGAACTAGGAAAGGTTCATATCATTCTTGGAATTACCTGTGCTACGCCTCTAAGCTTACTGTTACATAGAAATTTGTCACCGTCCCTACAATTCCCCATCCCGCACAATTGGAGGGCTCATTCTGTGACCTGTGAGCAGTGACATAACTTGAAAACACTTTCATGGTATTCCCCTAAACATGTACCTTCATTTCCCTGAAGACAACTCCTTGTGAAAAACCCTAATAACACCCCTTTTTGCATCGTGCAGCCGCCCGAAATAATGGCGTCATCGGGGGAAATCTTGGGAAGAGGGTGCGTTTAATCACGCTTCCGTCCGGAGTCTCACTTGCGCCATCCATTTTAAGGAGTGTTTTTTAAAATAAATGGTAGAAGTTTCATCCTAACTGATCCAGAAACTGGTATCTAATTTGAGTTGGGAGGTTTGGCTCCGGATCTCCATGTAGAGGAAGTGGTTTGCCACCTCTCATGGAAGCTTCCTTGAGGATAGGGCCAATCCCATGATTATAGGGATCCCAACTCCCCTTCTTCCATCTATAAAAGCTTGCTCATCTCCTTTGCAAGCTAGTCTCCAAGTTCCCAAGAGCCATCAGAGCCTTATGCTGCAAGAGCCTTGATTCATTCCCTTAAGGCCAAATCCAAGCAAGGAGATTATTGTTGAGACATCCGAAGAGAGAGGTTTGTCCCATCCCCGACAGGCTTTTCCGAGACGTGTTCCGCTAGCGACCCTCCGAAGGAGAATTCAGTGTCAGAGCTATGGTTGTATTCTTCTTTGATTGATTAATGATAAGCGACTATCGGTTATGGTTCCACTCTTGTTGTTGATTACGATGATGAGTTATGTCTTCTCTGACTGACATATAGTTGCATATACTGGATTTTATGCTTGTTTTTTTTTGTTTCTTGTGTGTGCAGGTGTCCGATCACGGAGATCGTGAGGATTGTGATCTACCGGAGCTAAGGAACGGGAGCCCTACTTTCTCTACAAGCGACAACATTGGATTCCAGGTAAGCCTTCATCGCTACTTGGTTTATTTGCAATTAGGAACCTACACTATAGCGTGAACGATTTTTGCTAGACCCGGTCTGGGCTAGTAGGGATCGCCTTTGTCCGCAGAGGGGATTTACCTACACAAAAAATTGGCGACTCCACTAGGGAATTCGAGCTTGTTGTTGTTTGTTTTATAAGCTATAGACGAAGCCTGAAGTTAGCCAGATAGCCTTCGAAACGCTCTTGCTCTGCAATTGCGAAGTAGATCAAAGCTGCTTCAGTCAATCTCCAGTTTAGTTTGTAAACTGAACACTTGGAGTATTGTCTTGTCTTTTCGGTTGTTTCTCGATTCTGCTTGCTTGATCGGCTCTTTTGGCTGGCTCTTTTGTGATTTTGGCTTTTGGTTAGCTTGATCATCACTGGTCTACTTGTTGGATTGTCTATTTTTATTTTTTCCTTAGTAAACTCGACTGGCGCGCTTTACAGCTTGACGGTCGCGCCCATTGGCGCAGGTTGCTTGTGTATTACCTGGGCCAATTCCTTTTTGGCGCTAGTTTCAGCCTCACAGTCGCGCCAATCCTGTGCGGTACTAAGGTTTTCTCTGTTTTCACCTTCCTGGGCTTGATCAGTGTGTGTTGTTTTGTTTTTTCAACTTCTTGAGTGTTCTGGAGCCTTGTTTGATTGGCTGTGACCTTCGTCCTTTGGTTGTTTTCCATTTTCCATCGATTTCACATTCTAGCCCTAAGGCATCTAGGTGCTCTTGTGTGTCGAGCCTCCCTTGGGAGTTTTTGGTCTCTTTTTTTTCAGTCGACCTTGTGATTGCTTCTTTACATTTATTTAGCAGTTGTTTATCATTTTATTGCGTCATTTGAGTGTTGGTTCTTTTCTTCATTCGAATTTCGCTTTGTCTCGCTTTGGGCCTAGATTACATGGTCCATTTGAGTCTTTGGGATTATTTTGGTTTTGAGGGACTGTTTTGTCAATTTGAGATCTGATTGCGTGTTTGTCATTGAGTGGATTTGTGTATCTTTTCTCTTTTACTATCGCATCTCAAATTGCTCTTCATTAGTTTTCATTTTGTTTAGTGCTTTGCTATTAAACATTGAAAATATAAAAAACTCTCTTTTGCTTTTGATTAGTTAGTGAAAATTAAAATATTTTCGGTGTTATTAGTGATTAGTAACTTTGAGAGAAATTTTTTTGATTTACATTAGCTGCATTGGAGACTTTGTTGGTTGTTTTCTGATCATTTTGTTTGTGTGAAAAGCTCTCAACCCTTTCGTAATTAGCTTTCATCGAATGAAATGATATACTGTGGCATATAGTGTGAATTTAGGAGATTTTGTGACATCACACTCGCTAGGGCCTGAAAACTGAAACGTAATTGAAGATAAACATTAAAATTTACTCAATTTACACTACGGTAGCATTGAAACATTAACGCAACATTTAGTGGTCTAGGCTAGAGACGTGTTCCGGCGTCTTTAAACCTAGTAGCTATCATTCGCCTCTTGGCTTTAGACAGCACTAGTATGGACTTGTGCTCCCCGTATCGTCGAGTATATAAAGGGAGAACCCACTAGGTTTCTATCCTTTATCCATAGGAAGTTGAGTTTGCCGCCCTATACCTGTGATACACCGGATACAGCATTCGGGGAGATTGCATGCACGTACGTTAAGTCCTTGGTTGATTTCTCTTTCATTTTTAAAACCAAGGCGTATATTGCAGTTCACAGTTATTTTGTACACCCTTTGCCTAGTATCCCTGAGTAGTCATTTGATCTTTTCTGACTCTTTAAATTTGAAAGGATCACCAAGCGCTTGTCCTTTCACGCTTGCTTCAAAACTGAAAGAGATAGAGTCCACTTTCATCCGTTTCTCGACTCTTAAAACATGAAACGGTGAAGTTTCTAAGTTTCAATGTGGTAAAATAAATCACCCGCGATCACACGCCCTCTTAGATTTTTCTTGTTGGCCGTTTGATTGTGTGTCTTGACTCTTTTTCAGCCTGTGTGTGTTGTGCTTGATCTTTTGTCATTGTTGTCATAGTGGTGGAACCTTTTGTTTCGTCTACTAGTAGTCCATATATAGACGATTCATCAGAGGCTTCTCAGTCCTCTGCTGAACTCCAACAGCCCATCGTTTCTGAGTTTCCCGACGGGGGACCGGTTCTGTCAGAGCAGCCCTTTGGAGGACCAGTTGAGTTCAATTGGCCCTTTTCCGACCCTTGGTTTGAATTGGGAGTAGGGGAAGACTTCCCTCCTCTTACATCGGGTTCGCCTTTTATATCTGTTATTGTTCCTCCTAGTCCTCGTCGTCTATTACGAGATCTAGCGGCAGGCTCAAACATGAGTGAATCTAGCGAGGAAATCCCTACATCCGGTAAAGATTACCAGTTGTTTCCTCGGAGGTTATTTCCAGAAGCCAACCCTGAACCATTTGTTATGTCATCACCTAAACCCTCATTAACAGACGGGTATAGATCTTTGGGTCAGATTATTGCTGCCGTTGCCTCTATGGGAGTGTCAGCTCCTTCTACGAGGCCGGTTTTTCCCTCATTGGGGATGTCTCCACGGACGCCCATTACATCATCCCCTCAAGTTACTTTTGTACCCTCCATGCCCATTGTTTGTGTGGCTGCATCTGCACTCGCCGTTACTACCCAGTACGTAAGGACCACATCCCTTCCCGAAGATATCTACATAGCATCTGCTATGCCGGAGAACATCTCTCTGAAGGAGTATTGATTGTCTTTGCAACAGTCGAACCCCAAGGTCGGACAGTCCTCTCAAGATCCCAACCACTCGTACTTTTCGCATTATGTACAGGATGGTACACCCGTGTACGTCTTTCCATATCAGTACGATGAGCATGGGAACCCTTTACGTTTACCTGCTCCTGAGGCTCAACTTCATGCTCAGGGTTTACCATATAACCAGGCTGGACAACCGTACAACCCGCAAGGACAACCTTTTTAAGGCCAACCTTCGGGCCAGTGTGGCTATCCTTATGACCCACAGGCACAGCCCATACAATGCTACCCTCCAGGCCAGCAAGGGCCATTGTACGGTCCGCAAGGATAGTATTACAACCCTTCCGGTCAGCTCGTGCAGCCTCTCCCTGGAGTCCCACCTAGGCAACCTCAAGGACTCCCAGGTCAACCGGGGTACCAACCTGGGCCGGTATACGGTCTTGGGGGGCAAGTCCAACCCTCTCAACCTTTGCAACCGCAGTATCCTCTTGGTCCCAATGTTGCACATCAGCCAGGACCATCTTATGGTCTTGTTGCGGGTCAAACCAGTTATCAGCAACCACCTGGCTCCATTCCGTTACCAGGCCAACCGGCCCATCCGGCACAACCTGGTGCTGTTCAACAGCCAAGACAACCTGCACAACCGGCACAACCTGTTTATCCAGGTCAACCTGTTCAACCAGGGCAGCCCGCTCAGCCAGGTCAGCCTATTCAGCCAGGCCAGCCTGCACATCCTGTCAACCCTGCCCAACAGCCGACTTATTCAATGCCGCAGCCAAATCAACCACTGCGCCCTAATTATCAGGCTCAGCAGGGTCCCACCTATTAGTAGCCCACTCAACCTCAAGGCGGTTACTATTCTCATGGTCAGTATCGACCGAATTATAGCCAACCCCAAGGTTCTAACTATTACTCTCAACAACCCGGCTACACCTATGCTCAACAGCCAAATCCACATGCTACTCACACGGGGCCGACTTATAATCAGGGTCCATACTCTGGTTATCAAGCCCCGTACGTTGGTTACCAGCAACCGAATCAGGCTGGATATACGACCTACACCCCCTACAGTCAGAATTCTACGGGACAGAACCTCTGGGGGCAAGGATATTCTCAACCAGCGTGGAGTACAGGTACTAGTCCTTATCCAGGGCCAGGCATGCCGTCCAATCTGCCATTGCCATTCCTGGCTACCTTGGAATTACCAGATGTTTCAAAATTAACTAACGATCCAATTCTGCATAATCCTTATTGGCCTCCGGTTCCTACCAAGGTGCCCGGTGATTGCCCTATGTTTGAGGGTAGAGCTGGGGAGGACCCCTAAGCTCATGTGATGACTTACCATCTTTGGTGTTCGTCCAACTCTTGGGTGGACGATTCAATTCGTCTACGCCTCTTCCAGCGCACTTTGACTGGCACTGCCACTAAGTGGTATATTGAATTATCCCGTGGCATCTTTCAAGATTTCAATACGTTAGCCATGGCTTTTCTGACTCACTTTCAGTTACCGGTTCGCTATGAAGTCGGGATGCATCTCCTAACTTCATTCAAGCAGGATAAAGCCACCCACATTTCTGATCACATTCATGAGTGGCGACGTTGTCGTAGACTGATCAAGTTCCATATACCTGATCAGATACTAACATCATTGGTTCACCACCTCCTTCGTTAACAAAATCGCCCAAGATATTGCTATGGGAGCGTGTGTGACTGAATAACAAGCCATAGCGCATGCCCAATATCTGGATCTAGTATACTCTCAATCCGGCACGCTTTATGATATTTTTCCTGATGCTCCATGGTCTGGAACCTCTAAAGCTCCACCCACCCCGGCGATGGATGATGTTATTGGTTCCGTGTTTCAGAATTTGAAGAAATCTTCGAATGGGAAGCAGAAGACCAACTCATCCAATAATTATGCTCCTCCCGCCCCTCCTGATTCTGGAAAAAATGCGAAGGTTAACGTCGTTCAGGCTAATCCTAAGGAAAAAGCCTCCAAAGGAAAGAAGAAGGGAAAAGGTAAATCCAAATCCGATGCTCCAAAGCCAGAATCCAAACCTCGTACCGAGGACGGTTCCTAACGCAAACGAAAGTACCCCTGCCTCATTTGTGAAGCAGATCATTATACAAAAGATTGTCCACGATGATCTGAGGTTAGTCAACTTCTAAAAGGCTCCAAAGGGACTCCGGCAGTTCTTAAAGAACCGTTCCCGTCTCAGCAGACCCAGATGGTTGAACAGCCTTTTCCATTTGCACCATTTGGGTCTCAGGTCTTTATGATGAATGGTGTTGCACCTATCTCTATTGCTACGCATTCAAAGGATTACAACGAATCGCGTCAGGCACTTGGGAAGGCAGTTGTGGATGGTCCACCTCCCCCACCTATCTCTGGTTCGTTGGAGATTGAGAAGCCTACTGCTGAACCTGTTGTGAGGCCACCTTCTAAATTTTTTCTACTAATATCTTCCTACAATCCGAATGCCTGTGCCGCTCAGCACTAGAGTATTGTTGAGGATTTGGCACAGGCACCTTCTACCATGTCGGCATTGGAAGTTCTTCAAAGTTTCCCGTCAAAACGGAAAGCTTTGTTATCTACAATCGGTGGGATCGATCCCACTAATTCTAATCTTCTCACCTTCGACTTAGAGAACTTTACCCCCAGACTTCCACATCAAATTTCTCTTGTTATTCAAGTCGGGATCAACGGTCTTAACATCCATAGGGCCATTGTGGATGAAGGTGCTTCTACCTGTGTCATGTCGTCCGCTTGCTGGAAGGCCATTAGCTCTCCGACCCTTTCGTCATCTCCTAATGCCCTAGAGGCATTTGATGGTCGGGAATCGAAACCCTTGGGTGTTCTCGAGAGTTTA
This sequence comes from Pinus albicaulis, assembly GCA_034641835.2. Classification (NCBI taxonomy): domain Eukaryota; kingdom Viridiplantae; phylum Streptophyta; class Pinopsida; order Pinales; family Pinaceae; genus Pinus; species Pinus albicaulis. The sequence goes on from CM076575.1 coordinate 823,697,540, forward strand.
GTGATTACCTTACAGGGGAAGACAATCAACGTAGAAGTAGAAGTAGTTGACACCAAGCTTAACTACAATATACTTCTCGGCCGCAGTTGGACTCACGCCATGTTCTGCGTGCTGTCCACCCTCTTTCGACTTATTAAGTTCCCCCACGAGGGAAAAAACGTTACTATGGATCAGTTGTCTTTCTTCACCTCCACCTCGGAGAACAACGTTCCGTACATGGATCAGATCCCAAATCCCCCTGACAGTGTAGGACCCGGTCTCTTCAAGGACCCCATCCTCATGGGTATTTTTCCCACACCACCACTGCACACCGCTCAAGTTAACATGATCTCTAGGTCTGACGACCCATGGCTCATCCCTACACCTGAGTAGGTGGCTGAGTTTGGAGAATCGATGCCCTTAACTCTGGTAGATATCAACTACTGTGAAATCGTCGCCACATATGATCCTCCGCCTCCTCAGCATGCTCCTTTGAGCATAGCTTTAGACATCTATTCTCAATCCCCCTGGCTCGGCGAGGCCGACTCACCTGATCCTCTTAAAGAGATTTTCCCTTTTGATGAAGCCATTGTTGAAACAATGTCTCTTGAGGACCTGCCTTGGAGCGATGGACATCATCGTTCCTCCTTCATGCCTAGCTTGGGGGAAATGTCAGATTGTCTAGAGCGTTTTTCATCTCAGGTTCCCACTCCACCTCTTCAGACACCCATATTGACACATGAGGTGCTTTCAGAGGGAAACCTGAGTAACATCACTCAAACCATTCCAATCGACATCTTCGTTAAACCGGGGATAGTTGAAAACATACACGTGGGAGTAACTTGTTCTCCTGATGAGATACGAGTTTATACTGATCTTTTTCGAGAATTCAGAGACATGTTCACCTGGTCCTATGAGGAAATTCCCGGGATTGATCCCAGCATAGTAGTGCACGAGATTCCTACCTATCCTGGTTCGAAACCTGTGCGGCAACGCCTACCCCCGGTGCATCCTCGCAAACCCACTGCCATTAAAGCAGAAGTTGAAAAACTTCTGAACGCGGGCTTCATTTACCTGATTCCCCTCACAGAATGGGTCTCCAACATTGTCCCTGTAGATAATAAACATGGCACTATCAGATTTTGTGTTGATTACCGAGATATTAATCGGGCATGTCCAAAGGAAAATTACCCCACTCCTTTCATAGATCAAATCATTGACGAATGTGCTGGGAGTGAGATTTATTCCCTGATGGACGGCTTTTCCGGGTATAATTAGATAAATATTCTACCCGCTGATCAACACAAGACTGCATTCATCTGTCCGTGGGGTACTTTTGCTTATAAAAAGCTCCTGTTCAGCTTGAAGAACACTGGAGCCACTTTCCAGCGTGCTATGTCTTACGCGTTCCATGACATACGCCATATCGTTTAGCCTTATCTGGATGATTTGCCAGCTCACTCAGCTCGGTGAGACGACCACCCAGAACAACTCCGCCAGATTTTCCTTCGCTGTCGACGCTATAATATCTGACTCAATTTGCGTGGATTCTGGCCGTCTTTTGGGGTTCATAGTCTCCAAGGACGGGATTCGCCTCAATCCCCTAAAGGTCGAGGCCATTGTCAATCTCCCATCACCATCTTCGTTATATCAATTGCAGAGTCTGCAGGGAAAAGCTAAGTTCCTACGATGCTTTATACCGAAATACACGGAAGTGGCCAAAGGATTCACGCGTCTTTTAAAGCAAAACGTTCCCTTTCATTGGGACGACATTGCTCAGCAATCCTTTGAGAAGCTTAAGACATTACTGGTTAATGCTCCGTTGCTTCAGCCTCCAAACTATCACCTTGATTTCACTCTATACATGGCTACCGCGTTTAGCACCATAGATATGGTTCTGGTACAAGATGACGATGATGGAAACGAACATGTTGTTTACTATCTATCGCGGAATCTTCTCGACACGAAAACGCGTTACGCTCACGTCGAGAAGCTAGCTTTAGCAGCTGTCCAAGCTGTGCAACATTTCCGCCACTACATCCTGCTACATACCGTTACCGTGGTTTCGGATTGCAACCCCATGACATATATTCTTTCTTGACAATTAATGGGGGGAAAATACTCCAAATGGATCATTATGCTTCAGGAGTTCGACCTATAGTTTACTACTGCTAAGTCGACCAAATCACTGGTTTTCGCGGCTCTTATTTTCTCCCTCCCAACAGACTCCCCCCCATCTCATTCTGAAGAACATATCCCAGACGAAACCATCTTCCTCATCAGCACTGTGACCCATGGTATGGCGATATTATTGTGTATCTTCAGACGTCATCCTCTCACTCTGAGTTGACCAAAGATGCCCGACGTCGGATTCGGCATCAGTCTCAACCCTACCGCATTGTAGGAGATACATTATACCGGGTTGGAGTAAATTCGGTGCTCCATCGGTGTTTGACTCTGGAAGAGGCTGAAAGAGTCTTAAATGATTGTCACAGTGGTGCCTGTGGTGGTCACATGTCTGGATATGCCACCACCCAGAAGATTATGCGTGCGGGTTACTTCTGGCCGTCAATCTTTAAAGATTGTATTGTTGCAGTCCGCAAATGTCACGCGTGCCAGGTTTTTTAGCGCAAGATGCACACGCCACCTCTACCTCTGCATCCTGTCATTACCGTCGGCCCTTTCGCAAAATGGGGCGTTGATTTTATGACGTGTAACCCTCATTCGGCCGGGGGGCATACATATATAATCGTCGCTGTCGACTACTTTACTAAGTGGGCCGAAGCGATGCCTACACTAGCCGCCGATGGTAAGACAGCTGCCCAATTTATCTTCAACCATATTATTGCACGTTTTGGGGTCCCTCAGGCCATTGTTACCGATCATGGTACTCACTTTCGAGATTACATGATGGCCGAGCTGACATCAAGATTGGGCTTACGACACGATAGCTCAACGCCATATTACCCCCAGGCAAATGGCCAGGTTGAGGCTGTGAACAAGGTTTTGGTCACAATGCTTCAACGAACAGTTGGAATTCATAAGTCCAATTGGCACCTCCAATTGTTCTCAGCTCTATGGGCATACCGAACATCAACAAAGAGTGCAACCGGATTCACACCATTCCAATTGGTGTATGTTCTGGAAGAAACTCTTCCGGTTGAGTGCGAAATTCCTTCCTTAAAGCTAGCTGTGGAAATTTTGCCCAATACTTCTCCTGAAGAAGAGCGTCTCTTGTATTTTGAATGGTTGGATGAAACCCACCGCTTGGCTTCTTTAGTCCATGAAGCACATAAAAAGCGGGTCAAAGCACACTTTGATCAATCAGTCTCTCCACGTTCCTTTGTCAAAGGGGACCTTGTCCTCCTATACGACCAAGCGCATGAAAAACTCGGGGCAGGAAAGCTCCAAACCATGTGGCATGGGCCCTATATAGTAAAACGAGTATTGAAAAATGGGGCTTATGAGATCATTGATTACGAAGGAGTTCCGCTGGCGCAGCCTAGGAATGGGTTGTACCTTAAGAAATACTACGCTTGAATTTATTTTTAGTGTGGTGTGTGTACATAGGTGTGTATATTTATATGTGTGCATGTGTGGTGTGGTGTGCGATGTAAGCGTCTTTCTACTGATCGGGTCTTTTTGATTGTGCAGATGTCCATTACTCCATTTGTGGGTTTCGCGGATGGTGCCTCCCGCAGTACCAGGAATCTGTCTTCGGTAGTCTGGGTAATCTACGATCCTGCTGGTGAGTTGGTTAGCCTGCAAGGTGTGTGTCTGGGTCCTGCTACAAATAATATCGCGGAATATAGTGTTGTATTGGAATTATTAACCAAGGCTGTGGACCTCGGCATTCGTGAATTACTTGTGTATCTAGACTCACAACTTGTAGTATTACAACTTAACGGGCATTATTCAGTAAGAAATCCATCCATTTTACGTCTATATTTGTGTATTCGTCTGCTGGAGAGAAATTTTGACTATATTACATATGAGCACATACCCAGACATATGAATACATTAACAGATGCAGTAGCTAATTTGGTTCTAGATGACATTTGTGCAATTTATAAAACATCATCACATGTAAGAAGATCCATCCAGAAATAGGTATGTATATATATATGTGTCGAAATGTTTACATAGTGTGCATCACATAAAATAAAAAATATACATGTTCGTCTTAATACATCCGGAGACGACATGTCTCTCAAAAAATATATGCATGAAAGAAGCCCTAGGTGTCTAATCCGCATGGTGCTCGTGGTAACATGCTACCGCGCGCACTAAGCATCTCAAAAGTCGGTGAAGGTGACTAGGCACTCCCACCGTATGTATCTGATACGCCATCGGGACATCTGCCAGCCGGGCATAGTCTGGAACCCCTCAGGAAATCCCCTCAAGGTTCTGGATCAACTCTCCTCCCTCGGCATCCTCCGCCCGAGGGTCAGCTGCGGGCTGAGTTCTCTATGCAATGGGAGACATACCGGCAGGTCTCTCTGGGCCAACATCTGCATACATATTAACTGGTGTCAGAACGAACATGTATTACCCAAAAAAAAAAAAAATCATAAAACATAAAAATCAAAAAGAGAGGTCATACCCAACTCCTCATCCCAGTCATCCCCCTCTGGAAGTGGGAGATCTGGGTCTCCAGTGAAATCGGTCCCAGCATAGGGCCAATCCTCGACCACGATCAGCTAACGTCGTAACCATCCAAAAAACTCCGACCTCCAGGACATCTGTTGGCCTCCTCCTGATCTGGGCATAAGTGCTGCCCAGCGAGCCATCCTCGGCTCTCATGGTATTAGCTCAGCAACTATGGCCCCTTGGCCCTGAAAGATAGGTAGTCGTTCTAGGATGAACGATACCAAAATGGAACCATAGCCAAACTGCTTCAGTTTGACTTGCTTGCAATTTGTGAGTTGCCTCTTGATGTTTGTGGTCACTGCAGTAGCCCAATCAAACAATGTTGGACTCATACACTCAGCGACTAGCAGGAGTTGGGCCTTGGTTTCCTTGTGTGGAGCTTGCGATCCCGCAGCTCGTGTGATGGTGTGTAGCACTACTCTTAGTACTAGATCCTGGATAGTGTGGATGTCCACTTTCCCACTTCCTGATCCGGTTCATGCCCCTGGGCACACCCTCGCCATTACCTGCTCCATCTTTTCCCCAGATGGTCTGCTTCCTGTCAGGATGGGCACCAGACCTCTGCGCAACAATCCAGTTATGAAATATACATCAGAAACCTCCAGTTCCAGTACTTGGTCCCGAAGTTTGAAAACTTCTTCATTTTCTTCCCATATACTGACCAAGTATTGTAGTAGCTCTGGCTGAGGTCATAAACAGGGTGTGAGGAAGAATTTCTTAAGTCCACACTTCTTAAGTGCAGTCATGCAGGCCTCATTCTCCATGGCCATTTCATCCTCCTCTCCATGATCCCTTTCCTTCCATTCAATAACCATTTTTTCCTTTATATCTGCATCAACACAATCAAAAATACATTGTTAGATCTCTGGAACATTTGAAAATCCACATAGATAGCTCACATTTTCAAAATTTTGAGTGGAAAAATGCGTTGCGCCATTGCCACGACTGTTTTCCTAACAGTTGCGCCAGTTGGCATGACATCTTTGTGAAGAAATGTCCATTGGCGCGGGTTCGTGCCTGATACCTGCGCCAATGGAGCGAGCCCTAAAATTTCAAAATGGGTCGCCCAGAAGTCTAATACATAATAAAAACATATAAAAAATGGATTGAAATGGAGCTTAGGGAAACACCTATTACCTGGAACAAACAGGGAACTAAATAGTAGACCGGATCAGTCATATTCACCGTCAGAAGCTCGCACACAAAATGGACCATTGTTGCTCTCCAATGAGGTAAATAGTAAAAGTAATTTTGTTTTTACCATTTGAGACTTATTTATAACTTTTGAAATCTAATTAGGTTTTAAAAGTCATTTTTTATTAATATTTTGATATATTTTGTCGAAAATGGATTTTACACTTGCCTTTATGTGTAGCAACAGGTTTTCGTGCAACTTAAATGGTGACACGAGTTGTATTTTATACTTTTTCGGACTCGGTAAATACACGAAAAAGTCATTTTGGAGTCATCTTTCAACTCTTTTCTGACTCTCTAAACATGAAAATATTGCCGAGTTCCTTGTCATTTTGATCTCGTTAAAGTGGACACGAAACAACATCTACCCAGTAGATGTTTACCCCTTTTCCGGGCTGGGATAGATTATTTACAAAAAAGGAATACCCTAGCCTATCGCGACTAGGAGGTTTTCTCAGACATAGTTTTCTACCTTTTCGGATTGAGGAACTATTTACGAAAAGGGACTGTTGGAGTTTAATTTTCTACTGTCTTTTCAAACTCTCTAAACATGAAAAGACGCCGATTTCTTCCTCTATTAGACTTGTTAAACCCTGATGACATTGGATTCAGTCATAATGACGTTATCCGAGTCACTGCTTCCTAGGGCTTGTTAAATGTACTAGGATGGATTTGTCCCAAGGACGAACTTATATTACAAGCATATGCTATCCCCTTCAAGCTTGTTATCAAAATAATTGGGGTACTCGCCAGAAATGGTGGGGGAAAATGGAACCACAATCAGGGTCGTGCCGGTAGTATGTCGCTCTTGAACATGGCACTTGTCTGCATTCGTGTCAGGTTGGGGACATCTCATCTCGTTTGTTCACTTGCCTCCATGGGTTTGGGTAATCCCTTTTGACCTCTCATCTGCTCTTTGCCTTGTCACCATGACCTCTGATCCGTTGATGTCAAATACTGCCAAGCTCACTATCGTGTCATTTATATGTTCAAGAGAAGTTGACCTCTACAAGTATCAACCTTCCTCTGATTCTCATCTGATCCTGATTCATAAAAACATTATGTTCCTCTGTCTTGTGTCGATGATGTGGGAAACACTATGGCCCACCTTCGATCAAGGTCACTTCCTGGCTGACTTCAGCTCGGATCTCGTGAAGATGATCGTAGTGATTGTTAGTACCTTAGAGCCTACATGCCCCAATGGCGTGTTGCATTCGACGTGAGGTTTTCATCATTGGCCTCCGATCGAGTGATTCTACGGGTGTTTGACGCCAGCTCATTGATTCACATGCCGTAGATTGTACCTATAGTACCTTGAGGGCCATTGTCATTATTGGTGGTTCCTCTCGCGTCTGTTAACAGCTTTCATCATTGGCTGGTAATCAGACGATGTTCTTGCATGTTCGACTTCAGCTCACATATTCGCATGTTTGAACTTGTACTTTGTTTGGGTCGAGATGGAGCGCAAGACCCTGGATTGTGTCTGTTGTAATCCAGGCTGCGATTGTGGATTATTATCATTATGTACATGACTCACTGATTGGATGGCTGCGACCATAACCTGAGTCTATTTTACCGATCCTCACTGGATGGTTGCGTCCGTGCCTCGTATCCGGATTGCTTACATACTCAGAATGGATGGTTGGCTGCGCCCTATACCACGTATATATCATGTATTTGAGATACCGCTTGTAATTTCTACGTTGGGGGCTTTTCCGACGCTAGTATTTTTTCAAATTTGGATGATTAAAGCTTTCAGAAGCATTTCCCACCCCTCTCTCTCGGGCCTCATGCTTTAGGCACTTATTACATACACACACCGTCCCCGCAATTCCCTATCCCACAGCATTGCCAATTGAGGGTTCTATTCCGTGATCAGGAGTGATATAACTTGAAACACTTTCATGGCATTCCCCTAAACATGTGCTTTCATTGCCCTGAAGACAACTCCTTGTGAAAAACCCTAAAAACACCCCTTTTTGCATTGGCGTGGGTAGCCAGTTCAGTACCCGCGCCAATGGGGGAAATCCTTCAAAGAGGGCACGCCAATTGGTGCTCTGTCCCAGAGTCGCACTTGCGCCAGCCATTTTAAGGAGTGTTTTGTAAAAATATATGGCGGAAGTTTCGTTCTAACTGATCCAGAAACTGGTATCTAATTTGAGTTGGGAGGTTTGGCTCTAGATCTCCATGTAGAGGAAGTGGTGTGCCACCTCTCATGGAAGCTTCCTTGAGGATAGGGCCAATCCCATGATTATAGGGATCCCAACTCCCTTTCCTCCATCTATAAAAGCTTTCTCATCTCATTTGCAAGCTAGTCTCAAAGTTCCCAAGAGCCATCAGAGCCTTATGCTGCAAGAGCCTTGATTCATTCCCTTAAGGCCAAATCTAAGCAAGGAAATCATTGTAGAGACATCTGAAGAGAGAGGTTTGTCCTATCCTCGACAAGATTTTTCGAGACGTGTTCCGCTGGCGACCCTCCAAAGGAGAATTTAGCATCAGAGCTATGGTTGTATTCTTCTTTGATTGATTAATGATAAGCGACTATTGGTTATGGTTCCACTCTTGTTGTTGATCATGATGATGAGTTATGTCTTCTCCGACTGACATATAGTTGTATATACTAGATGTTACGCTTGCTTTTGTTTGTTTCTTGCGTGTGCAGGTGTCCGATCACGAAGATCGTGAGGATTGTGATCTGCCGGAGCTAAGGAACGGGAGCACTACTTTCTCTACAAGCGATAGTGTTGGATTCGAGGTAAGCCTTCATCGCTAGTTGGTTTATTTGCAATTAGGAACCTGCACTATAGCGTGAAAGATTGTGGCTAGACTAGGTCTAGGCTAGTAGGGATCACCTCTGTCCGCAGAGGGGATTTACCTCCACAACACTTACGAAACCCCTGGGTTAAAATTTAAGTGTTGAATGAGTTTGTTGAATTCCAATTCCTACACACAAAATTTTGGCGTCGTTGTCGGGGAGGCGTTTTAAGATTGGTAAGAACTTTCCATTTTTCTTCTACAGTATGGGTAAGTCTGCTATTATTTATTCTGTAGTGTGCTTCTATTGTTTGAAGGACTTTATAAGTGTTGATTTATTATTTTAATTGCAACATTTAATTGTGTTTTTTTTGTTTCGTCATTGTTTTTTGAGATGAATGACTAAAAGGGATAGGGGTCTGAAGCCAAATAGGGGACGAGGAAACACTGTTAAAACTGAAACTTTTCTCATATTGGGCCTTCTCTTGCAGGCAAAAAATCTAAACAGACACAGACCCATCATGCAGGAACTGTCCACTTGGACTCTGGAAATAGTAGTTTAGGTGTGATGCAACCAATGAAGGGGAAGAAGGAGACCGTTGAAATTCAAGTCGATTTAACCCATAGTTGACCTTCTCAGCCTGTTGAGAGAAATTCACTTGGAGGTAAAAAAATGGCAGAACACAAAGAACATGTTGAGGGAACTGGAGAAAATCAGGTAAATGAGGAAAAATATGCCTTCGAATTTCCGATCATGGATCAAGATATAGTTGTACAAATGAAGAATATTCCTCCATCAACTCTTCCTCATTTGCATGGTAAGTTACACAAGGACCCAGATTATTTCTTATTCAAGTTTTACAAATTATGTAGAAGTTATGATTACTCCACAAATGCTCAGAAGTTAAAATTATGTCGTGAAACTCTCAAGGATTCAACATTACGTTGGTTCATGGGATTAGAAGGAAATACTATAGCTTCTTGGGAGTAAATGAAGAGAGTTGTTTGTTGAAATATCAGGAATATTGTAAAACTAGAGAAATATAGAATGAAATCTTCACCATTGTGCAAGGTGATGATGAGACCTTGGAAGATTATCTGGAAATATTTGTGTATATCCTCCAAAGGGAAAAACACAAATTTGATTTAAGTACTATTAGAACCTTGTTCTTATGTGGGCTTACAGATAATGCTAGAAATAATTTTATTTTTTTAGGACAAGGGGATATTACTCAAAAACCTTTTGATCAAATTTGCGACCTGTGCAGGAAATTCTCATGGAATCAATCTAGATCCGGTAAAGGAATCCGTAGTAAAACTAACAAACTTGGATCTACATATGATATGATTATTGGTTCGTAGAATAAAATGGAAAATATGAAAATTGAAATAATGAATATTGTTAGAAAGCAAATAGATTCTTTAAAATTTCAATAAAAACTTCTATAGGAACAAGAGTCATTGTCTATTTTTTGTCCAAAGTGTAGGAAAAATCATCCTTTAAGAGAATGTCCTAATGATGTTAAGGGAACTAATAAAAGTGCAATTTTTGCAGATAACCATGTCACCAAAAAATGCCCCTCCATACCTCGATTGAAAGCAGTATTTGGAGGGAATTCTAAACCTGAGTTGTTGCATGCTTTGGGAGCACAGAGAAATTGGCCTCATGTAGGTGCAAGTATGGTTCCTGAACCTCCACCACATTTTTATGGTTATAATTCACATCCATATTCCTATCATAACACTAATCACTCTCAACCTTCGAAGCATGGGAACCATTTTCAGTATGGAGAACCCTCCCACTCTTGGGAACAAGGATCGAGAGGGCCAAATCATTCACATCCTTCCTATCATGAACCTATGCACTCATATCCTCCTACATATGAACCTTACCCAATGCCGCAACCATCATTGCCCAAAATAAGTCAACCTATGCCACCATTACCTTTACCTCCACCTTTTTTACCTCCTCAAATCCCTACTAAACCCATACCAAACCCCAATAATAAAGCGGTACAACTGATTCATTCCATTAAACCACTTCTTCCACCCAATTATTATTCCACGCTGGTTGGGGTCAATGACCTCCAACTGAGATCGAGGAAGGTGGTAACATCAGAAAAACAAAAGCATCCCATGGTGATTATTAAAGAGAAAAGTGAGGAGGAAACTCCTAACCAATCAAGAAGAGATGTCACCATTCAACCCATCCTCATACCTTCTGAGCCTTTACCATCTTCTTTAAACTGGTCTCCCTATCAAGAGAGGCTAGTTGTGGAGAAGAATGACCCCGCTCCCAAGTCTAGTATGGCTTCTGATCTTAGGAATATTTTTATAAATGTCCCTTTGCCCCAAGCTATCAAATAGATCCACATATGTAAAAAAATAATTGGGGAGCTCTGTCTCAAGAATATAGGAAGGAAAATAGTAGAACCCCAAACCATTCAATCTGTTGGAAGAGTAGGAGAGTTAATCACAGGGTGTGTGAAAATGGAAAAATATATTGACCCTAGAAACCCAATTGTCTTTTTTCAGATAGGTGATGTCCTTGTCTCCATTTTGCTTATAGACCTAGGGGCGGCCATTAATTTTATGATAAAGAAAACCATGGATCAACTTGGTTTGGTCCATATTTTTCCTACTCCTACTCTGCTCGAATTAGAAAATAGATCTAAAATCAAGCCAAATGGAGTGTTGAATGATGTGGTTGTTTCAATAGATTCTTTGGAATATCCCACAGACTTCATTGTGCTTCAGCCAAAGAATCATGTGGGAAGACATCCCTTTATCTTGGTATGACCATGGCTTTCTATGGCTGGTGCTTATATTGGATGTTGTTCTGGCAACATGAACATTTCCCATGGAGATTATAGGAAGAAAGTCACCTTATATCCACCTTCCAGATCTATCTAGGAGCTTTGAGATACATTATGGATAGATTACAGTAGTGATGAGGAGACTCAGTCGGTTTCTATGATATATCATCATACTGAGTCAAATGAAGAGGGTGAGACATGAGACTTCCCGAATAATCTAGATACCATGCCAAACTTCAAATCATTGTGTCACATCTTCAGTCTGGATTTTAAGGAAATTCATGATTCCCAACCTTCCTTACCACAATCTCTAGTATCACCTCTTTTTAATCTCGAACCCGAAACAACTCTTGTTGAGATTTGTCGAGGAAAATATTTACATATTATCTCAGACCTGTATTCATCCCAACAAGAGCAGCTTGTGATTTTGTTGCAAAACCATCTTGATGCCTTTGCATGGGGATATGAGGACATGAAAGGCATCCCTCCTGAAACCTGTACTCATCATATTTATATTCAGGAGGGATCTCGACCTGTCCAACAACCCCAAAGGATTATGAGCCACTTCTAAGAGAAGTTTTAAAGGAAGAATTACAAAAAATCTTAGATGACTTTATTTATGCTATATCTAATATCCAGTGGGTCTCTCCATTGGTATTAGTCCCAAAGAAAGATGGGAGATGGCACATTTGTATCGATTAGAGAGAATTGAATAAATCCACTCTCAAGGATTACTTTCCCCTTCCTTTCATCAATCAGGTTCTTGATACCCTCGCTGGTAAAAATTACTTTTCCATTTTATATGGCTTTAGTGGTTACAACTAAATATAGATCGCACCTAAGGATCAAGATAAGACCACCTTTACATGCCCATGGCGGGGATTTTCATACCAAGTGCTTCCCTTTGGGATATGTAATGCTACAACTACCTTTCAAAGGGCAGTTTTGGCTATTTTTGTTGACCTTGAATGTGTAGAGATCTATATGGATGAATTTTTAGTATTTGGTGATTCATTTCAGGAAGCCCTCAAAAATCTGGAAAAAATGCTTTTTCGTTGCCAAGAATCTCACCTTGATTTGAGTGACAAAAAGTGTGGATTAATGTGCAAACAAGGAGTAGTTCTTGGCCACCTCATTTCTAACAAAGGTATCCTAGTTGACCCATCTAAGATAGAGGTTATTTTTTGTCTTCCTGCACCCAAAACACAAAGGGAATTGAGACGATTCCTAGGACATGCAGGCTACTATAGGAGAATAATTGAGAACTTCCTCGGATAGCTACCCCCCTTTTCTGATTATTGGCTAAGGATAGTGAATTTTCTTGGTCTACAGCTTACCAAAAGTCTTTCAAGGCATTAAAGGAAAAATTAGTACAGGCACCAGTTTTGAGAGGGCCTATCTAGTCCCTTCCATCCTATATTTCCTCTGATGCCTCAGATACTTCTATTGGCATATTTCTAGGACAACAAGAGAACAAACAATCCTATGTTATTCACTTCATCAGTAAAAAATTGTTACCCACCGAATTAAATTATACAGTGAATGACAAAGAGTTTTTAGCTGTCATTTTTTCTATTAATAAATTCAAACACTACATTACAGAATATGAATTATTTGTGCATATTGATCATTATACAATAAAATACTTGATGAATAAACCATTTAATAGTGGTAGAGTGACTAGGTGGTTATTTCTGCTATAGGAACTTAATGTTACTATTGTTGATAGACCAAGAAAATCTAATGTTGTAGCCGATTATCTTTCTAGATTAAATAATCCTAGTGAAGTAATTCCTGTTGATGATGATTTTCCTAAAGAACATCTTTTTGTTGTGTCAACAAAATCCATGTGGTTTTCTTACATAGCCAATTATTTAGTCACTGGAAAGAAACCACCTCACTTATTTTCTCGTGAGAAGTGGAATATCATACAGAAAAACGTTGCAGATTCTTGGATCCAAGGAGACCTCTTTTACACTAGACCAGATCTTATTATTCGCAGATGTGTAAGAGAGGAATAAGTGTTTGAATCTTGAAATATGCTCATGGTGAACCTTTCAGAGGCCATTTTGTTGATAAGAGGACTGCATACAATATTCTACGAGCTGGAAATTTTTGGCCCTCCTTGTTTAAGGATGCCAAACAATATGTCAAGCAATGTCATGGCTATCAGCAAATGGGCCAGCTGGGTCAAGCCAATGAAATGCCTTTATGTCCTCAGATTATGATCGAGCCCTTTGAAAAATGGGTTATTGATTTTTTGGGACCTATAAATATGACATATTTAAATAAAAATCATATCTTGGTTTGCACAGATTTTGTTACAAAATGGGTAGAAGCTAAAGTTGTTTCTTTTGCTACTGAAAATTTTGTTGTTGATTTTTTATTTATTGAGATCATTACTAGATTTGGTGTGCCTAGAGAGATCGTTTCTGAAAATGGACTGCAATTTATTTATAATCTGGTACAGGGTGTGATGGATCAATACAAAATTCGGCATAGGAATTCTACATCGTATCACCCGCAAGAAATTGGCCAAGTGAAATCTAAAAACAAGGTGATCAAGTCCATCCTCACCAAAAAAAAGAATATGCATAGGAAGGATTGGGCCAACAAATTACTGGAAGCCTTATGGTCATATCGAACCACTTGGAGGAACAACACAGGAGACACACCATATGGGCTGGTGTACGGGAAACAAGTCCTTTTGTTGATAGAGTTCCAAATCAAAACCTTTAGAACTACGATTCAGTTGGGGTTAGTCCTATCATAAGCACAATGGCAATGCCTACTATAGTTAAATGAGTTAGATGAGTCTAGAAGTGATGTTGTTTAGCAGAATGTGCTAGTTCAACAACAACAAAAGAAGTGGCATGACAAGTCTATCAAGAAGAAACAATTCCAACTAGTTGATTGGGTACTCCTTTATGATTCCAGATTTAAACATTTTAAAGGTAAATTCCACACACACTTAATGGGACCTTATGAAGTGGTTAAATTTTTTGAGAATGGAGAGGTAGAAATCAAAACCATTGATGGGCGAGATTCGGCATTCCTTGTGAAAGGGCATAGATTTAAAGCATATTTTCAGACCCTCGCAAAGGAATATTTTATGTAGCAATTACAGAAGAAAGCAGAAGTAAATATGGTAGGTGGTTGTGAAAATCTACTCCAAATTTGATTCTTTATTTTCCACAAAATAAAATAAAAAAGATTAAAAAAAAATTAATGACAAAAATTTAAAACCAAACAAAAAAACCTTTTCCTGTGATTTTGAAAATAAGTTTACTGACATAATCACAGAAGGATCATCCTGAATACCAACATGCTGGCAGGAGGATAAATGTTTTAATAAAATGGGAATGTTTCTTGATCTTTATATGTGCTAACTGTCACCAAGAAGAAGCAAGTTTTAAGTGCAGGAATCGTGCCCTTATCCAAGTTTGGGACAGCTGACACAGAAATTTTTATACAAGCAATGTTCAATTCCCGATGCATTTATTTTCGACTCAGCATTATTCTGGCATATTTTTGAGGTGAAAATTTTCCCTTCTTCTATTCCCTTTTTTGTAAATCTCCCTCGATTTTTCTTCTTTTTATCCTATGATTTACCACCCCTTTCTTCGAATCGAAATTGTCCCTATCCAATTTCTTTCTTCCCTCTTTCCCCTGATTTTTTTTCCCAACTCCCTTTCTCGATATATCCCTCTTGGTAGTCTCACTCTTGAAATTACCTATTGTAATCTCATTCCCATTTTGAAAATTTATCCTTTTCCTGCTTCTTTTCTCCCTCATGGATCATATTTCAGGATCTGATGCGAGCTCATGAATCATATCGGAAGGCATATATTAATACCAATAACTGGAGAATAAAACCTCCTTCGAAAATTCAACAAATCCTTCAAGATCCAGCCTATAAATTTCATTTTATTAGAAACCTTTTTTTTCTCTCTTCAGATATGCCACAATGTCCCTAGTGCCAGAATGTGTGTTCAGTGCAAGAATATCCAGTACAATAATACACATTGTTGAGCGCTCTCGAGTGCAAAAACATATGTTATAGTGTAGGAACAATGGTGGTCATTAGTGAAAAAATGTATATTGTGGTGCAGGATGTCCGGTGCAGGAATGCGCAGTTGGAATAAAGAAAGCTTACTCTTATTTGATATAAAATTTTGTTCAGGCATAGATGACTGCACCACTTCAAATTATGGCATCCAATGGTTTTCTTTCTTTGTTGTGATTAGACATTGTTTTCATCATTACTAAAGTAGGAAAGATTTTTTTAAGTATAAGGGAATTTAGTTAGGAAATCTTATGTTTATATAAGTATTATGTGTACCTTATGTGAAATCATGACTTGATTGGGGAATGTGTGCAAAATTTTCCCATAATCCAACGCTTACCTTTAAAAGCCTTGTCACCAATTAATGATTATCCGATCCTATATCATACCTCTCCTTTATTTTGTAATGAATTACCACCATGACCGTCACCCGCTACCAATTATCTTTGTTTCACGTATGTCAGACAGGTTGTATCGCATCCTTTCCAAGGCTGCGATTTTTTATGATGGAGTGTGACCGTTGGAGGGTGGTCGATATAGTAGCAATCAATTAACTCAGAAAATTGCAAAAATATTTTGGACAAAACTCCTAAATTCCCTATTGTATGATCCTTCTTAGTTTTGTAAATAAAATCAAGCGAATTCAAATGAGGGATGGAACCTGTTCAGATCGAACTGTGGTCTATCAAAAAAGTGGAATGGTCTACCTCTATTGCAGGAATAAATATTTCTCTCGTTCCTACTCAACTTTGATGGGTTTGACTACCATAACATTAGAATTTTCCTGGACCTGCAATGGAAGCATAGCTAAGGTGGGGTCATTGGATTTTGTAGTAATAGAGCAGTCCATTTCATAGGCTACTAGACTAGTGGCCACAGGTGAGAAGTGGTTCAAGAAAGGGAAGCTCGAGAAGAAGTCTTGGCATAGGTTCATGGTTGATAGGAAGCAGAAGGTGGAATGGAAAAATGGGTTGCAGCATAACTCCATGATAGAAAAGTGGAAGAATTTGTTGTAAATACTACAAAAGTTTCTCACTTATGAAGTCCAATATTCGCTGACCTTCTTATACCATATCCGACTATTATTACACTCTGAATCAAAAAAGCTCATTAAATTTCCTTACTTCCTATTAAGGAGTTTAGAAAAAATTTCCAAGGGTGTTTAGAAGATTAAGGAAAGCGAAGTTTCATTTAAATTATATCATTACGAATTGATTTCAATTTTTGTTAGAAAGGAGTTGGAAGAAAGGGACATGACCTGGGAAGGGTTCTTAAAATAATTTTAGGGAAGGAGCACAATGGAGTCGTCGGGGAAGAGGGGTACAAGCAGAAAAGAGAATTCTGAAACCCTAACCCCGAAAACTAGTAAAACTAAAGGGAATGAAACCTTGTCTGAAAATTTGGTGAAGGAAGAAGAGAAAAGACCCATCATTGAAACCCTGACCCTTTCAAAAATAAGAACTCGAAGCTCGATCAAAAAGAGGATTTCTTCCTTAAAGGAAGGCTACATTTATTCAACCTCTCTGATAAAATTGGATGATTCCCAACCTATTTCACTGATTGCAAACAATCTTTCGCTCCTTACAGATGTTGTGTTTCATAAAGTTGTTAGTGAAAATTACATAGAGGAAGAAGATGTGACCCCTATGTCAGTATTACTTGGGAAAATGAATAAAATAAAAACTATGGAGACACCTGATGCGAGTGCAGGAAAGGACCTGGTGGTCGGTCAAAAGGATGATGGAATCCAAGGTGTTGAAACGCTTTGTGATGAGGAAATGCAAGATATTGATGGATAGCGTGATATCAGCCTTGATGATAGCAACACTTGTTTTGAGCTAACCGATGGGAAGACTCCAACACAGGAGGAATTGGATAAAGAAAATTCTAGTCTCTATCTAAACCGCTAGGTCGAGTAACTTAAGCAACACATTTAAGGACTCGAAGTACTAAACCAAGCCATGAAGGAAAAATGAACAGTGTTGCAGTAGAAGAATACTGAACTAACAGGGGATGTGCAAGAACATAAGTGGAAAGTGAGAGTATGGAAATTTTGAGCATCTAAATGGTATGGGAACCTAATAGGAAAGTGGTCAAACAACTTAAAAAGGCTCAAGGAAAAAAGATGAAGACATTGAAGGCATGGATTAGTATACAGATACAGGATTGAAGAGAGGTCCCCATGTTTATTTTTTTCATAAGGTAAGGTTGTGTGACGACATAGAAAAATATAAGGATGGGAGGATGTTGGTTGGCAGAATTGTTCAACTTTTTAACCCTTATCCTACTATGAACGCACAACCTAAGCCTCTGTTTTAACCTTGGAACCCATTTATTCCTACACGTGTACTCATTCCGACACTCTCTTTACGTTTTTCATATTAAAGGTTATACATAGACTTAATTATTAATTAAATAGATTTTATATCTTTAATTTCCTTTGCAACTAATACATTTTATTTCCTAAGGTAATTTGATGAGACAATGTACTAATCCACGTGGGAGATGGAATGGTGCAGGAATGATCCCTATACCGGACGGCGGTTCCTGCACTTCCAAGGAAACTGTCAACGATAAGTTAGAGTTACCATATGTGGTCGAGAAATCTCAACAACCATGCGGATATATCACCAAGAGGATTAGTTCATAATTTTCTGGGCTCGGAGCGTAGAGGAATAGGTGGATATGAAGACTATGACTTCGGTCGTGTATCTTAGTTTAGCATTTTGATAACAACCAAAAGGCTTAAATTTGAAATGTTGTTGTATTTTTTGTTATGTCCATAGGCAAAAAATATGTATTTAATGAAATTTTCTGATAAAGAATAGCTAGCGATGTTGTCGAAAACTTTATTGTGGATTGTAATCATTTTGGTATCGCCTTTTTCTAGGCTAGATCAGAGATCCATGATGTACATTTTCTCTTTTGAAATTGAATACAAAGGATTGCGCCAATTATGAAATTTATTTTTTCAATTTCGTTGTGATGTGACATTGAGTGATTGAGGTTCCATATCTTGTAGCCAGGAAATGAGCTGGTTAGATAGGGCCCAGCCAACCCAACTCATTCTCCCTTTACTGTCAGATGTGCTTAACTTAGTTTTTTTTATGCAAAGTGTGAAGAAGATCATATCTAATTCTTTCATAAGTAACAGTCCTTAATCCTTTTGCAAATAATGTGTCTTAGATCTGAGGTGTGTGGGCTTGATTGTGTATGATTCTTAACTTATACATTTTCCCTTTGATGCTTGTTACATTTCTTCGAGAGGAGTGAAGTTAAGCTGCTTGCACCAGTACATTCTCATTCTGCAATTGAAAGCTCCTTGGTTTATTTCTGAAAGTTCCTTCTATTTCTCTCCTTCTACAAATAGTGTTTATTTTTTAATAGAAGAATTCTTAATCTTTCAAGTTCAGTTCAGAATAAATTTGCATTGATAAAACTGGAATGAACATTTTCGCAATATGAAGATTTGTACTTGCACTTATTATATCTGTGGAAAGAACTGAATTTAATGTTAAAATCCTTAAATGAACTTTTGAGTTAAAACAATTTAAAGTGTAGACCTAATTCATATGATAAATAGTCATCTTGGGAAGAATTCTGTTAATATATGGATCAGATAATTTCCTTATTTGCATGAAAGAAGTTTCCTTTTTTATGAAGATTTAATTTGACTTTTAAAAGAATTTATTATTTCTGAATATGATATTGGTTGAAGGATCTTTTTTCTTATGAAAGCTTATTTTTGAGTTATGTTCGCTTTGCAATATATTTCTTTAGTTAACATGCTTTTTATCTTCTATAAGTGATTTGGAAACTAAGTACATGAACATTAGTTTTATGGTACATGAACCTCTGTTTTGGTACAGGAACTTATATCCTGGTACAGGAACAGAGTGCTCTGGTACATAGACCCAAAGCTCCTATATGAAGGTCAAAATCTTCAGTACAGGTACAAAACACATTTTCGGTGCATAAACTTCATTCCAGTGCAGGAACAACGTTCCAGTAGATGAGTGTTTTTGCAGTGCATGAACGACAGTTTAGTGTAGGAAGGAATATCGTGGAAGAAGATAGACATCCTGAATAGCCTAATCATCATTCCATCTCATAACTACATTGAAGATAATCTTAGATGTTTACTTCATTAATCACGATTTTTCATAATGAATTGAGAGTTCCTTTTATTTAAATTTTTGCAAAGTACTTTCTTTTATATTCCAGCACCAAAATTTCTTTGGTATTAATTGTCGTGTGATAATTTCTTTCGATTCTGAAAATTGTAAATAAGGAAGTAGGAATATAATTAGGAAAGGTTCGTATCATTCTTGTCATTACCTATGCTACACCTCTAATCTTACGAAGCCCCCAGGTTGACAGTTAAGTGTTGAAGGAGTTTTTTGAATTCCAATTCCTACACCCAACAATCCCCATGAAATTTTTTGACATCCTTATGCTATTATCCATCTATACATGCTTGAAATTATGAATTTGGGCCTTCTAAAAAAAATAGCAGCAATTACTTGCTGCATTTCTATAGGGTGTTTTTTACTATGTACACAAAAAACTCAAAAACTCAAAATTTTGGGCTCCTTCTCCGTTTTCTATCATGTTTTCAAACCACCAATGAAGCATCTGCCAATAGGTCTAGGCTATCCCTCTTTTTGAGTTTTCTTGGGGTCCTCTTGAGCTTATTCTTTATATTCTTAACCCTAACCTTTCAAACCATGTTTCTTACATAGTAATTCCTTTCCATATTCCTTTGCATAGTGGTATCCATGTTTGCTTTCTCTAGTAGCTTCTCCAAATGTACATTCACTCTATCAAGCCAATACTCCTTGTTCTTCTCAATCTCATCACTTATGGAGTCAAATGAGGTATCTTGGGCTTAAGAAGCAGCTATGTTGTCGTGAGCTTAAGGAGGAGATGAATCTTCTAGATTATGTTCCTTCCTATCCATTACTCTTGTCTTAGTACTCCCAGGCTGTGTTTGAACATTATTTTCTTCCAGCTACTCAACATCAATAATGGCCTTACCTTTATCCCTTGCTTCCAATGCTTTACTTGTTGATGTAGGGTCCTCTTGTGGCTTTCTTTGCTGCATTAGAGCTTGTCTCAACTGTCTCTTTTCTTGTTGCAACAAATCCACCATGAAATTGTCTTTGGAAAGATCATATTTTAACTCCCTAATTTGTGCCTCTTTTTCCTTCATGATGTCTTTTGATGGCTTATCTCCATGCTGCACTTTTTCTAGGTCTACCATTTCAAGTTCAGGAGGTATTTGTTCTTCATGTTGCAATGGTGAATCATGTCTATCTCTAGATGATTCCTCTCTCAAGGTTTCAACCTACACTTATTCACTGATAACCTCCTTTGGTAATATTTTTGTTTGAGACCTAGTTCTAGGTTTAGAGCTAGGCATCTCCTCTTGTGCCTGAGGAACAAAGATCAGCTTCTTACCCTTCTTATAGGTCTTTGAAACCTATGTTGTACGTTGAGCTCTTGTCACTGATGGCATACTTTAGGTTCAGCTCCCTGTGGTCTTGATGGTGATGGAGGAGGGGCTGAACTCTTTCACTGGTTGGAGACATGATGCTCTCTGTTATGGCCTTGGGCAACCCTTTTCCCTTCAAAATTGGTCCTTTACCTAAAAAACATTATTTTGAGATCCATGCGCAGCTCTGCCCTCTCAAAAGTGCATACACACGTGAGTACAATTATACCCAACCCGCGTATATAATTTAAAATATGAACAAAAATATAAAAATTTATATTTTCTGGACGGGGTTAATGTGTTAAACTGAAATCCTACCTTCAGGAGCCTGTGGACTAACTCTATCCCAACTGGAAAATTTGTATTGGGGTGGTATAAATATACCTCATGGGAAGGCCTAAAGGGGAGAGAGATATAGGTATTGATACTATAGCCATTTAGTCCCTGATCAAGTCTTATTTATCCATGTGCCTCCTACACTTCCTAGATTGTGTAAACCCTTGTTTCCCTCATAGAGATGTTCACTCCGCTTATGTGACATCCATGTGTATGCTTATGAAAGGATATTGTTGAGGCTTGGGCTGGACGGATCTGGAGGACGGTTTCTCTTAGATTTGTGGTTGAATTAGGTGGTATTCCTACACACATATTTACATACATCAATAAATAAGCTTTTTCCCATTCCTGATATCGTGATATTTTATTCTTTATACATGTTATGCCTTATTATGGTTTATTTCATGTTATTTTGTTTATAATCTTGTATGATCTAACGCTAACATCTAGAACATGATTTCATTTATTACTATTATATGTGATTTTATTGAATGAGTTGCAAGTTTTGAAGAACTAGGACAAGCATAGGGTTTGAACCCTACGGGATTTCCTTCAAATGTAGGACCTACGAGTATGGTCTCTTCTCCCAATTTTAATACTTTAAGCATTAGGACTGTAAATTTACTTGCTTCTTGTTGTTGTATGCCTCTTGCTCTATTGGGGTTCTTAACCCAAACCCTAGGGTAATTCATCCCATAACAAAATTGGCGACTCCACTGGGGATTACATCCATGTAATTCCTATTTTGGGTTGTTTCTCTTCGGATTTGGGTTTTCTGTTTGGTTTGATCACTTTTCCAGTTTATTTGGTTCATTATCCATCCAGGAAAAAGTTCTGATCTTCTAGATCAGACTTGGATTTTTTCTTTTTTCGTTACTATCGTTTTTATATGTGGTTTCTAGTTTACACAATCGCATATATACACTTTTTGGTCCAAATAAACACGCGTATATGCGGGTTTCCTTGTACACAGTCGCGTATACACGCTAGTTGAACACTGTCAAGTGGCATATGGCCAAATTTAAATGAAATTTTGATATTTTGAGTCTAGTAAAGTATTTTCATTTTCTTGGCTACTTTTTTTTAATATTTAATTTTCTAGGAAGTGTTTCTTTCTGTATTTTATCAATTTCCTCTCTTTCTTGTTGAAAACCTAGTCAACTTAGATTTCTCCCTTCTTTCTAAATTTTTAGTTTTGGGTTTCGCACCAGGGCTTCTTGCTAAAGCTCTTAACTGTTCTAAGTATTCAGGATAGTGATTTATAGTTGATTTTCTCATGCTTAGCCTTCTTATTGCTTCACTTCTTGCTTTGTTTTGTTGGCTTTATTGGTTTTTCTTGGTTTCTTGAGAAAGACATTTCTGACATTCTTGAAGAGTCTTCTTGATTTTATTGGAATTTCTTTGTTTGCTGGAGTAATGTGTTGTTGATAAAGTCATTTGTTTGAGTTGGTTACCTCTTTCTGCTTGTTAAGTATTGTCATGAAAATGTTGTTGATGGCTTAAGTAATTTGAGACATTTTTTTCTCAACTTGGTGATTTTGAGTTTTTGGGTACTTTTTTCTTTCTAAAAGAATTTCTTGCTTCCTTAAAAAGAAAAAGACACAAAAAAAATATTCTTTTGCCTTTTCTTTTTCTTTTGGTTTTTTTTTAAGGCTTTTTATCATTTTTTAGCAAGTGTAAAGTTTGTCATTTGGTTGAATTCGCTTGGTTTTGGGAGAAGTTCTTAGTTTAATTTGTCCCTTTTTGTATCAAGTTTTGGGCATCTTTGTTGGGAGAAGTTCTTGTTTGAATTTTTCATTTATTTTGTGTCAAGTTTTAGACCTCTTTATTGGGAAACACATTTTCTTGTTCTTTAGAGTAATCCTAGTTTCTTGCATTTAGCGTTGGTAGTTTGCATTAGAGTAGTTGCACTGTAAGCATTTTTATTCTTTCGTAGATTTTGAGTGTGTGAGCATTTATTTTGAAAAGGAAAAGAAAAAAAAAAATTTCATTAGTTTGTTCATAGTACTCTTTGTAGAAATCCCTTTTCACCGAAGAAAAAGTTTCATTTTGCATGTAGCAGGTTTCTATTAATTTATTCTTGCATCCATAATATCATGAGTTACACATCCATTTCACCCCTGACTTAAAAGAACAACCTTTAAAATTAAGCAATAAAAATTAAAATGAAATAGAATATTTTTTACTTGTCATTAAATACATCAACTATTTTGGGTCATTAAGGCCTTGGAATAGGTGTGTGGAGAAATAACTCTCCAATGCCACTCTAAATTTAAACTTAGAAGTTGATTAAAAGAGTGAAACCCAATCTCGTTAAGTTTTTCGGGAAAGCTCTCCTAAAAAGGGAGTCAAGCGTGAGGGCGCGTGAAAGCACGGAAGAGAGATACCCCCTCTCCTACTTGTCAGATCCCGGCCAAGACTATTCTGCCCAGCTACCGATACAAATTGGTGACCTTAGTTTCCATTTCTAGGTATCGCATAGGTGGGGGGGAATACTTGTGGTACCTGAGGTAGAAGTTGCATAACATTCATTAGTACTTCTGGAGGGTGCCCTTGCAAAGCTTGGTTACTTGCACCGGAAAATGTGTTTGTCTTGAGGTCAATGTAACAACTTTTGTTACCTTCACTAGTAGGCCTAGGGCGTAATTTCCCCAGATTATTTTTGGAAGGTCCTTATATTTTTGTTTTCTGATATTTTGGTGTCCAGTCCTAATCACCCGGAGCAGAAACACATGAGAGCTGCTTTATTGGCTGAATCTTTAGGGGCATTTTTAGAGAGTGTTATTTGATACTAGACTACCATAGCTTTATAATTTTTAAGTCTGTATAAGTTCTTTTGATCATTAAAAGTGGATGATCAATCAATCATTGATCTAGGAGGCTTCGTGGACTTTCTCTTGCTAGCTTTGAGCCTTATCCTAGAAGGTGTAGGAAAAATTCTACTGGTGATTTCCAATCAGTAGCAGTGAACGCATCGGAGATTGATCCTCCACTTGGGGCTATAATATCTAAGTTTAATCCTAGTGTTAGCCATGATTTAGAGAGGAGTACTCCACTCCTTTCTATGGTTCCTTTTCCATTGGAAGAAGTTGATGTCAAAGAGATTTTTGAACCTCCACTTACTCCTTCCTCCCCTGTTCCTTCTGATTTTCTTGGTGTTATATTATATGTTGGGACCCCGACTCAAAGTTCGAAAATCCCTCAAATTTCTCCTTCTTTTATTTCGATGGCCACTGCTAGGAACGCAGTTTCGGCTATATGTACTTCTAGTGTGCATACTCCTCTTTTGGTAGAAGGAGGAGGCACAATTTCTATATCAACTATCACTCCTAGTACTGCAATATTTGTCTCTATCCCATTCCATCTTCAAGTGGGGGCACCCAAGATTTTTCTTCCCACACTGGTTAATTTTCATTTAGGATGCCTTCTACTGAGATTTCCTCAGTTTATTTCACCACTACATCTGCTGTCTCCACACCCATGTCTTCTATGGCTAGTGGTTCATCCTATTTTTAGTGTTTTCCCCTTGGAAGTGGTCATATTCCTCATTCTAACCCACCCTTAGTTTCTTTTCCTTTCTCCGTGAAAGGTCAAGGTTTCAATCCTTTTCTAGGAGGTAAAGGTTTCAATATTTTTCAAGGCTGGAACCCTGCTTTTGGTGGTTTTGGAATAGGGAATCAATTCATTTTTGGTCAATAGCGGAACGTGCCTTTCTTCGTCGTAGGAACCTCTCAGGGTTTTTCTCCTTTTGCTAATGCATGGAACCCTTACCAAGGGGTCTCATATTATTTTAATACTTCGATTGGGGGAAACATTCATGTTCATCATCTTCTACGAATAATCCTTGGTAGTCTGGTTCCTTAGAAAATCCAGGTTATTCTTTCCAAAATGTTGGGAACCCTTCTCATGGTGTATGGAATTCTGAAGGTCTTCTAGCCTTACCATTCCTCGCAACCCTAAATTTTCCATATCTTTCAAAATTGAATAATGATCCAATCTGATATAGCCCGGATTGGCCTCCAGTTCCTACCAAGATTCCATCGGATATTCCAAAATTCAAAGGGAAGACTGGTGAAGATCCAGCTGACCATGTAACAACTTTCCACTTATGGTGCTCATCTAACTCCCTTATTGATGATTCAGTTAGGTTGATATTGTTTCAGCACACCTTGATTGGAAACGCTACTAAATGGTACATAGAGATTACTAGGAACACCTTTTCTTCATTTGGTGAATTGGTTAATATGTTCTTGAATAATTTTCAGTTGCAAGTTCGTTATGATGTTGGAACTGAGATTTTTTCCAACTTCCAGCAAGATAAGGAAACTCACATTTATGACCATATTCGGGAATGGAGAAGAAGGAAGAGGCTCATTAAAACCTATATTCCCAATGAATTCCTTCTGGAATGGTTCTTAAAATATTTATAGCCGGAAATCTCAAAGGATGTATCTATTTCTAGGGTATATACTGAAGAGCAGGTGATCTTTAGAGCCCAACAATTAGAAATTATCTATTCTTAATCTGGGATTCTTAATAAGATCTTGCCAGATGCTCCTCGATCCAAGATAGACTCAGCCAAGTCGAAGCCAGGTCCCCATGTCAATGGGATAGTTGGTTCGATCGATAGTAATACGGATAAACTCTTAAATCAATTGCATGAGTTTTCTTTACAAATTGGTCCTTTTATTTAGGCTACGTTGTCATTGTTTATTCCTTCCCAACCTTTAACGATTAATCATTAGATAACTTTTGAGGTCTAAAATGGGCCTCCTAAGAAAAATTTACAACAAAAATAAACTTTATAAGAACCAATAGGTTTCAAAATTATGATGTCAACCATGGGGGATGATTCACTATTTTTGGGGTAAAAAAGAAAAAATATTAAAAATAATAAAATAATAAAAATACCTTTTAAACTTGTATTTTCAACTTATCTCCCTAAGGTTTTACTCAAATTCGAGCGGGAGTACTCGTTGGATGAAAAATTTAATTCCGCATCTAAGGAGTACCCATGTCGCATACTTTCGATGGACCCTAATACATGAAAATTGAGAAATACATGAAAAATCGTGATTACAATCACATTTTTCATGTATTTCTCAATTTTTGTGTAACAAGGTCCATCGAAAGTATGCAACATGGGTTCTCCTTGGATGTGGAATCAAATTTTGCATCCAGCGAGTGTTCCCTCTTGAAATTTGAGTAAACCCATAGGGATATAAGTTGAAAATACGAGTTGAAAAGTAGTTTTTTCTTTTTTTCCTCTAAAATTTGATGATGTAATTTAATACTATTTTATTATTCCACTATTATTTTATAATTTCCTTAGGAGGCCCATTTTAGACCTCAAAATTCTCTTAATGGTTGTCCAATCCTCTAACTCGAAAGGAAATCAACAATCCAATGGGAAGAATAAAGGATGTAATAAGAAAAGGATAAGGAAGGGAAGGATAATGCAAACAAACCCAACAATAATGTTGGAGAGGGTAAGAGAGATTCAAAAAAAGAAAGTCAAGTTTCCTTGCAAATTGTGCACTAGAGACCATATCACTCATCTTTTCCCTAAGATTCAGGATGCTCAGCGCTTGTTGGCTCAACAGGGTTCTTCTAGTTCCCATGCTATCCTGACTAACCCTTTTCCCTAAGGGAAGCAAATGATATTTGGTGCGAATGAAAATATTGGAGCTCCCAAAGGGGGAAACTAGGAGGGGAGGATTCTTCAAATGTATACATGATGACTTGTCATGTCGATGTCACCATGAGATCATGTGATTATGGTGAATCTGAATCTTTTAAGGCTAAGGTCGTTCCTGATATTTCCAACCCACTCCATATTGAGAGGCCCGCAGTTGAGCCTATACCTCGCATTTCAAAAGGCTCTGTTAAATGTTTGATGATTAACCCTAATGCCAAGGCAGCTTAGAACTACTCCATTGTAGAAGATCTGGCTCAAATTCCTTGTGCTATGTATGCATTGGAGGTACTCCAGTCATGCCCAGCACAAAGGAGTGCCATTATCACTACAATTGAGGCCGTAGATCAAAAAAAATATCTTATAATTACATTCGATATGTCAAATCTTAAGAAGAGACTTCTTCATCATATGGATTTTCAAATTAAATCTACGTATCAAAAGATCAATATTTTTTGAACTGTAGTTGATGAAGGAGCTTCCACATGTGTCATGCCTATTTCATGTTGGAAAGCTATTGGATCTCCTCAGGTCATTCCTTCACCTACTCTCTTGACTGCATTTGATGGTCATTCTCACAAGCCACATGGAATTGTTCCTGCCTTACCCATCTGTGTTGGGGGAAAGGTCATCAATATCGAAGTAGAAATATTTGATGCTAATTTGGACTATAACCTTCTATTGGGACGAAATTGGATTTATGAGATGGATGTCATTGTATCATAACTATTCTTCATCCTATGTTTTCCCCATGAAGGGACAATCATTACTATTGATCAAATGAATTATTCTCCAATAGATTCTAATGCATCCTCTGATTCTGTTGTTCCCTTGGTGAAGAATGCAAAGAAAACTATTGAGAATATAGGATTCGATATGTATGCCTCGTTGATGGGTCCCTTTGATCTTACACCACCTATTGTTCATATAAATGTGATTTCATATTCCAAGGTTCCTACTCGAAGAGAGTTCTTCCAAACTCATTATTTTTTGGATCCTTGGCCTTTACCCTCTTCTACGACCACATTAGAAGAAGGGTAAGTGGGTGGAATGGCATATCCTATGTCTGCAGTAGAAATTGCATATCAATCTATTGTTAACACTGCACATTCCCATCTGGTTCCTCTTTCACAGGAGGATTTAGATGGACATGTGGCTATGGCTTGGACCCTTAACTCGACTTCTTCTTTGGATTTCCTTGATACTGTTTTACCATTTGAGAAGGAAATCCTAGAAGAAATGATAGGCGTGGAAATACCGTGAGAGGATTTTCATCATCGGTCATATTTTTTACCAGATTTTCATGAATTTGAGTCAAGTTTGTCTAGCCCTCCATCTACAGGTCATGTTTACCCAATTCTAAACTATTTGGCTCTAGCACAGATTTTTGACGAAGGTAATATGTCTATCATTTCGAAAACCATTCCGATAAACATTTCCATTGATCCCAATGTAATAGATAATGTTTTCAACAGAGCCGAGTGTTCCCCTGAAGAGATTCAAATCTATAATGAGGTTTTTAAATAATTTTTTGATGTGTTCACTTTTTCTTATGAAGAAATGCCTGGAATCGATCCATTAATTTTCTAGCATGAGATCAAGACTTATGAGAATGCTAAGCCTATACGGAAAAAGCTTCAGCTGGTAAATCCTTGGAAAGTTGTAGCTATCAAGGCTGAGGTTGAGAATTTTCTTAAGGTGGGTTTTATGTACCTCGTTCCTTTGACTGAATGGGTTTCAAATCCAGTCTCAATGTACAAGAAGCAAGGAACGATTCCTGTGTGCATAGACTTTAGTGATTTAAATAAAACATGTCCTAAAGATAATTACCCCACACCGTTTATTGTTCATCTTATCAATGAATATGCGGGTAATTTGATTTTCTCCTTCATGGATCGTTTCTCGAGTTATAATAAAATTACTATCCATCCTCAAGATCAATATAAGACAACTTTTATTTTCCCCTGGGGTACTTTTTCATATAAAAAGATGCCTTTTGGTCTTGTAAATGTTGGAGCCACTTTCAAGTGAGACATGTCTTATGCTTTCCACGATATCAAGCATATCATCGAATCTTATTTGGATGACTTAGCTACTTCTTCTCGAAAGGGAATTGATCATCCTCATCAGCTTTGATTTATTTTTGAAATATTTCGTCATTATAAAATCCGGTTGAATCTAAATAAGTGCATTTTTGCAGTCACATCCAGTCGAATATTGGGGTTCATAGTGTCTACTGAAGGGATTCATGTATATCCTTTCAAGGTTGAGGCAATATTTCAGTTGCATCCCCCGTCTACCATTCATCAACTTCAGAGTCTCCAAGGAAAAGTGAATTTCTTGAGGATATTGATCATCAGTTATGTTGAGATTACAAAAGGATTTATGAGATATTTGAAAAAAGGAGTTCCATTCCTATGGGACGACTTCGCTCAATGCTCATTTCATGCTTTGCATAAGGCATTAACCTCTGCTCCTTTACTGAGTCCACCTGATTATAGCATGGATTTCCTTTTGTATCTCGTCGTGGCACAATCAACCATTAGTATGGTTCTGGTTCCAGAATACGATTTTTTCTATGAGAATGTGATCTATTATCTAAGCCGAGGCTTGATAGGTCCTTAATTGCGATATTCTCCCATCTGGAAGTTAGCTTTGGTAGTAGTCCATGATGTCGAGCAACTTAGAGATTATATTATGCTTCGAAAATTTTTTGTTTTGGAATCCATAAATCCTTTTCAATTCGTTCTCAGTAGGCGAGTGATTGGAGGGAAATATAGTAGATGTATTTTTATTTTACAAGAATTCGATCCCAAGTTATTGTCTGCTAAATCCAAGAAATCATTGATATTTTCAAAGTTAATCTCTGAGTTTCCTTGTGGAGAAGAAATAGTTTATGAGGAATCGTTCCCTGATGAATATATTTTCCTTATTTCTTCACAAGATCATTGGTATGGGGATATCATTATATATCTTCAGACTTTGAAGTTTCCCCTCACTTTTTTAAAGGATGATCATAGAAATTTGCGTCACTTGGCAAAAATCTTATTATCATTGGTGACACTTTATATCGTCGCGCGGTTGATTCATTCCTTAGATGTTGCTTAACCCTAGAAGAATCTGAGGTAGTACTGAATGATTGCCACAATGGATCTTGTGGTGGTCATTTATCTCGACTTGTTGCAACCCAAAAAATTCTGCGTGCCAGAAATTTTTGATCCTCAATTTTCAAAGATTGTGTTGAAGTGGTCAATAAATGTCATCCTTGTCAAGTCTATACTTGAAAAATGCCCACTCATCCAGCACCTCTCTTTCGTGTTATTACCGTTTTTCCATTCACAAAGTAGGGAATATATTTTACGACTTGTAACCCACCTTTGGAAAAGGGTCATAAGTATATCATTGTAGTAGTGGACTGCTTCACCAAGTGGGCCGAGACTAAGCCCAATTTTTCAAACGATGGTGAAACAACAACCCTGTTTCTTTTAAACCAAGTCATTTCTCACTTTGGTATTACTAAAGAGATATTCACTGACCATGGCAGTCATTTTCAAAACTCCATTATGGCTAAATTGGCTCTCAAGTTAGGTTTCCGGCAAGAGCATTCATCTCCTTACTATCCTCAAGCCAATGGGAAAGTGTAAGTCGTGAATAAATCCTTGAATGTTATCCTGCAAAGGACAATCAATAAAGCTCAATCCAATTGGAATGTTATGATGTATCCTATGCTTTGGGCATACCTGATGTTAGTTAAGATTGCAACTAGTTTCACTCCTTTTCAACTGGTTTACATATTGGAATCAATCTTCCTTGTGGAATGTGAAATTCCTCCCCTTAATTTAGTTGTTGAGCTTCTTCCAGACACTACTAGTATTGAATAACACCTCATTTACTTGGAACGTCTTGATGAGTAGCGTCAAGATGCAACCACAATTAACGAAGCTCATAATAAAAGGGTGAAGGTTCAGTATGATAAAGTTGTGTGACCTAGGGTTTTCTCTGATGGTGACCTTGTCTTGGTCTATGATCAAGACAAGGATGCCTTGGTCACAAATAGGTTTAAATCCATGTGGTACGGTCCTTACATCATTAAAAGAGTCTTTAAAAATGGATCTTATGAATTGGTTGATTTTAATGGAAACAATCTAGCGGAGCCCAGAAATGGACTTTAACTTAAGAAGTATTATGCCTAGGCTTGTGCCTAGCATTTTCTTTGGTTTGTACATATTATATTTTTTTTGCATATATGTCTATCGGTTTCATTGTGAAGTTGATATTTTTTATCTTCCTTGGCAGGTATCTATGGATGATATGATCTATTTAGGATTTTCTGATGGTGATATTCGACATACACAGGATTTGGCTTTCGCGGCTTGGGTAATTTACTATCCATCCGGTCAGTTTTTAGTCTCGAGGGGAATATGTATTGGTCCTGATTCAAATAATGTTGCAGAATATACTTTTGTAGTCAATAGACTGTCTAAAGAAATATCTCTTGATGTTGGTTCGTTAGTAGTATACTTGGACTCACAAATGGTGGTGTCTCAATTGAATAACATCTATCGTGTCAGAGATCCTTATTTATATCACCAATTTCTCAGAGTGTGTTTATTACAAAGATCATTTAATTTCATTACACCTATCCATATCCCACAATCAAAAAACACATTTACTAATTCATTAGCTAATCAAGCATTAGATTGGCATATAATTCATTCATCACATTAGAAACATCAATAATCATTGTATGTATGAGAGAGTCACATCATGAAACTGTATATATATATATATATATATATATATATATATATATATATATATATAAGAGTCATATGTTCAAAATGTTATACAAAATTGGGACAAAAATGTCCTACAAGATTAGGGCTCGTGCCCGATCATGTCTATCACAAAAAATATCAAGTCATCCTAAAATTTATGTTTGAGGGCCCTTCCTTGGATCAACATCTCGGAAGAAGACTATGGCAGTTGCCACACGTGGGAAGAGTCACACCCAATCCTAGGGTACACCAACCATGCATCTATGTATAGCTTCTAGCAGATCCTCCATTGCAGCCATAGAAACTTGGTGGGTTAAACCCTCCAAGTTCCTCTATATGGCATGAAGGACTCTCTCAAGATCACCTGCAACATTTTATGCATCTCTTCCATGGCACCTTTTCTTCAGCGGACCCTCAGGTCTTAGTAGTCCTAAATCTGTGTCATGATCAATAATTTTGTAATTATTTTTTCCTATAAAAAATAATTTCATTTCATATTTTTGAAAATCTAAAAAATCAAATAATATCAAAAATCATATAAGAAATCTTACCAATTTCTCCCAATGCAGCACCATGTGGAAGTAGAAGATCTGGGTCTTCTTTGAAGTCCATACTTGCATAGGGGTAATCCTCAATGGAGATCACTTGTTCTCGCCACCAAAGGAAGAACTCATCATCAAAGGTAGTCCTAGGGACCTCGCCACCCCCTAGTCTCTTCATCAGGTCATCCCACCTTGCTATGTGTGGATATCTTGAGTTGTTGATCGTTGAAAACACCTTGGTTGAAGCCCAGGTAATCTCTCAAAAATGAAAGTGAAAAGGATAGTGCCATATCCAAAGTGCTTGGTCTTATTATTCTGAATTTAAGTCAATTTATTTTTCAAGTTGGTCAGTGAATTTGTACACTAATCATATAGTGTAGTTAGGAAATTTGTTTCCAAACTCATTGTAGCTCGTGAGTCTTGATGCAGTGATGTTGATCCAGCTACTCGAAAAATGGTGAAAATAATGAATTTCATGTGTAATCCCTCTACATCTTTGATTGGGATATGAGTCCCAAACTTCTGAGTATCTTCTGAACAATAGAGTCAAATGTAGTAATCTACATTAAGTCCTCTTGGGGCCTTCCCCTGAAATTTTACTGGCTCTCCTCTCCGGGAAAGTACAGTGATGAAGTATATGTCTTCTACCTCAATCCGCAGAGACATTTGATCAATCATAAATACATCCTCTTCTGGATCCCAGTAATTCACAATCATTTTACAAAATCTTGTGTTTGTCTTCATGTTTGACATTTTGAAGAATTTTAACAAACCGCACCCTCTAAGGACATCCAATGAAAAAGGATCCTCCATCACTTCATTATCAATGGCATTGTGTTCCCTATCTCTCCAACTAATATTCATCCTACATCATTCAAAATTTTCATCCATTAAATCTTTGATTCAAAAATTTGTGTTGCGCATACGTAATTTTCTTTAATACACAGTCATGTATACACGCGACTTCAATATGGTAAAACCGTGTATACACAGAGGGTTAATCTAAAATTAATATACCTAAGGTCAAATCATTTGAAAATATCTTGAATTGATTAAGAAATTCACTAGGAATGAGTTTGAGGGGATTACCTAGAAGATTATCGGTGATCCAGCTGAGAAATTTGGCAGATTGAAGTTGTTGGTTTTTCACTCCAAAGCATTTTTCTAAAAATTCCCAATGCACAAATGAAAAATGTAAGTCAAAAAGGTCTATTTATACCAAAATTTTAAAATTCTTCAAAACCCACTTTTATAAATTTTGTGTCTATTTTTTGAATTTGTTAAACTTTATGACCCTTTTTGGCTTTCAAGTGCTGGGATAGGTTGTTTTCAGGACCAATTGAAGATTTTGAGACATTTTTTACTGCTTCAATTCCATCACCGCTGACCCATAATGACAGGTATAATTTTCAGCACTTGCATATAGGTTAGGGAAATCCATTTTTTCGTTGCATCCTGCATTCTAGCCTCCATACTGTGATATCTTACCATAAGGTCCACCCAATCATGTTATGATTCTTGAAACCATTTTTCGCTCGTCGATTTATAAAATCATGATATGATGGTAGAGCCAACCTTTACATGGGCTTCCTAGTTAGATACTCACTAGCATATGTTTCCCATACTGAAAAAATTGTGTAGGCTCGGAAGTCCTCTTTAGTCCTGCCATGGCCTTTGCGTTGAAGCTTCACTCTCCTTCTTCTTCTCTATCTTTCTGGATTTATACCTTTAAGGCTCCCTCGTGTTAATTTTTTTTTGTTCCATTGTATGTTGACTATTTGTATCTTTTGGCCTTAAGTCGGCTTCAGTTGGACTCGTGTATAAGCCACTTTTTTACCATGTATTTTTGCAATATTAACCTTACAATCACTTAGCATCTTCAACTTGACACCCTTTGCCCATGGAGAGAACATTCCTCCGAGTGTCATTTACCAGTTTTTCCTCCTTGCATTGAGCATGGGATTGTTCCAACCCCAGGAAGTAGTGCATATGTTTCCCAAAAATCATTCTTTCCACTGTAATATAGGCATTCTTTTATTCCTTTTTAGGATTTTAATATGAAAAAGACAAAAAAAATTAAATATTTCAAAAAAAGTGGGAATGGGACATTACTTCCATACTTGATGGAAGCTAGAGTCATTTGTGTCGCCCTTGAACAAAGCACAAAAATAAAAGTCTTTTCTCCATTGGGATGGGCTTTAGTTTGACTTAGGAGATACATAACCTTGTTATTGAGTCTGTACTCCCCTGGTTGGTTATCTCTTCCAATCATACGGAGATTTTTTTCATGCCTCCTGCATGACAAGCTTGTAAAAAGTTATTATATGTGGCCATATAACATTTGAGTCGTGCTTTTGTTCAAGGGATGTAATACTGACTTGGCCTTTCTGCAGTGTCTCTTGGCTCCTTTTTTAGTCGGCCATACTCGGTCTATGAGAGTTATGTTCTATCACACCAACTATTTGGTCCTTTTCTCGTGCTAGTTAAGAAGGTCTCCATTGACTTTTTGTTGGCGGGTTTTCTCTTATCGACTTCGAAAAATTGCTATGAGAGTAAACCTAGAGCTGCACCCTAGCCCTATTACCATCATTGATAGGTGACCTTGTGCTCAGCATCGATCAATATCATGGGTCTTTGATTTAGTGGTTTCCCTTGTCTTCGACGTCATATCTCATTATCATACATTGGGATCCATGCAATACCTTGGTTTCCATTTGACCCTATTGGTGGATTCCTCGCCTTCGTGTCAGATTTCATAATTGGTTGGTTTAGATGGTTTCTATCATGTGCTAGCTACATTTTGTGTATGCTGGAAATGTGATTCGGGTTGGTTACTTCATCTTTCTTCGTCTTATTACTTCCAAATTATTGGCCTACGTGTTACACTCGCACTGGATTGATGTGGGATGACTTAATGCATTCCTTCCAGTAGATACTTTCCCATCGACTCTGACTCATTGCTCTAGAAACAAGGTCTAGAGTCATTTTTCAGTACCTCAGGGTATGCAGTCATCAGTGGTAGACTCCTTCGCTATCGAAAGTGAGAATACATCAATGTCTCTTGATTGGTAGATTCTCTCAACTATTCGACTTCAACTCATTGATTCACACTTGTTAGATTGTATTGGGGTACCTTGACTCTCATCATCATTATCGGTGAGTTTTCACGCGTTTGTTAACGGTATACATCAATGACTGGTAATTAAATGATTTCTCACATGATTGACTTCATCTCATTTATTCCCGTAGTGTAGAAATGTACCATGGTGATTGGTGAAGACCTCGGGTTTTCATCAACATGATTTGGTTCATTTTACACCTCCTTCAGTTTTCCGTCAGTGATACCATCCACCTTATATGTTGTAGTTCATCACAGCAACATCTTATATGTTGGCACCCGAGTTGCGTGTTGTACCATTATTCCACTCTTTATGATTCAGTACTTGGAGATTCAGTTCTATGACTCGAGTGACCAGATATCTTTCTCAGCATCATTGATCAGTTCTTATATATGTGATACTATGACATGACCTTGATATGTACTTTTTTGAGGTCGTGATCAAATGATCCACTATGTAATTTTTAGTTTCTTTTGTACTTGTATTGGATTCGCTCCATACTTGATACACAGACATGTTTTACTTTCACTGAGAATGGGTATGCCTGCCTAAGACATGAGCTTACATTAGGGGAATTTTGAGGTCTAAAATGGGCCTCCTAAGAAAAATGTACAACCAAAATAAAATTTATAAGAACCAATAAGATTCAATATGATAATGTCAACCATGGGGGATGATTCACCATTTTTTAAGTAAAAGAGTAAAAAGATTAAAAAATAATAAAATAATAAAACTACTTTTTCAACTTGTATTTTCAAATTTTCTCCCAAAATTTTTACTTAAATTTCGAGTGGGAGTACTCGTTGGATGCAAAATTTAATTCCTCGTCCAAGGATTACCCATGTTGCATACTTTTGATGGACCGTACTACACGAAAAATGAGAAATACATGAAAAAACGTGATTTCAATCACGTTTTTCATATATATCTCATTTTTTGTGTAGCACGATCCATCAAAAGTATGCAACATGGGTACTCCTTGGATGAAGAATTAAATTTTTCATCCAATGAGTACTCCCACTCGAAATTTGAGTAAAAAATTTGGGAGATAAGTTGAAAATACAAGTTGAAAAAATATTTTTTTCTTTTTTCCCTCTAAAATTTGATGATGTAATCAAATCTTGTTTTATTGTTTCTACTATTATTTTATAATTTCCTTAGGAGGCCCATTTTATACCTCAAAATTTTCCTAATTCTTTCTGATCTCTTCCGTTGGTTTTTTGGCAAGCTGAAATCTGGTGAAATCCTCCCAAGTCCTCACATGATTCTTCTTACACACTTAATACATTTCAGCCATCATGTACCCCTTATGACCTCATATATTAGGGGACATATGTTATATCACCATTTATCACCTTTATATACCTGATGCTCCTTGTTTTGGCCTTGGGCAACCCTTTCCCTTCAGACTTGGTCCTTTACCTAAAAAACGTTATTTTGAATTCCATACACGACTATGCCCTCTCAAAAGCACGTGCACATGTGGGTCCAGTTACACCAAACCTGCTTATATAATTTAAAATATGAAAAAAATATAAAATTCCGTATTTTCTGGGCAGGGTTTACGGGTTACACCAGAAGCCTACCTACAAAAGCATGTGGCCTAACTGTATCCCAAATGAAAAAATTGTTTTGGTGTGGTATAAATACATCTCAGAGATAGGTATTGATACTATAGCCATTTAGTCCCTGATCAAGTTTGATTTACCCCTGTGCCTCCTGCACTTCCCCAATTGTGGAAACCCTTGTTTCCCTCATAGAGATTTCCATTCCTCTTATGTGACATCCATGTGTATGCTTATGGAAGGAGATTGTTGAGGCTTGGGCTGAACAGATCTGGAGGACAGTTTTACTTGGAGTCGTGGTTGAATCAGTTGGTATTCCTCCACACATCTTTACATACATCAATACGAAACCTTTGTCCCATTCTTGATGTCGTAATATTTTATGCTTTATACATGTAATGATCTTGCTATGGTTGATTTCATTCTATTTTTTTTATAAGCTTATAAGATCTAACGTTGACATCTAGAACATGCTTTCATTTATTACTAGTATATGTGATTTTCTTGAATGAGTTGCACATTTTGAAGCACTAGGAGAAGCAAAGGGTTTGAACCCCACAGGATCACCTTCAAACATAGGACCTACGGGTACGGTCTCTTCTCCCAATTTTACTAGCTTAATAATTAGGAATGTAAATTTCCTTGCTTCTTGTTGTTGTATGCCTCTTGCTCTATTGGGGTTCTCTTCCCAAACCCTAGGGTAATTCATCTCGTAACAACAACTACCTCTAAGAAAGATTCCCATGATATATTAATGACCCATGCCAGCTGGTGAAAAACTATCACTTTGACTAAAGCATGATGAAATAGGCTTGCCTGATGATTTACTCTTTTGGATTGCACCTTCTAAGTCATTTTCACCAAACTTCTAAACAGATAGTTGGGTAGGTTTAGGGGCTTGATGAAAGTGAAATGCATTAATAATCAGATATGATACTAATATAACCTGCTAAACCTCCCCTCACAGGTGAAATACTTCATGATAATATTCATCAAAGGGTTTTACTTATCCAACAATTGTCTACTAGGAAATATATGAGAAGGGGACTCCTTGTACTGTGGTTCCAAGAAAATATTATAATGCTCAAGGTCTAAATCCATCCCCTTGAACAAAAATTCACCTTCATTAGGGATTTTGGTTGTTGAAGATATGATTTCTACTGACACCAAAAAGTTCACCCCTGCAATTGTGACATAATCTCTTTCGAAATTGAGGGCAAATAAGCTTGTTAGATCATGATTATAACCCACATTTTACACTTTCATACAAAACCCTAGACAACCTACCTACTCAAATGGCCTCCTTATAAATTTTTATGAATTTTCCTCTTTCATATGAATGGGCTCATATCTTGAGATATATCCTCCTTTGAATTTCCTCTTTTCACTGGTCTCTACCATGTTTGACTTTGCTTCTAATAGGAAATTCTAGTTTCACACAATAATAGGTGAGAGGACTTAAGCTGCAGAATGGGGGTGAAAACACAGAAAATTGAGGGTGTGGAATGGAGAGGATGGGGGGCAAGAAAAACTTTGAAAAAATTATGGGGAGTGTTATCACTCTCCCCAAATTCCCAAGGTTGAAAATAGGATTGAATAAAGGTAACAACAGAACAGGCTTTAGGTCAGGTAGCTAGCCCTACCAAGACCAGAGAGGGCTCTCTCGTTGTCACATTTGTAGTCAAAGGAATGACTGAACATATAATGATATTAGGCTAGGTATGTAATCTCAGTAAATAGGATTTTGTTTGATGTTTTAAGTGTTGGATAGATAAGTCAGTGAGAAGACTAGGTCAAGGGTTTTTTAGGTCTGAATTTAAAGGTAAATTTGCAGAGAATATGTGAGGCTATATAGGTAGTTTGAAAGAATGTTTAATAGTTGATCGAGTATAGGATTAAGTAAGAAATATTCTGAATGAGCCCTGAGGTGAGTTCATTCATTTAGAAGCAAATAAACATAACATGTAAACCTTGTCTAAAACAGAGCATGTACAAACATGATTTCTGCTCATAAACTTACAAGACAAACATATGGAAAGATGTATATGAAAGAAGAGAATATATCATTTAGAATGAATAGATAAACATACATAAGAATTAAAAATTCTCCAATGCATACCACAAGTATCTCAATACAAGTTCTACAAATATATCTCTGATTTCATTCCAAATTGCTGATTACAAAATCTCCACTGCAAAATGAGACTATCCAACCCCAAAAAAGACTAAATAGAGTCTACTTATAGAAAATATGGAATATGACATTTCATCAGGTCGAAATCCCATCCAAAATGGATCATAAATACACAAGATGAGTCATTTCCTAGATTCTAAGGAGGTTAGAACCATTCCCTAAATTTTAGCTATAAACTAGGAGTGTTTGTCCCTTACATTAAATTAAATATTCCCTCATGATAGGAAGCAAAAAAAAACTCAATAACTTTAATTCCAATTCATAGGACAACAAAATCTCGAATTTCTGACATTTTCTGAACATGACAATTTTCCTAAGGAATCCAATGCTGATTTCTGGCATAACCATAGCATTTTTACAGATAAAGGTAGCGAAACTGTCATAAAGGTAGCGTCATCTTCTACAACCAATTTGATGATGCTCCCATGCTCGATTTTGACTCTTCAAGTTTCTGTAGATAGGTGAGTGTGTCTAATAGTCATTTGAAGTTTTTCCCCAGCAAAAAACATCCTCCAAGATCTTCAAATACCAATTCTCCAAAAACAGTGTGGCTATGTAATTAAGGCAGAGAGATGATTTTTAGCTAGTTTTGTTATCCTCCTGAGTAGAATAACAACTGATGTAGCAAGAAAAGTGTATATTAATGATGTATTCATCACTATGAATCCAAAAATTCCTTTCTTTCATCAATTGGATGTTCTGGGAATAAAGGTAGAGTGAACACGCTGCATTTATGTTGTCTGCGAAAATTACTAAAATTTTCCCAAAATTGCAAAACGAGGGCTTAAAGATGGATCAATACCTCTCTAACCTTAATTTTTTTTCAAAACTAGGAGATTTTTGTGTTATCTCACATGTTATGAACCACAACCTCCTCCATTTTTCCACAATACTTTCCCATTTTCTCAGAATCCAAGTTTGAAGTTGATCACTCAAAATTTGCAGAAGCGTAGAACCTATTTAAAATGGATTTTGGAGGCCTTCCCAGAGGAGTGTGGGGCTACACATGGTATGGTTGGAAATCTTAGGATGTATGCTATAGAATGGATTCATCAAGAACTACAAACCCTTGCTCCAAACCATAACAAAAAATGACCTGGAGCAACTGTATTTTGAGTATTTCTCTCAAAGCATAACACGTGTGCATAAAATGAAGGAGGTTTTTGTTCTTTTGCCTATTATTGACAAAAATCACTTTCATGTTTTTAAAATTCATCTCCATTACTTCAGAAACTAATTTTGAAGCCAAATTTTCCTTATGTGCAATGTAAACCCTGGCTTAATCATGAAGCTCTAAAAATGATGCCATGGGTCTGAGTTGGCTCAAAACTATTGAATATTTCTCCCTTATTATAGGTCTTCTTTTCTGTATCACTGCTTATAGTATCCATTTTGGAAATATTTTCTTGGCTGCACTGGAAAAAAAATTATTTAACAGTTTTTTTTTTAATGAAAGGGGATGAGGGGGATAGGGCCACTCTAAATTCTTGAAAAATTTTAGAGGTATAGGGAAGAGTGTTAGGAAGAAAATGGAATTGGAAATGGAGGGAATGGGCGAGGGGAAAGGGCCCAAAAAATAGAATCAAAACACCACATTGTAAAACTGTAGTGTAAGCCTAGGGTTTGGTGAGGGAATAGTGAATTAGGGTAGAAATGTATTGGGAAATGGTTAGGGAACATAATTTCAGTGTAATTCAGAGAAAATCATCCAAAAATTCAAGGAGATTCATGTGATGACATCCAAAATTTGACCAAGATGATAACCGGAGCGAGAATACCATAGATATGAGCCATTTTGGAATTTTTCAAATGAAAGGGAAAGGAGTTGATATTTATTGATGCTAACGTGTTGAGTGAGTGAAGAATACTTCAAATTGATGACTTGGACCGCTGCAATTGGTCGCTCAACCCTTGAACTCAATATTTGTCATGCATTCACATAAAGGTAGTGAATCTGCTAATAAAGGTAGCATGGGGGAAAATTTGGTAATTTTGGGGGAGAATGAGTGAATTTAAAAGTTGTGGTAGGAATTTTTGAGTTGATGTGCAACTTCACACCTCAAAAAATCACATGGAAGAGGCTTTCCAATGGCGGATTTACCATAAAGGTAGCGAAAGGAAAAAAACGCTACGCTTTTGCATAAAGGTAGCGAAATTGCAGCGATGGGAGAATTTTGACTTCTGATGGCAAAGTATGGTTGGTCTGCAGTCAAAATCTAATTTTCTTGTTAGAGAGGTGAAATATGAACATGAAATGAGAGAATGAGAGACTTTTTTTGGTCTTTATATCCTTGAAAAGACCGTTTTTTGCCTTGCAATGAAACAATAAGACAAGTTTGAATTTTTGAACTTTTTGACATTTGAACCATTTTAAAACAAGAGAACTTGTCTTCCTTTACTCCCTAAGCATGCTAGCTCCATTTTTAAAATTTTATGAGTGAAATGAAGGGTGATTTCCTTGTTTTTATGACAAATTGGACAGTTTTCAAAGGAAAATGATCACCTCTAGACAGTGACCTAGGTGAAGTGGAGTAACATGATCGTAAACCTATAAATGATAATGAAAGAGATGGCCTTGAAAGTGATGATGGTGATGAAATGAGATGAGGGAGAAGAAAATTTTACCTAGACCTCATCAGTGATGAAAATTGTTTTTTGAAAACTTGTTTGAAAAAGTAAAAATTTTGACCTATGACTTTTAGGAAAACAACTGAAAGAGTTATTTTTTATCACTGAACATTTGGACACTAAAATTGGCTCTAGCTGGGGATGGATGATATTTTAGGAGTTTTCAAGAACACCGTAGACCAAGTAGCCTCATCCGTTGTGCAATGGAGTCACTGCAACTAGAATCCTCAAACTTATTCAAATCAAAATGAAAATTGAACTGTACATCATCAACTACAAACTCTACTAAAAAACGACACCAAAAAAAAGATTCTCAGAATGTTGAGCTTATTCATCGCACCTTACCTACTCTAACTGATCCATAAATCACTTGATCAAGTGAAGTCGAAAATCTAGTGAAACCATGAAATAAAATGGCTATATGATTTCTTTCTCCTCCTACTTTCCTCAAAAGAAAAGCATTGTGGTAATAACAACCCCAACAGAAAACTGAACCCAATCTCTGTGTTGGTGAAGAAAACAAACTCCATCCTTTCTGATGCTTCCAAAATACTACCCAAGTGGTATTGAAAATCATGAAACATTACCTCTTGTTGATCAGCAAAAAGAAGGGAAATGCTTTCAAATATAATGGTTGATTGTTCTTATTCATTTGGTTGATCCCTCTTAAATAGAAATGTACTAATGTGAACTTCCATATCATCCAGATCAGAGACAAGATTTTTATGTTCTTTCATATCTTCAATTGAGGTAGCCAAATCAGCATCAATACAAATATCTACAAGTGGATTTTCATGAAAATCAAAAAGAGAATTGTCTTGGCTCTGAAAATATTCTACATCTTGATCCTTTGAAGGTTGTTAATCAAGTTCATCAAAATCAAGACAACAAACCTGTTGTACACTATTTTTGACCTCAACGGATAAATCATGAATTTTTAGAGTTTCTTTACAAGAAAACTCAAAATTCTCATCTCCACATATTTCTTCCTGAATTAAAAACTCAGAAGAGGATAGGTATGAAGGGTAGATGAACAAAAAATATTCATATATATCTTGATCTCTTGAATATTGGCAATGCTACTACAAATTATCATCAACTTCGAAAGATGGAAGATCAATGTCATCCTTTGAACAATTCTGCTCAAGTTTGTTGTCATATGGAAGAATCCATGATCTTCTCATGGCGGTGAAAAGGGTTTTCATTCAAAGCATCCAAAA
Source organism: Pinus albicaulis (assembly GCA_034641835.2). Classification (NCBI taxonomy): domain Eukaryota; kingdom Viridiplantae; phylum Streptophyta; class Pinopsida; order Pinales; family Pinaceae; genus Pinus; species Pinus albicaulis. The sequence goes on from CM076575.1 coordinate 823,740,570, forward strand.
GTTCATCATCCATAAACTCTTCATCGCCATAAGCACTTTCTAGCTCTTTAATAAAATTCTCAAAGTGATCAAAACAATCCTCAATCAAAAGCAAAGAAGGATAGGTTTCTCTATACTTCTCAAAAAATACTGAGTGAAAATCCTTGAGATAATAAATACAAGGAGGAGGCAAGCTTTCATACCAAAACCATGATTTTTATTATAATTTGATCATGGACATCTTCATTAAACAATCTTCATGAAAATTAATCCTCAGCTTACGCACATTCATATCAAATCTTATTAAATGAAGTGTAGCATCTTCACCTTTTCCATCTCTTAGTTTTTGCAAGTATGTTTTCCGATCTACCTGAGGCATAGGATTTGGAAAGCCTGGAGCATGATCTTGATGCATATGAGAATACCTAGCATTCCTTATTGTAGTTGAATCCATCTTGAAAACAGTGAAGTCACAAATAGTTCTTGAAGCTACCGGTTTTTTAATAGTGGAGTCGCCATGAAAACTATGAACTTTTGGATTCTTCACCACTGGAGTCACCAGGTGAAAGATGCTCAGCCTTTCTTGTGCCTGAAAACTATTCACCATCAACAATCAGAGCTAAAATTTGTCGTCATTTCCCGGGAAATACTTAACCTTCGTTCCCTGGTAATGGTGCCAAAAATTTTATCACTCTCCCCAAATTCCCAAGGCTAAATATAGGATTGAAGAAAGGTAACCACAGACCAGGCTTTAGATCAGGTAGCTAGCCCTACCAGGACCAAAGAGGGCTCTCTCGTTTTCACTTTTGGATTCAAAGGAATGACTGAATATATAATTATCTTAGGCTAGGTATGTAAACTCAGTAAATAGGATTTTGATTGACGTTTTAAGTGCTCGATAGATAAGTCGGTGAGAAGACTAGGTCAAGGATTTTTTAGGTATGAATTTCAAGGTCAATTTGTAGAGAATATGTGAGGCTAGATAGGTAGTTTGAAAGCATGTTTAATAGTTCATTGAGAATAGGATGAATTAAAAGAGAGTCTGACTGAGCACTAAGGTGAATTAATTCATTTAAAAGAAAATAAACATAACATGTAAACCTTGTCTAAAACAAAGCATGTACAAACATGATTTCTGCTCATAAGCTTACAAGATAAACCTATGGGAAGATGTATATAAAAGAAGAATATATACCATTTAGCATAAATAGATAAACATACATAAGAATAAAAAATGCTCCAATTAATACCACAATTATCTCAACATAAGTTCTGCAAACCTGTCTCTGATTTCATTCCAAATTGTTGATTACAAAAGCTCCACTGCAAAATGAGACTATCCAACCCCACAAAAGACTAAAGAGAGTCTAATTATAGAAAATATGGACTATGACACCTCATCAGGTCGAAATAACATCCAAAATGGATCATAAATACACAAGATGGGCCATTTTCTAGATTATAGGGAGGTTAGAAACCATTCCCTGAATTTTAGCTTTAAACTAGGAGTGTTTGTCCCTTACATTAAATTACATATTCCCTCATGATAGGAAGCAAAAACAAACTCAATAACTCTAATGCCAACTCATATGACAACAAAAACTCTAATTTGTGACATTTTCTGAGCTTGACAAGTTTCCCAAGGAATCCAATGCCGATTTCTAGCATAACTGTAACATTTTTATAGATAAAGGTAGTGAAATTGTCATAAAGGTAGTGTGGTCTTCTGCAGCCAATTTGATGATGCTCCCATGCTCAATTTTGACTCTTCAAGTTGTTGTAGATAGGTGAGTGTGTCAGCTAGCCATATGAAGTGTTTTCCTAACAAAAGACATCCTCCAAGATCTTCAAATACCAATTATCCAAAAACTGGTGCTATAAAGGAAGTGTGGCTTTGTAATTGAGGAAGAGAGTTTATTTTTAGCTAGTTTTTTATTCCTCCTAAGCAGAATAAAAACTGATATAGCAAGACAAGCATATATTAAAGATGTATTAATCACTCCCAATCTAAAAATTTCTTTCTTTCATCAGTTGGATGTTTTGAGAAAAAAGGTAGAGTGAACACACTAGGTTTATATTGTCTGCAAAAATTATTAAAATTTGCCCAAAATTGCAAAAAGAGGGCTTAAATATGGATCAATATCTCTCTAACCATAACGTTTTTTATAAAAATGAGAGAGGATTTTGTTCTTTGGCATGTTATGAACAAAATTCTCCTCTATTTTTCCACAATACTTTCCCATTTTCTCATAGTCCAAGTTTGAATTTGATCTCTCAAAATTTGCAGAAGCGTAGCGCACTCTCAGTAGGAGCATAGGGCCTACTTTAAGAGGGAGTTTGGAGGCCTTCCTAGAGGATTTTTGGGCTGCAAGTGGTAAGGTTGGAAATCTTAGGATGTCTTATAGATAAGGCAATTAACAAGAACTACAAATACCTGCTCCAAACCTCTGAAAAAGTGATTTCAAGACAACCTAACCAAAAGTGAAGAAAATGACCTGGAGCAAATGTATTTTGATTATTTCTCTCAAACCATAACACCTGTTCATAAAATTGAGGATTTTTTAGTTCTTTGGCCTATTATTGACAAAAACCTCTTTATTTTCTAAAATTAATCTCCATTGCTTCAGAAACGGATTTTGAATCCAAACTTTCCCTGTGTGCAATGTAAACCCTCGCTTGATCACGAAGCTATAAAAATTATGCCATGGGTCTGAGTTGGATCAAACGTACTAACTTTTCCTCCCTTATTATAGGTCTTATTTTTGGTATCACTGCTTATAGTATCCATTTTGGAAATATTTTCTTGGTTGCACTGGAAAACAAGAGATTTAACAGTTATTTTTTTTTAAATAAGAGGGGATGAGGAGGATATGGCCACTCTAAATTATTGAGAAAATTTAGAGGTTTAGGGAAGAGTGTTATGAAAAAAATGGAATTGGAAATGGAGGAAATGGGCAAGGGGAAAGGGCCCAAAAAATAGAAACACACTCCCACACTATAAAACTGTAGCGAAAGCCTAGGGTTTAGTGAGGAAATGGTGAATTAGGGTATAAATGTATTGGGAAATGGTTAGGGAAGGTGATTTATGTGTAATTTAGATAAAATCGCCCAATAATTCAAGGATATTCATGTTATGACATCCAAAACTTGACCAAGATTATAACCAAAGTGAGAAAACCCCAGATATGAGCCATTTTCGAATTTTGCATGTGAAAGGGCAAGGATTTGATATTTATTGATGCTAACATGTTGAGTGAGTGAATAAGACTTCAAATTTATTACTTGAACCACTGCAATTGGTTGCTCAGCCCTCGAGCTCAAGCTTTGTTGTGCATTCGAATAAAGGTTGTAAATCTTCTCATAAAGGTAGTCTAGGGGAAAATTGGATACTTTCGGGGGAGAATTAGCAAATTTGAAAGCTATGGCAGGGCTTTTTGAGTTGATTTTCACCTTCACACCTCAAAAAATCGTAGGGAAGAGGCTTTCCAATGGCGGATTTACCATAAAGGCAATGAAAGCAAAAAATGCTACGTTTTTGCATAAGTGTAGTGAAATTGCAGCGATGGGAGAATTTTGACTTATGATGGAAAAGTATGGTTGGTATGAGTTCGAAATTGAATTTTCTTGTTAGAGAGGTGAAATATGAACATGAAATGAGAGAATGAGAGGCTTTTGTTGGTCTTTATATCCTTGAAAAGACCTTTTTTTGCCTTGTAATGAAACAAGAAGACAATTTTTACTTTTTGAACTTTTTGACATTTGAACCATTTTAAATCAAGACAACTTGTCTTCCTTTACTCCCTAAGAATTTTGGCTCCCTTTTTAAAGTTTTTTGAGTGAAATTAAGGGTGAGTGCCTTGTTTTTATGACAAAATGGACAATTTTCAAAGGCAAATGATCACCCTAGACAGTGACCTAGGTGAAGTGGAGTAACATGATCCTAAACCTTTAAATGATATGAAATATATGGCCTTAAAAGTGATGATGGTGATGAAATGAGATGAGTTACCAAAAAATTTTACCTAGACCTCATCAGCAATTAAAATTATTTTTTGAAAACTTGTTTGAAAAAGTAAAAAATTTGACCTATGAATTTCAGGAAAACAACTGAAAGAGTTATTTTTTATCACTGAACATTTGGACACTAACAGGAAGTAGGGAAGTGTTTTAGGAAGACAATGAAAGTTGAATTCTTCAATTTGAGCGAGGGAAAGGGGGTGAAAAAAGGAAAACACAATCCTAGTCTAGAAGTGCAACAACTAGCTAGGGGAGTGAGAGAAAATGATAAAATGACTGAATTTAAGTGTGTGGAATGGTGGTAAATGTCTGATGAGGGATATTTTGGATGTGTAGTCTTAGAAACTAGGAAATTTCTTTTGAAAAAATCTAAAGACATTGAAATTTCAAAAACATAGTAAAAATGTAGCAGAAACCCTAGGCAATGATTTTAATAAGTTCTTTGAGGAAATTGACTAAAGAAAGGGTTTGTGAAGGTTCCACTTACTTTATTAAATATTTTTGAGGAATTGGGATTAATTTTGGAACATGTTATTTCATCCTTATGCCTCCAAAACAAAAGCACATCAACCCTATCAGAAACACTATAGAAATGCAACAAACTGATAAACTGAGCAATTGGTGATGGAATTCAAACCTTTGATGGTTGTGACAAGTGTTAAAATGGCATAGAGGAGCTATTGAAGCTTGTGGATGGATGGAATGAAGTTTTAAAACACTTTTATGTCCTTTTATGACTCAAAAACTTGATTTTGGCTTGTTAGTGGATTGACATCATGTAATTTAACCAAATGACTTAATGATGTAATTTATTCCCTAAGTGATAACTCTCATGAAATTTTAATTGTTTTGGATGATGTTTACATGAATCCAAATGGAAAAATTATGACACTCATGACACTCTCATGATAAACCCTATGACACCATGACTCTCCCTTTTCAGATTTTAAATAATGACACTTAATCGAGGAAAAATGACCTATGGTGATTTAATGACTCATGAAACTGATATGTTTTGACCTTGATGAACATGACATGAGAGTAAAAATCACACTCAAACATTGACTTGACCATTTTAAAACCAAGAGAGGCATAAAAAAGTATCTTCAAATATAACAATTTGACCATAAGACTCTAACTACAGAGAAAAGAGTCAATTCTGATCACTATGACTATTGGAAACTAACATGACCAAGGTAGATTGCTATGATAAAGCTATTGAATGCTTGGATGAAAATGGGGAACCAGGAGTCCTATCAGGAAAGAAGAAATCCACATCAATTAGGATGGTGATAGCCATGTAGGCCAGGCACGGTCGAAGGAAAGGGTGTGTATTATTTGTAGTTCGTATCTCTACTAACAAATGTAAGGAAGTTGAGGATGCAGATGTGTTGAACAGGTATCTAGTTTTGCAACAGTTTCAGGATGTGTTTCAAATGGATATTTCAGAGTTTCCATCACATAGGGAAGTATAATTTTCTATTGAGTTGGTACCAGGGGCAGCTCCAACATCAAAATCACCTTATAGGGTGAGTACACCAGAGCTGGTAGAGTTAAAATTGCAGTTGAAGCAAATGTTGGACAAGGGGTACAATAGACCAAGTTTATTACCATGGAGTGGACCGATATTTTTTTAAATAAGAAGGATGTCACTCTTAGATTATGCATTGAATAAATGCAGCTGAACAAAGTGACCATCAAGAACATGTACCCACTACTGAGGATCGATTATTTCTTTTACAAGTTAAAGGGAGCAAAAATGTTCTCTAAGATCGATTTGAGATTGGGATATCATTTGGTACGCATCAATGAGTAGGACATCTACAAGAACACATTTAGGACTAGGTACGGGTATTATGAGTTTGTTGTGGCTCCATGTTTTTTGGGCCCTATATTACTAGTGTAGTCCCTTATTTTTGTCAGTGTAGCCCCCGTATTGTTATTGTTGTACCCCCATAGTCCCCATATTGTTATTATTGTGCCCCATAATATCCCACTATTGTTATTGTTGTGCCCTTACATTATGATTGTTAGGTCGGTTAGGATTATATTGTGACCCCATGGATTTCTATATATAGAAAGGAGGTTTTCTCATTTGTATCATCTAAGGATTGTTCATTTATGCAATGTCAAGGAGGTTTCCCCCTCAAAGTGGTTGATTTCTAAGTTGTTGATCTCTCTTTTCTCTATTTTGTGAGCTAGTTTCACAACATTTGGTATCAGAGCTTTGGATTCTAGGGTTTTGCTCCTTCAAATAGGACATCATGGATTTTTCGCTATAAATATTTTTATACGAAGGTTCAAAAGCTAAAAAATAAACCCATTTGCGCCAAAATCTGGAGGAAATTCTTGCAAAAATTTCATATCTTGGTTCAAAATATTTTCAGATATATGATCTATGGAAGTAGGGTTTTTGTAGGCTCTCGAATTTCATTTCAAAGAGGAGACCTTGGGAAAATCGTCATAACTCTCTCTCTAAGCATCGAATTGGAATTATGTAAAAAATGGACGAAACTACATGGATTTTAGTTTACTTTGTATCAATTTTAGAGTCGAAGGAGGAAACAGTGATATGTGGCATGATGTAAACTTCACTCTACTGAACTAGTCCATAATTATGACATTGTGGGAGATTGAGCATAACTATGTCTTGAAGAATCCAAATCAAGTCGGACATGTGGCATTGGAAACAATGTTCATAGGGCTACTAAAGGAAAAAATTTAAAATCTTGGGGATCCAAAATTACATAGATATATCAATTTCAATATCGAGCTCCTCAAAAGAAAGAAAAAAGTGTGTATTTTGTTTATTAAATTGCGTAAGTCTTGTTTGAAAAATCAGTTTGAAGTGATTCCAAGGGCATATTGAACCATAGATATCAGTATATTGGTTCTAAAATTCCCCCTAAAAATAATTCAACACACATTAAGCCCTTAGAAGGCTCTACTATGACTCATGAAGTGGAAGAAGTGCAGCATGATATATCAAAAGTACATGACCAAGTGTAACAAATTTCTCTCTCGCTAAGAGTGACAAAAAATAAAATGGAGGCTAATTTGGATGGGTTGAAGAAAGGCATGGAAGCTAAGATGGATGGTTTGAATAAATGCATGGAAGCTAAGATGGAGGGTTTGAAGAATGGCATGGAAGCTAAGATGGATGGTGTGGAAGCTAAGATGGATGGCTTGGAAGCTAAGATGGATGGCATGGAAGCTAAGATCGATGGTATAGAAGGCAACATGGAAGACTTGAAGAAATACTTGGAGGGTTTGAAGGAAGGTTTGGCAAATTTGCTACAAGAAAAGATTCCTAATGGTGAAAAGGTAGTAGAGGAAACTCATGATGAGAAAAAAAGAAATGTCAATCATGATTTCATAGACTGTAATGTCGGATTAAGACTCACCATGTTCCAAAGATAGATATGAGGAATTTTGATTGAAAGGATACGATACCTTGGGTACTACAAATGGAGCAATACTTTGAGCTCCATAATACACAAAACACATAGAAGGTACGCATTGCAACTTTATATTTAGAACAAAATGAGTTTGTATGGTATCGATGGCTTTGTTTTCGTAAACCACTGGTCACTTAGTCAATTTGTACAGAGAAAATGATAGCACATTATGAGGATACAAAGAGCAACACCTTCTTTAGCCAATTGATAAATCTCAAACAAAATGTTTCAATGATGTAGCACATTGAGGGCTTCCAAAAATTGAATATAAAGGTAAATAATATTCCAGAGGAACATAGGATTTATGTCTTCAAAGGGAATCTAAAGGATAACATCCAACATGAGGTTCACCTTAGGGAACCTGAAACATTAGAGAAGGCATTCAAGTTGGCAAGAAAATTTGAAAAAAAAATTATGGCGACAAGGAAGCCTGCCACTCACAACTATAAATATGGAAGTGTTGCTACTCCTAGACTTCCACAATCTACAAGGTTGAAACCACAACAATTGGAAGAAAAAAAATCAAAAGGGCTTCGTTATAGTTGTGATAACAAATAAGCTAAAGGTCATAAGTGTGTTCAGAAGAAATTATTTTACATAGATTGTGAAGAGGAGGAAAAAAAGGAACAAGAAAATTCAAAAGAAGAGGATATACACCAGGAACCAACCCTAGAGGAAGAAGAAATGAATCCGACCATATCCTGTAATGCATTGGCAGGAATTACCACTCCTCAAACTCTCAAGATAGAAGGACATATCAAGAAGAAAAGTTTAATAGTTCTTATTGATTAAGGTATTACCCATAATTTTATTGATTGTAAGGTAGCCAAGGAATTGAATTTATTCATATACCCAACACTAGAGTGTCAAGTGATGGTGGAAAATGGAGGAACTATAAATTTCTCTGGAAAGTGACATAATATCAAGCTATCCATGGGGTAATATGTATTGAATATTCCAATGCTTTACATTTCAATGGGTGGTGCTGATGTTGTGCTAGTAGTACAATGGTTATAATCTTTGGGAATGGTAGTTTTTAATTTTCAAGAATTTTTCTTGAAATTTTTTTTGGAAGGGAAGAAAGTTGAATTATAGGGTATCGTAGGGAATCCTATAAATATAATAAGATTTAATGTCATGAAAAAAGCTTCTTAATAAATAAAAATGAGTCGTAATTGCACAATTATGCTCACTAGAATTTCCAACGTCAAAATCATCTAATTCTCCAGATCTCCAAAAAGTCTTGAAAAATTATTCCAAGGTGTTTGAAACCCCCAAAGGACTCCCACCTATTCGTGATCATGATCATGCTATTCATTTGATTCCAATAATTTTTCCTCCAAACATTAGGCCTTACAAATATGTTTATGTCCAAAAGAGTGAAATTGAACATATGATTGCAGAAATGCTAGAGGATGGTATAATTCAACCTAGTCAAAGTTATTTTTCTTCTACAGTAGTATTGGTGCACAAGAAGGATGGATCATGGTGCATGTTTTCAGGTTATAGGTAGCTCAATAATCTCACTATTAAATATAAATTTCCCATTCCTGTGATTGATGAATTATTGGATGAAATACATGGAGAAATTTATTTCACCAAGTTGGATCTCCATTCAGGATATCATCAAATAAGAATGAAGACTAAACACATTCTGAAAACAACAATTCGAACTCATGAGTGTCATGAATTTTTGGGCATGCCTTTTGGCCTTAGAAATGCACCTTCTACATTTCAAGGGTTGATGAATTCAATTTTCAAACCCTTCCTTAGAAAATTTGAGTTAGTATATTTTGATGATATACTAATCTACAGTAGGTCTTGGAAGGATCATGTTCAACATGTTGATAGGGTGTTCAAATTATTGGAGGCGAAACAATTATATGAAAAAACCTCAAAATGTTTCTTTGGAGTACAAGAGGTGGAATATATGGGTCTTATTGTATCTCAGGAGGGTGTTAAGGTAGACCCTAACAAAATTAAATCAATTAAGGAATGGAAAGTCCCCACAACCATAAATAAGTTGCAAGGATTTCTCTGCTTAACAGGGTATGGTTGAAAGTTTGTTAAGAATTATGGGAGAATAGCAGCACCTATAACAACATTATTGAAGAAAGATGCATTTTCATGGACTCCTAAAGCAACTAAGGCCTTTGAACATCTTAAAGAGGCAATGTGCCAAGCACTGGTCTTAGCTACACCAGACTTCATAAAAACCTTTATTGTGGAATGTGATGCCTCAGGAAATGGAATTGGTGTTGTTTTAATGCAAGAAGGAAGACCCATTACTTTTGAAATCCATCCAATCAAAGAAAAGTATTTACATAAATCTATTTATGAGAAGGAAATGTTGGCAATACTACATGCACTAAATAAATGTTGACATTTCCTAATGGGAAGAAACTTCAAGGTAAGAACTGATCATGATAGTCTTAAATACTTTTTGAAACAAATACTATCTTCATAAAAGCAGAAAAAATGGGTCACAAAGATGTTGGGTTATGACTTTGAAATCATCTACAAAAAAGGAAAGTTGAATGTTGTTGCGGATGCACTCTCGAGAAAGGTGAGGATGTGGAAGCATTTATTTGTGCCATTTCTATTATCCAACCAGATTGGATAACTGAAGTAAGAGAGGAATAGAAGAATGAAGAAGAAGTATGGACACTAATTCAAAAGTTGCAGCAAGATCCCAGTACACATGGTACATTTAGTTGGAAAAATGATTCCTTATGGTACAAAGATCACTTATACCTTTGTAAGAATTCCCAACTAAAAAACATATTCTTTGGAATTGCACACCTATCCCTTAGGAGGACACTCGGGATTTTTAAAAAATTACTACAGGGTGAAGAAAGATTTTTTTTGGATGGCCTTCAATATGATATTCAAAAGTTTGTGGCGGAATGTTTAGTTTTACTGCAAAATAAATTTGAGACAATTAATACCCCGGGTCTGATACAACCTTTATCCATTCCAATTCAATGTTTGGAGGAGGTTTCAATGGATTTTATCACAGGTTTACCTAAGTCCGAAGGAAAGAGTGTCATCATGGTGGTAGTTGATATACTTACCAAGTATACACACTTTTGTGCATTATCTCATCCATTTAAAGTGATTACAATTGCTACTACATTTATGGAACAATTCAAAAGCTACATGTAAACCAAAATATTATTGTAAGCGATAGAGATCCCATTTTCACTGGAAATTTTTGGACGGAATTATTTTCTTGTTTGGGTACTCAACTAGCTCATACCTCATCTTATCATCCAAAATATGATGGGAAAAAATGCTTGGAAGGATATCTTTGTTGCTTTTTATCTGATAAACAAACACAATGGGTTAATTGGTTACCTCCGGTTGAATGGTGGTATAACACTTCCTTCCACACTGCAGCAAAAATGACCCCATTTAAGGCACTTTATGGATAGAATCTATCGTCCATCACATCATCTTTTAGAGAAAATTTTAAGGTTCAAGCAGTGGAATATCACATCGAGCATAAACAACAAGTTCTCCAACTCTTAAAGGATCACCTAAATTTGGCACAGAATCGAATGAAACAACAGATAGATAAAGATCGCAGCGAGAGAATTTTTGATGTAGGTGACTAGATATTTTTACGACTACAACCATACAAACAAATGTCCCTCAAGAAATCTGAGAAGGATAATAAATTATCGCCAAATTACTATGGTCCTTACAAGTTGTTGCAAAATATTGGTACCGTGGCATACAAATTGGAGCTTCCTGCATCTTCCCGAGTGCAACTAGTTTTCCATGTTTCATGCTTAAATAAGGTTATAGGTGACAAAATTCTAGTTCAAACAATATTTCCAGAACTTGACGAGGAACGAAAAATAATAGTGTAACCTAAAGCATTCACGGAAACAAGAACTGAACAGCTACGAAATCGATCAATTTCAGGGTATATCTTCAAGTGGAAGAACTTACCCATTGAAGATTCCACATGGGAGGATAATAATTTTATATAGAAGCATTTAGAACTACTCAAGCATTGAGGACAATACTTTTTTGAAGGAGAGGGGCATGTTAGGGCCTTATATTACTATTTTAGTCCCTTATTATTGTTAGTTTAGCCCCCTTTTTGTTATTGTTGTACCCTTGTAGTCCCCATATTGTTATTATTGTGCCCCATAATAACCCACTATTATTATTGTTGTGCCATTACATTATTATTGTTAGGCCGGCTAGGATTATATTGTGACCCTTTGGACTCCTATATATAGAAAGGATGTTTTTTCATTTGTATCATCTAATAATTGTTCATTTATGTAATGTAAAGGAGGTTTCCCCCTCGAAGTGGTTGATTTGTAAGTCGTTGATCTCTCTTTTCTTCTATTTTTTGAGTGGGTTTCATAACACATTTGGTTTAACTAATTACATAGCTACATTTATGTGTTTGATGAAAAGTGTTTTGTGTCCTTATTTGAACAAGTTTGTTATTGTGTTTATTGACAGCATATTGGTGTATTCTTAAAATGAGGAAGATCACACAAAGCACTTGGTAGCAGTGTTGAGATTATTGAGAGAGCATCAGTTGTATGCTAAGCTCAACAAATAAAACTTCTTCCAGACTAAGGTACACTACTCAGGACATGTTGTCTCCAAGGAAGGCATTGCAGTAGATCCAGAGAAGATAAGGGCCATCATGGAGTGGGTAGCTCCTAAGAATGTAGATTAGGTGAGATCATTCTTGGGATTGGTAGGTTAATACAAGAGGTTCATCAGGAACTCCTCACATTTTTATTATCCGATTACATCATTGCAGAGGAAAGGTAAGAAGTTTTTATGCATCGAGGAGTGTGAGGCTAGTTTTGAGCAGCTTAAAAATTTGTTGACACATGCTCCAACTCTAAATATTGCAGATCCAGACAAGGAGTTTGTAGTGTGTACAAATTCTTGCAAGAGAGGACTTGGTGGGGTCCTTATGCAAGATGGACAGGTGGTATGCTATGAGTCATGGAAGCTAAATTAACATGAGCAGAATTACCTGACACGTGATATTGAGCTAGCAACAATCATACATGCATTGAAGATGTGGAGGCACTATCTTCTTGGCAGGAGGTTTGTATTGATGAGTGACCACATTGGGTTGAGGTACTTGTTTGACCAACCAAATTTGAATGCTAGGCAGGCTAGAGGGTTGGGCACGATCAACAAGTTTAACTTCGAGATTAGATATATCAAGGGAAAGGAGAATAGGGTCACAAATTCTCTTAGCAGAATAGTACAGTTAAACAACTTAGCAATGATGAGCTCCTATGGGAAAAACTTACATGATAGGATCTTGCAGGAAAGTCAGAAGGATCAGAGGTATATGGATATTTTTCATAGGTACACGTATAGGTACATGTATAAATGTTGGTATAGGTACATGTACATGCACAGGTATAGGTACAGGCACACATGTATAAGACTTGGATTACCGCCTCATAACAGATGGATTGGTTAGATTTCAAGACAAGATATATGTATGAGACAATAGTGATCTCAAGAAGGTGATCTTGAGGGATTTTCATGTGAAATCATATTCAGGTCACCCAGGCTATCAAAAGACTTCGACTGTAGTTAAGAGATTCTATTATTGACCGAATATAAAGAGGGTTGTGACAGATTTTGTAGCCAAATGTTTTGATTTTCAGATGGTTAAGGCAGAGTGTAAACATGCAGGTGGATTGCTACAGTCGATCATGATACCATCGTGGAAATGGGATGTCATTTCCATGGAATTCATCACAGATTTGCCTAAGACAGCTAGGCAACACGATTCCATTATGATTTTTGTGGAAATTTTAAAAAAGGTTGCACATTTCATACCTGGGAAGACTACTTATTTAGCTAGTGATGTAACACAGGTGTTTATCCAAGAAATAGTCAGATTGCAAGGTGCTCCAAAGAAGATTGTGTCCGACAGGGATGCAAAATTCACTTCCAAGTTTTGGAACGAGTTGTTTGTAGGTTTGGGCACCAAGTTGGCCTTTAGCACAACTTCTCATCCACATATAGATGGACAGACTAAGAGGGTCAACATGATAGTAAAGGATATGTTGAGTATGTATGTGATGCATCAACATCATAAGTGGGAAGAGTATCTTCAACTGGTAGAGTTCGCCTACAACAATCGGTACCAAGAGTCATTGAGGATGAGTCTATTTGAGGCTATGTATGGGTGAACTTGCAACACTCCTATCAGTTGGAGTGATCTAGTTAACAGGGTATTGATTGGACCAGAGATGTTGGCAGAAATGGAACAAGAAATGCAAGTGATCAATAATAACTTGAAAGCAATGCAGGATAGGCAGAAGAGTTATGTAGACAAGAACATATTGTTCAATTAGTTTCAGGTTGGGGATTAGGTGTACTTGTGCATTAAGCCCAAGAATATCTCCTTAAGGATTGGATTATGTGTCAAGCTAACACCATGGTTTTGTGGACCCTTAAGGATCATTAAGAGGATCAAACTAGTGGCCTATCAACTTGAATTTCCTTGAGTCAGTGAAATCCCATGATGTTTTTCATATATATTTTCTTAAGAAGTATGTTAAAGATGTTGATCATGTGATTGACTGGTCTGTATTATAGGTGGAACCAAATGGAGAATTCCAGCCGGAGCCTCAATGTATATTGCATAAAAATGTGCTCACGCTCCAAAATTTACAAATAGGGAAAGCTAAAGTGCAATGGAAGCACTTTGAGCCCAATGAAGCTACATGGGAGATGGAGTATCAAATGCGGTCCATGTATCCTTCCTTGTTTGTTAGTTGAGGTAGAGCATTTTTGGTGTGATGTTGGTTTTCTTTTAGCATATGTTTTGGTGATGTTTTGGTACATGTTTTGATGTGATTGTTGGATGTATGTACATATGTATATGGATGTAAATACCACCATGAGCTATGTTATAAAGCTCCAATAACTAATATGGTATCATATCATTGTAGTTTTCATGTTGTTATGATTTCATGTTGGTTTTCTTTTCAGTACGGTGATCATTGTAAATACTGCATCAAGCTAATAATAAAGCTCCATGGGAAGTATGGTTTCTTTTTAGTGGTTTTTCTGAGGTATATGTGTGCTTGAACACCAAGTATAGTGTCCACGAATAGGGAGGGTTCTGTAATAGCCCTGGTCAAAATTCCATGTAATAAATTTAAAAATAATAACAACAGTTGATGCGACACTTATTCCAAGTTGAATGTTGGGAAAAACATCCTAGGGGGTGTTAATTTGGTTTAATATGGCTAAGGAAATGGCAATCACTTTGGAAAGTAAAAATGACATTTTTGGCACATTTATTTATGAAAATGATGGAAATTAGGAGAAAATGGAGATTAAAGGTCACAGGTTGCATGTGAGGAGGAAATTCAAGGAAAATAATGGAAAATGAAGAAAATAGAGGCCTATTCCATAAAAAGGCTTCTAAGGATCAGTTGGCACCTTTTGTGAGTGAATTTTTTAGAGCTCTCTCATTATTCTCTCTATCTCTCTCTCTCTCTCTCTCTCTCTCTTGGACACTTGTAATTTCTGGAGCACTTTGGGATTGGAGAAAGAAAGGCAAGAAACTAGGACGGATGAGGAAGCAAGTTTGGAGGAGTATAAATGAAACCGCTACAACATGATCTTGATTTGCGTGTATGGTTTCCTTGCTATATTTGACATGCATGGTATTGCGTGTGGTTATTTTTTGTCTTGGCATGGGTTTTGTCGGGTGTGACAGTGTATTCAGCCTAGCCTTTCCATTTCTGGATAGCCATGGTGTTGTGGAGTTCTCATGTTTTGTTTTAGCTGGATTACCAGAGGAATTCAAAGTTGAGTGAGGTGGATCTCTAAATGATTATAGAACTGGCTCACTTTTTGCCTCAATTTAGGGCTTAGTAATCTAGGTTTGGATTGTGGTAAAGCCTGAGACGTGGTGGTTTACTCTCCATTTCAGGCCTAGGAATCCTAGTTTTGTGATTGCGGTGAGGTCTGGAGAGTATTAGGGCTTAGTGACCCCTAATTTAGACTGTGGGTTCTGGTAAAGACTGAGAAACTAGGAGACAGGAAAATGCCTCACGGTTTAGGCGGAGATAATCTGATCATATCCATGCTTGTGTTGGCCTAGTGTCGGGTGTAGATCACGGTAACGTCTGGTTTATGATTGATGAGGATGAGGTGGTTTACCCTCAAGATGACTTGGTTGGTTTTTTTGTTTAAGTCCCACATTCATGATTGGAATATTCCATGGGGGTGATTGGCTAAAGAGAGATTTAGCTCATCTAATCTATGGTCGGGTGGAACATGGAAGTCCCATCTCTGGTTTGTTTTTACACTCATTAATGAGAAGCTCATTAATTTGATATTTGGTATTTAAATGTAATGCTTATTATGTGGATTTCATTGATGTTATATCCATGGTATTTATGTTGCTATTATGCCGGTTATAAGCTTGTATTTTATATGGGACGATGTATGGCTCTAGCTATATTTTTTCCTGTAAATGAATATACAATGTATCTGTGGTCGAATAGATTGTATTGCAGCTTATGATGTAATGGAGAAATGCTTCTTAGAGATTCTCAGATAAGTATTAGACCCCCCAGTTTAATTATATTGTTTACACCTATAGTTGCAATGTTTGTGACATGTTTGAAAAAACACCTATCATGGTTGGGTGGGGTGAATTGAATAGGAATTATTTTTTACGCTATGCAAAGTATCCAAACAGATATAATAATGTGTGCAAAAGGTTCTTCTTAAATTGCAGGTTAAACAAATCTTTCTGGCTTTGTTATTCAGGTTTTTGTGTGAGGATTGATTAAGTAATTTAATTGTTTAACATTGTACAGTAGAAATAAATAGTAAATAAATCTCACAAGCACATTACTCATCTATTTTTTGAGTATTTAACCCCTCCTAGGCTACATCTGTTGGTCCAAGCCTCCCAAATGGCATGTCCCTCTTGTATTAATTTTCTCAAAATGCAAGTGCAAGTGAAATAAGGCTTAATAGGAAAAAATAACTATAAATTTAGCTTTAGAAGATATGAAATAGCTAAAAATGGCTTTTCATTTACACTAAATAGGTAAAATGAGCCCAATACACTACCTTCTCCATGATGGCCCTGATGGCTCCTTCATCTTCATCAAAGACAAAACTACTGAAGATCACCTTTGTTCAACTTGAAACCTATGCCAACCTACTCAGAATGTTGAAGAGACCCAAAATTGACTATTTTTGCACTCAATTTGGTTCAATAATGAGGGAGTTATGGCAGAAAAAAGAAAACTACCCAATGTCCCATAAAAACCCCACTAAATGTGGAGTAACTGCAATTAACAGTGCTAAAGATGGGGAAAAATATGAAACTGTCGAACCTGCTCCAAAATGGCAGAACTGTCAGAAGTGGCATTAAATGTTTGATGGTGGTGGTCACATGTGGATGGTCCACTTGAACCACCGAACAAACTGCAACTTATCCATTAACATTAAATGTGATGGGCGTTGGCCACATGGCCCATCCGAACCGCAAGGTTATGGTTATTACCATCGGGAGTTAAGCTTGGGATATGGTCACAGTGTATGGACATATGGTGTCAGGGCTAGCCCTTTAAATTTTCCGCCCAATATAATTTCAAACTTCAAATATTTTTTGTAAACGATAGCTATTAAGAACTATAATTTAGGCGAGTTGGTCGGGCGTCGGCTCTGTGCACGAGAGGTCGGGTGCTCGAATCCTGTAGCCAGACAAAAAAATTTCCATGTGAATTTTCCATTGGCTTGGGGCCACATGGCGGCCTCCAGCCTTTCCACGTGGCACCCATTGATTGGCCAAAATCCCAAAAGTTAATCCATCAACCAATAAAATTTTGCCATTTGCCAACAAATAATTCACTCGAATGGAATATTCTAGAGAATATTCTGGGGAATATTCCAGAGAATATTCTTTTCAAAATTTTTCCAAATTAAAAAATTCAAACTTGGTCAACTAAATTTTGGAGTTTACTGGACGATTTCAAACCTCAATAACTTTTTATACGACCTCGGTTTTGAGAACTGTTCATGGTGCCAGAATCACAACAATGAGACCCATTCGGTCGTTTAGATTGAAACCATTCTTGGGCACTTTCATTTTTGAGCATTTTTAATAACTTGGACATGATCTCCTAATCACACCTCCCAAATTGGAAGCTTTTGGACCCCAAAAGCTCTCTGGACTACTGAAACTGATTTGTACAGTAAATGAGAGTACAACACCCTCTTCTCTTCAGCCTCCAAACACTTGCCTTGCATGGCTAGTGACTTTGAACCACAACTAGAAATAAAGTCACACTTCCCTTCCTCGATGCGCTTGTCCTCCTGTCAAGAATTGTCTTTCTTGCACTCACTTAGAAAATTTCTGGCGAGAAATTTGCAGAAGGAAACTAAACATCGCTGCCTTGATCAATGATCCAAGGTGGCTTAAAAAAATGAGAGATTACAACATAAAATACATGCATACAACCGAAATTTTCATATGTACAAAATGATTACGTCTTATTGTGCTAAGAAGTCTGTCCACTTCTTACCAAGCCACTTCCATGGCAAATTTTGCTGCTGCAACTCTTCTTCATGTGAAACTTCCATTTTCACATCAATAATGGAATCCTTGGTTCCACCTTCGCCAATCTTTCTGTCCTCTTGTTGCATGTGCTTGGGACGACTAGTTGGATGCAAAGTCCAACAATGGGAGACAACATGTCCCCTCTTTTGGCAATATGTGCAAGTCTTATGCACCTTCTTTGAAAGTTTCCTTTGCCTCATCTGATTCCTGTATGCTTTCTTCCTCATCCATCATCTCGAAACATCATGGTTAAATCGACCACAATATGTACATCAAATCTTTCTTCCATTTAAGCATGTAAAATTATCATGCCTTGCAAAAACACAATCAAATTGATCATGGGAAGATTTATACCTCTTGTGCTACTTTTCATGTTCATCCTTTTTGCCTTCATGAGGAGATGAACTAGTAGAGGCTTCAGCTTTCATTTGCAGACTAACATCATCATTCTTGTCTTGAAAACTGTTTGAAGTTGCATGCTTTCCATATGTTGCATGCTTGCCATCTTCTTGTTGCAACAAAGGCTTAAAGCAATGGAAAACATCTTTGAAAGAAATTTGACATATTTGCATCTTATAACTTGGAACAAAGGTTCTCTTTAAAGTAGCCTCACATGCTTTCATGGTTTTGGAGTCTTCACCATTAAATTGCAACCAAGACCAAGATTCTTGGGTCGTTCCTCAACCAAAATAGGATCAACCATGCCTTGTGCACGCTTGCCTAAACCTTTGCCTTCATAGCCCATTTTATTCATTAACTTGGACCCTATACCTCTCGTATGCTTTTCGAAAGAACCAACACATCTTTCTAATGAGGAAACTAAAGACAAATTAGAATGAATTACCTCTTCCTCACACATGTTCTTGGTCAAAGCTTCTTGAGCTTGATGGAGCTGCATCTCCATATCATGCAATCTTTAAAGAATTTCTTCCTTCTCTTGTTTCATGGAAAAAAAAATTTCATGAAGTTCAATGCTTTCTCTTTTATCCTTACACAAAATTTGCATTAGGTCCTTCAATATAATAAAGTCACGCTTCATATCTTCATCCAAGAATCTTGTGAAGGAGGAAACCTCACTTGTAAAAGTTGTCATTATGATGTCAATGAAGAAAAGGAACTTCAAAAAAAGTTCTTGAATCTTTCAAAACAAATGACAAAGCTTTTTTAACCAAATGGTTGTAAAGACAAACTCTTATTCAAGCAGCCAAACAACAAACAAACTCCAAGAGCTTCTTAACAAACAATTGTCAAGAGGGTTTATGTTCCAAGGATGACCTTAAGGTACTTTGGGGTAAGGAAGAAGCCTTCAGCCCTTTCTTCCTTTTTTTCCTCTCCAGGACTTAGCTATCAATAGCTATTCCTTAACCTCTAGCAAACTCTAACAACAATCAGTTTGCAAACAATAAAACAATCAATCTTTTACTCTATTTTAACACGTTTCCTTGAAGACATGCTTATGGCTTCTTCTGCTTCTCTTGGAGGTGAAATTGAAGGTGGATATAATGGAACTCTTGCCCTCATTGGCTGAGGATTACTGTAAGTCCTTGCCAATTGACCTTCTCCTCTCTTAAGCTTTAGCCTAATAAGCCTCAAAAACCTTGCAAACAGTTAAACAAACTTTGCACAAGAACAATACAAAGAGAAACACTAGCTCTCCTAATGCTCAAAACCTTTAGCTCTGATACCAACATGATCTAAATGGGAATTATTTGTTACGCTATGCAAAGTATCCAAACAGATATAATAATGTGTGCAAAAGGTTCTCCTTAAATTGCAGGTTAAATAAATCTTTCTAGCTTTCTTATTCAGGTTTTTGTGTGAGGATTGATTAAGTAATTTAACTGTTTAACATTGTACAACAGCAATAAATAGTAAATAAATATCACAAGCACATTACTCAGCTATTTGTTGAGCAGTTCACCCCTCCTGGGCTACATCTGCTAGTCCAAGCCTCCTAAATGGCATGTCCCTCTTGTATTAATTTGCTCAAAATGAAAGTACAAGTGAAAATAAGCCTTAATAGGAAAAAATAACTATAAATTCATCTTCAGAAGATATGAAATAGCCAAAAATGGCTTTTCATTTACACTAAACAGGTAAAATGAGCCCAATACACTGCCTTCTCCATGATGGCCCTGATGGCTCCTTCATCTTCCTCAAAGAAAAAGTTGTTGAATATCACTTTTGTTCGACCTGAAACCTATGCCAAACTTCTCATAATGTCGAGCAGACCCAAAAGTGACTATTTTTGCACTCAATTTGGTTCAATAATGAGGGAGTTATGGTAGAAACAAGAAAACTACCCAATGTCCCCCAAAAACCCCACTAAATGTGGAGTAACTGCAGTTAATGGTGCTAAAGATGGGGAAAAATCTGAAATTGTCGGACCCGCTCAAAAATGGCAAAATTGTCAAAAGTGGCATTAATTTTTTTACGGTGGTAGTCACATGTGGATGGTCTTCTTAAACCACTGAACAAACCGCAACTTATCCATTAACATTAAATGTGATGGGTGCTGGCCACATGGCCCATCCGAACTACAAGGTTACGATTATTACCATCGGAAGTTAAGCTTGGGCTATGGTCACAGTGTATGGACATATGGTGTTAGGGCTAGCCCTTTAACTTTTCCGCCCAATATAATTTAAAAACTTCAAATACGTTTTTTAAATGATAGCTATTAAGAACTATAATGTAGGCAAGTTGGTCAGGCATCGGCTCTTTGCATGAGAGGTCTGGTGCTCGAATCCTGTAGCTAGACAAAAAAAATTCCATGTGAATTTTCTACTGGCCTAGGGCCACGTGGCGGCCTTCGGGCTTGCCACGTGGCACCCGTTGATTGGCCAAAATCCCAAAATTTAATCCATCAACCGATCAAAGTCTGCCATTTGTCAACAAATAATTCGCCTGAATGGAATATTCCAGAGAATATTCTAGGGAATGTTCCTTGGAATATTCTTTTTTAAATTTTTCCAAATTAAAAAAGTCAAACTTGGTCAACTGAATTTTGGAGTTTACTGGATGATTTCAAACCTCAATAACTTTTTCATACGACCTCAGTTTTGAGAACCGTTCATGGTGCCAGAATCACAGCGACGAGACCTTTCTAGTCGTCTAGGCCGCAACCATTTCTGAGCACTTTCATTTTTGAGCATTTT
The DNA here is from genome assembly GCA_034641835.2 of Pinus albicaulis. Classification (NCBI taxonomy): domain Eukaryota; kingdom Viridiplantae; phylum Streptophyta; class Pinopsida; order Pinales; family Pinaceae; genus Pinus; species Pinus albicaulis. Next base: position 823,761,788 of record CM076575.1, read on the forward strand.
TCATAACTTGGACATGATCTCCTGATCATGGGGTCGGATGAGTTCCAAGTGATTTGATTGCTTCCATGTATTTGTTTTAATGTTATTTATCCTCCCCTGAAGTTACAGTAAGTTCTCGCCAGTGACCTGGGCTCAAGGGTTGAAAACGTGGCACAAATACTAGAGTTGTAGGTATAGAATTGATTTCTTGGGGCCCTGGCTGCTACATTGCCCTTATATTCCCATGGATAAGGCTCAAGAGGATCAAAATTCAGTCCCGCTTCAAGTTTCAGGGGTCTAGGAGGGTGGTTTACCTCCTATAGGTGTTGTTGATGTTGTGTAATGCGTGTTTGTCATGCTTTCGTCAATTCCGCTTCCTTAAAGTCATGTGGGAGATTGAATCTCATATTAGTAGCATCTCGTCACATGTTTACCCCTATTTTCTAGTTACTTAGGTAAATTTGGGAAATATGTTACATTGTACATATTCCTTGAATCAAAATAAAACAATTATTTAACTTAATACATAAAACCACATCAACTTTAAATATTATAAAAATAAATAATTTAAAAAAATATATATATTGGTTTCTAAATTGAAGTTAAACTCAATTATTAATTATTATAATACTAACAAATATTATTAAACAAAACATTATGTATAATTAATCATAAATACATAGAAAGCCCTAAAAATAACTATATGTATCCAAACATTTCAACTACATTCCACACATAAACACATAAAATTCATCATATGATCAAACAATAAAACTTATTTTGAACATAACATAATTAAAAATATTATATAAGTAGACAAATGGGAAAAAATATGTTACATTAATATTAATTGTTAATCATTATAGTAATAGGATGCATTATTATTCTAATATAATGGTATTGAGCATGACTCAATAATCATAATACATATAATGTTAATAGATTTGATAATAATTACATCAAATGTGTCTTTTTTTGAAATTGGTCATGGCAGATACTATTTATTTTTTTCATCTCCATTTAATGTTTGTTTGTTTGTTGTTTTGACTTGGACAACTTTAACTTAATAAAAAAATGAATTACACATCTTATTGTAAAATGGACCATTTTTCTGAATAAAATTTTCTTATATATAAATGAATGTTATAAATAATAACGAAGAATTTATTATGTAGGAACTTATTAGAATTGGAAAAATCTCAAATCCCTAGGAATTTAGTGGGAGGGAGCCAAGTGGCACAAATCTAATTTCTTAAATTTATTAAAATTAATATACCATTTTGCTAGCCTTTTTGAAATTGGTTAGCATAGACATTGTCTACATCTTTCATCTCCATTTGACATTTTGTCGTCTCTTGTTTTAACATGGGCCAAGTTTAACTTAAAAAAGAAGAAGAATTACACATCTTATTGTAAAATGGACCATTTTGCTAAAATAAAATTTGTGTATATATAAATTAATGTTATAAATAATAATGAGGAACTTATCATGGAGGAACTTATTAGAATTGGAATAATCTCAAATCCCTAGGAAATTGGTGGGTAGGGAGCCACATGGCACAAATATTTTTTTTTTCAATTTATTAAAAGTAATGGACCATTTTGCTAAATAAAATTTTCTTATATATAAATGAATGTTATAAATAATAATGAGGAACTTATCATGGAGGAACTTATTAGAATTGGAATAATCTCAAATCTCTAGGAAATTGGTGGGTGGGGAGCCAAGTGGGATAAATATGTTTAATTAATTTTTAATAGCTAAATTAAAAGTAAGTTTCTTTTTAATTAATTTTTAATGTTTATGGAAATAATAATAATAATAGTAGGATTTACTGCCTGCAACTTGATTTAGGTTATCAAACCTTGATTCTCATAAAATATCTCTGGGGTAGAGGTTGTATATGGGTTAATGTCTTTCATTACTTGTCAAATTACTTTCATAAATAGGGCTATGTGTACTACTTGAGTCTTTGTTTGATTTCGGGTAAGATGGGTAAGTTTAGTTGCATAAAGTCCTCTGTCTGCACTCAAAATCTGTCTCTTGGAGAATTTTTGCGGATTAATGAATGACATTTTCTAATTCTCAGTCGGGGTAAGGGTTGTGTTTGGGGTACGCTTTATCAAGGGCATTCAAACATTTTTCAGTGGTGGAATTTTCTTTTGCATCAGTTTCTATTCTGGAAAAATCAACTATTTTTTTTTGTAAATTTAGTAGTGCCTTTCTATTTTCATATTTTAAACAAGAAAGTTGCTATACATACTATATTGTTTGTTGTAGCCTCAACCTGCCCGAAGGAAACCAGGTTTGTTGGCCACCGCATAGAATTAAAAGCCAACCAAAACTGAAATTGTCTTTTCCTTCTAGTTACTTCTTTTATCGCTTTACTATGTCCATAACATTTACAGTTAAAACAGAAGCTATATCTACTATTCTCCAAAAACATGAAAAAACATATATAGTCTAAATAGAAATCCCATCAAAAGGGTCCACCTGGGTTGGGTCCTTTGTTGTAGAACCCAACAATTCCTTTTTCTGCATGCTGTGAAGCTATCGCTCTATCTTTCCAATTCTTTCATTAACTTGAATCTGAACCTTAACCATATTATGAATGTCTTGTTTGATTTGATTAAGTTCAAAGAGAATTGATGAGTTTTCTTCCTCCACTTCCATGTTAGCCATTGCCTTGGCCAGAACACATTTCATTTTCCATTAAGTTTTAAACAATTGTTGGAACAGCGATACACGGCCTCTTGTACTGCCAGGATCTGAAATGAAGGCCATTTTAGCCTCCTGTTCCTTAAAGTCTTCATCTTCACTATCAGTTTGTCTTTCCCAACCATGTATTGTATTACGTATATGAACCAAATTCCCAAATTCATAAACATCAACAATATTTTCCAAAATTTGTTTGTTTTTCTTCTACCCTCTTTTACTTGGTCCAATATTCTAGTTGATACGTTGATTGCATTTTCCTCTACCATTTTGGGCTTTCACCATGATGATTCTAAAGTACTGAACGCCCAAAAACCTGAATATAATTCTTGTGTATAGAGAAATATCAGTATGTTGATCCAAATGTACTCTGTTAGTTGGCTCTTGAAGCACCAGAATCTCCATAGTCAAACCGAACAGACGTTTACCAGTATCGAGAACAAGGGTTTGGTTAACCTCATCCTACTAATGCATTTTCCAGAGAAAAATTTGGCAATGGGAGCTGTAAAACAACCAGATAGTAAAAGACGGCCATTGATAAACAAAACCCCAAGTAATATCCTTAACCCGAATGAGAAAGGTATAAGATGACCATTGATAAACAAAACCCCAAGTACTATCCTTAAACCAATTCAGAAAGAGACAACAAAGATCCAAACCCTTTGTATGAAACAGTTATCAGAAAGCATCCAGGGAGACTCATGACTCAACATTTGCAAAATATGTGGCACTGGCGAATTACGCTGGCTAAAAACCCAATTGCATATCCTATCCTACATATTTTCAATGAAGCGGAACCGAAACCTAAATGCATGCAGAGCATCATACATTTTTGACAAATCATCAGCCCAGAATTGTACAGAGAGGGAGCCAACACCTGAATATTTCTAACGACCCAAAGAAAATACCCAGAATTATACAAAGACATATAATTATTATACCAAGACAGATAATGAGTATAACCCGGAGGACTACGAAAACATGGCTCGATTTTTATACAGACAACCTCATCTCTTCTAAAACTTTCAGAACAGGGATTCGCCATGCAATTATCAAAGGCAATAGAACAACCACCATCATTGTTTTTTAGAGCAACAAATTGGGAAAAGAAGGTCGGTATAACCATTACATACCAAGTTAAAATCCAACGCCAAATTTTCCCACATTTTTCCTCCTGCAAGATCTCATGTGCAGAGCGAACCAAGCTACCATGCTCTGCGACACTAGTTTTACCTGATGGGAAACTAATATTTTTACCAAGACAACCCCCTCGCTTCCAGCGTAAATATCGAATTTGGTCTGACATCGCTTCATGCTTCATTGTTGGCCTGTTAATGTGCATTGATGGAGTGTGATGGCAAGGACCGCCACCATCCCACATTATAAAACCTCCTGCAGGCTTCATCCACCACGTGGATTGATCTGACCGCCATCAATGCTCTCTTGGCACCCTGATCGGGGTTGAGATCCGTCTTTTTCTAATATAATATGTAATGAGTTAAGTTCCACATTCCAAACCTGATGATTTTGATTTACATCCAGGTGACGATCTTCATTCTTACATGCCCAATTAGCTAAATAATCAACTGCTTCATTACCTTCTCGGCGCACATGATTAGGAATAACATATCCTATTTGGCGGAGGAGATGGCAAATTTCTTCAATTAATCTGGATGTTCTACAACTTTTAATGATATTTTCCCATTGAGTTCCTTATTGGAGTTTTTTAAGGATTCCTATTGTCATTTCATAATCCCCTTCGACTATGATTCTTTGGTAGTTTTCCCTAGCCGCTATAATAAAACCCTGTTTTACCGCCATTAATTCTGCTTCATTATTTGTAGCAAATACTATTGGAAATGAATATATTCTTGAAAATTTTCCTTTAGAGGTTTTGAATATACCACCTATCCCTGCCTGTCCTGGGTTTCCTTTAGAGGCACCATCAAAGTTGAGTTTCAAAAAGCCCGGTGGAGGTGGTTGGAAAATGGTCACTATATTCTGCTGATTTGGCCTAAACTTCCATAATGATAAAGATAAAATTTGAGGTTTTAAATTCAATTTAGCTAGCATTATAACCTCCATAGCCTCCCCTTCCCAATCATCATCCAACCAGCATTCTACTAATATGGATTCCTGAATATTTTCCACTATTACATTCCATATGTGGTGTATTTGCTTCTCTTCCCCTCGAAAAATTCGATGGTTTGTTCTTTCCATATTCCCCAAAGAATGAATCCTATAGATAATCACCAAGCACGATTAACAACTTCACTCTTATATCCTCCTGTCCACCATTTACAAATGGTTGTATTGATTCTGGTATTATCCCTCTCTGTTTGTTCAAACAATGTTTCATTAAGCTTCCAAATATCATTTGCAAAGGTACATTTGTTAAATAAATGTTCAATATTTTCCTCCTCCATTTTTCACATTACACAATGTGATGGTCCTTGAATACCTCTATGTTGTAGATGATCCCATGTTAAATTTTTCTTATGACTTAATAGCCACATGAAATATTCAACTTTAGGCTAGAATTTTGCACTCCAAATTTTATTCCAAATTGGGCCTGCAATTTCCTGATGATTATTTGACTTGAGATAATAAGCTTCTTCAATTGTGAACATACCTTTCAGTCTATAGCCCCATATTAGAATATCTTCCCCATTTGTAGCAAGCAATGTTCTAGTTTTCAATTTTTTGTCCAAATTGTTCCATTGTGTTGTTTGTGGAGCATTTCTCCACTGCTCTTTTATTTTCCAAATTCGCCATTGACCTTCCTCTTCGCTATTCCAGTATTTGTGTATTGATCTTTGGTTTGGGAAGTTTGTAAATAAAAAAATTTCTCCTAAATGCAACCGGCTGAAGAGTTTCTCTCTCTACTGCCATGAATCCTCCCAAAACAATGATGTTCTTCCTCCTTGTACTTCCCAGAAACTATTTTGTCTTATTAATTCTCTGTTATTAGCTACTAAATTCCATATATTTGATCCTTTAGGGGTGATGTCTACTTTTAGTTTTCCCACAATTGTTCTAGGCATTGCATATTTCTTTTCCCAAATAATTTTCTAGAGGTCCATACCTCCTTGAATCCGTCTCCACTATAACTTAGCTCCCATTACTTGATTCAGAACATAAGGATCATGAAGACCTAATCCCCCTATTTTTTTTGTTTTTATAAGTTTCTCCCAGGATAAGAGTGCCCATTTCCTCATGTCTTGCGCTCCCTTCCAGAGGAATTTTTTGAATATTTTAACCATATTATTGCAAACTGTCTTCGGGGCCACTCTGCCTGACAACTGGTAGATTGGTATTGCCTGAAGAACAGATTTAAGCAAAATGACTCTACTTGGAGCATTGAGTGCTCCGAGGGACTAGTTCTGAAGGCATTTATGGAGATTATTGATAAGATCTGACCACCCTACAATCTTGAGTGAAAATTGATTCATTAGGAACCCCGTGTATTTCATTGGCACATTCCAATTTGGAATCTCAAAGTCCTTGCTATGAATCATTGAGTGGAATTGGTGGTATTAAAAAAGTATACATTGGATTTGTCATTATTAGTCATCGTTCCAGAAGCTTGCATAAATACCTTAAGAATTCTGAGAATAGCTTTTGATTTTGATAAGGATACTTGGCATAATAGCATAATATCGTCAACAAATTGTTGATGCGAGAGATTAAGATTCCTACCCCATAAATTCAAGCCTTTCAAGCAATTTTCTGTAATTTCGGCTTTTAAAAGATGGCCAAGGCCTTCAGCAGCTATAATAAAAAGAAACGGGGAAATGGGATCACCTTGACGTAGGCCGTGAGTTGCATTAAATGGTTGGCTTGGAGCTCCATTTACTAGGTTATAATAATTCGGGGTTGATATAAAAGACAAAAGCCACTACGTCCATCTGGCATCAAAACCAAAAGCTAACAATATTTCTTTCAAATAAGACCAACTTAATCGATCAAAGGCTTTTGAGAGATGTAGTTTTATCAACATACCTTTCACTTTTTGCACTTTCAAAGAGTGCATTACCTCTTGTACCGTTACAATTCCATCCAATATCTACCTGCCTTTTACGAATCCAGCTTGTTCTGGTGAAATAATATTGTGCATAATAGGTTCAACCGGTTAACCATGATTGTTGACAAGATTTTGTATACGACATTACACAAGGCTATAGGATGAAAACTTGTTGGAGTGTCTGTTTGGGACTGCTTCGGTATTAAAGTAATGAGTGTAGAGTTCAAAGCTGGATATACATTCCTTGTGCGCCTTGATTCTTCTACCATCTCCCATATTTCCTGCCCCATAAATGACCAGGTAGCCTAATAAAATTCTGTTGTAAAACCGTCCAGTCCTGGAGCTTTCTATTTTGGAAGAATTTTAACTACCTCTTCCACTTCTTCCAATGTGATCTCTCTCATTAATGCTAAGTTCTGATCCCTACTTACTTTAGATGGGATATGGGTAGTGATTCTCCGGATATCTGCTTCTCTTTTATGGTTAGGTTCAGTGACCATATCCTTGAAATGCCTTACCAACATATCTTATATTTCATTATGCTGGTAAATTCTATTGCCATTTTCATCCTTTAATGAGAAAATCCTATTATGTTGTCTTCTCTGAATTAAATATTTATGAAAAAAACTTGTATTTTTTCCCCTTCTTTTAGCCATTGTACCTGCGATTTTTGTTTCCATGATATCTCTTCTTGTTTTCTCCTTTCCTCTAGTTCACTAAGAATGATGCCTTCTTGTTCTACAAGAGCTTCCAATCGGCCCTGTAAAATCATCTCCTGTTGGTTTTGTTTCATTATGTTTTGAATAGAAACCATTGTAGCCTGAATATTTCCAAATTGAGTTTTATTCCAAGTTTTTATCTCTTTTTTAACTACTTCAAACGCAACTGGAAGGTATGCATTTTGATAGATTTGCACCATTGTTTAACATTTTCCAGGAAAGTAGGATCCCTTAACCAGAATAATTCACATTGAAAGGGCCTATTTTTTGGAACTTCTTTAATATTGATTTCCAATTGAATAGGCCAGTGATCTGAGCCTAGGGATGGTAACATTTTTGCTTCATAAAAAACATCTACGCTCACCAAATCCTCCGAAATGAGGAATCTATCAAGTCTAGATGCTATCTGGTGTCTTTCCCCCCTTCGGTTATTCCAAGCAAAGATTCCATTAACAGTGGGCATATCTACTAGTTTTAAGTCTGTTAGAAGGTCTCTAAAAGACTCCATTTCAGGATCCTCTCTTCTGAGTCCTCCTTTCTTTTCTGCAAGATTCAATATCATATTAAAATCCCCTCCTATCATCCAATATTTCTCATTATGCATAGTTCTCAAAGTTCTAATACTATTTAGGAAATCTTCTTTCTCTCCTTGGATATGAGGCCCATAAACTGCTGTGATCATTAACATTTCCCAAGTGCCTACTTGTCTAAACCGTCCAGAAAGGCTGCATGGTAGACCTATCCATTCATCTACTTCTACTTATGTCGGGTTCCATATGATTTCTATTCCACGTGTTGTACCTCTAGCATCATTAGCCATAATTTCGTAATGCGGTTTAAAAGACTGTAGTATTGATTCCAGTTTAGTTGTTGAAGCCTTCGTTTCTTGAGTGAGCATTATTTTTGTTTTTTCCATTTTTAATTTTTCTTTTAAATACCTTTGTTTTCCTTGGTTGTTTAAGGCCCTTATGTTCCAAGAGAGGACTTTCATTGAGAACATTTTGGAGTTTGTTGGAATACCATTGTTAACAGTATTATCTTCCCTGTATTTATCAGCATTTCTCCCACTAATTGGATTGATTCTTGTAGAGTTTTTCTTCCTTTTTTCTTTCTTGTTTTTGTTGGAGGATTTAATACTTTATTAGCATTAGAATCCAAAGTACTTACTTGTTTTTTTTCTTGCTCTGTTAGGTAATGCTCAAAAGTTTCCTTGTACAAATTATTTTGGTCTTCCGGTATGAATATATCATCCAAATTTCTCCATTCATGCAATAAACACTTCATAACTTGTTCCTATGCACATAGATCATCTTTCTACATTTCAATCTCCATTGTTGTTTGTTACTCGCCTGTCTTTTCCTCTGGTTCCATTTGATCAACAGTTTCTTTCCTCTTTCCTGCTGTATTTTTCTGAGGGATGCTTGTCGAACTTGGAGCGGACATTTCTTCCATCTCTTTCGCTGATTCCCCTTCTTCTTGTAATTTTTCAAAAGGGTTTTGAGACAAGAGATACTTATTTCTAGTGGCTTGATTTGTCTTTGTTCTGGTAATTTTTTTTTTACTGCTGACAGTTACAAAACCTTCCTCCATTTCTTGTCCTGTATATTTATTGTTTGGGGCCTTTCTTGGTTATTTTTCTACAATATTCTGAGGGCAAGTTTTATACAAGTGCCTATATTCATGACAACGACGGAAGTGAAAAGGAATATTCTCATATTCAAGGGTTTGTTGCCAGATCTTACCTTCGTATTCAAGTTCTATGGATTCAGGAAGAGGTTCAGAAATGTTCATGTAAACACAAATATGAGAAAAAGACGTATATATTCCTCTACAGGTTGTCTCTGCAAATTTCAAAAATCTTCCTAAAGAATTTCCAATCCCTTCTAAGATGTCTAGGTCCCAAAAATACATGGGTAATGCAAACAATCTAACTCATACTGGTGTAGCCAAAAAATGTTCCTCATCAGGGTTATAACATTCCTCCCATTGCCTAAGAAAAAGGCATGCATTATTAAAAAAATATGGGCCGCCTTCAAATATTCTTTCTTTATCTAATAAATTTGTAAAGATTACTGTAAAAGATCCTCTTGGGCCAAACTTGAGATCCAAATGTCCTTTCGGTTTCCATTTAGTCTGAATCTACTTCAGTAGATCCTTCTCAGTTGTCCAGATACCTATAAATTTACATATAAGAGCATGATCTTTCATATACCCCCTATATTCATCCAATTTATTTGGTGGTATAACAAACCTGGGTTTCTTCAATGCTCAAGGAAGACATTGTGGCCTAGTTTTTGCTTGTCATTCTGCCCCTAAAACTGGTCCTCCTTTCTGATTTCCTCCTCCCGTCCCTGGTTTTTCTCTACTGCTATGCTCACTCGCAATTACATTTCTGTAGGAGGGATTCAACCCCCCTCCCAGGGCTGCTGCCATGCTGCCCTTGATGTCAATCAGATTGCTAATGCCTGCACACACCCATGGCCTAGTTCAGAAAAATGCCAGACCTCCTCCCAATGCTTCCGTTATAACTAGTATGTGATTTTAAAAATGGAGATTGATAAGAAAAAATGAATATATTAACAAGAGAAAAAAAATAGGAATGTTAGTTTTTAATGCACAGACGCCATTTCAAAAAGACTATTTTTTTGACTTAGTGTTTAGCACTGAAACACCTGGTCTCACACAGAGCTTTTAAGCATTCAATCCTATAAAAATCAACTTTGGAAAGGGGTCACTGAGCTCTTATTTGATAACAATTTTGATTATGGTAAAACCCTGTTCGTTCTGATTCTACGGATTCTGGGGATTCCAGAGGTATTCAACAAATTATATTCGGTTCAAGATACTGATCTCTCTTTATACATAGGGCTCCAATCTAGGTTTTTGGGTGCAGATTCTTGTAGGGTCATCATGGTAAAAGGACAAAATGGGAGAGGCAAACGCAAAAAACAACAAATCAATCAATCTATTGGACCAAGTAAAATGGGAAGGAAGACAAACAAGCAAATCCTAGAGAATATAGTTGATGTGTATGAATCTGGGAACTTGGTTCATATATGAAATACAATACAGGGTTGGGAGAGACAAACTGACAGTGAAGATGAAGACCTGCAGGAACAGCAGGCCAAAATGGATTTCATATCAGATCCAAGAAGCACAAGAGGTCGTGTTTCTCTCTTATAGCAATCAGTTAAGACTTATTGGAAAATGAAATGTGTTTTAGCAAAGGTAATGGCTAGCATGGAAGAAAAGGAAGATAACTCATCCATGATTTTTGAACTTCAACAAATAAAACAAGATATTCATGAGATGGCGAAGGTTCAGATACAGGTAAATGCCAGAATTGGAAAGATAGAGCGACAACTTCATAGTATGCAACAAATAGAACTGGGCACAACACATATGACCCAAATGCAGTGGACTTTTCCTTCGATGGAATTTTTGGTTAGATTATATTTTTTTTCTCATATGTTTTTATGGATATTATTATGAAGCTATGCACAATTTTAAAAAAGGAGAAGAGAGAAAGGATAAAAGTGTGAATTAGAAGGAAAAGACAATACCAAAATTTTCTAAGTTAGCTTTTAACTCTCACTATGTATTGCCACCGAATCGTTCTCCTTCCCAGTAGCTGAGGTTGGCTAAAAATGATATAAAAAGATATATAATAAACTGTCTTTTTAAAATATGAAAATAGGTATGCACAAGTTTCATAAACAAAATGCACTTAAGATTATGGCTAAATTAGATATTAAATTAATATATGAGATTTTCTATTAAAAGTTTAGATATGTGTGTGTGTGTGTGTGTGTGTGTGTGTGTGTGTGTGTGTGTGTGTGTTGAGATTCAACAAGATGATGAGCTTAGTGAAAAGAGTCGCCTTCACTAAGTGGGCCCGCAGTCTATTTTTGGCGCAAGTCTATTTTTAGACTATGTCTATTTTTAGACATGATGATCATATTTCAAAAGTTGCAGGATGCTATTTGTGGATGGTTGATCAAGTTGGAAAAATAGATGAAATTCTATTTTTAGAATATTGGACGAATTCTATTTATAGATCGTTGATCTAACTCAGACTGGTGCAGCCAAAAAATGTTCCTCATCAGGGTTATAACATTCCTCCCATTGCCTAAGAAAAAGGTCTGCATTATTAAAAAAATATGGGCCGCCTTCAAATATTCTTTCTTTATCTAATAAATTTGTAAAGATTACTGTAAAAGATGCTCTTGGGCCAAACTTGAGATCCAAATGTCCTTTCGGTTGCCATTTAGTCTGAATCTACTTCAATAGATCCTTCTCAGTTGACCAGATACCTATAAATTTACATATAAGAGCATGATCTTTCATATACCCCGTATATTCATCCAACTTATTTGGTGGTATAGCAAATGTGGGTTTCTTCAATGCCCAAGGAAGACATTGTGGCCTGGTTTTTGCTTGTCATTCTACCCCTAAAACTGGTCCTCCTTTCTGATTTCCTCCTCCTGTCCCTATTTTTTCTCTGCTGCTATGCTCACCCGCAATTACATTTTTGTAGGAGGGATTCGCCCCCCCTCCCGGGGCCTTTGCCATCCTGCCCTCGATGTCAGTCAGATTGTTAATGCCTACACACACTCGTGTCCTGGTTCAGCAAAATGCCAGACCTCCTCCCAATTCTTCCGTTATAACTAGTATGTGATTTTAAAAATGGAGATTGATAAGAAAAAATGAAGAGATTAACAAGCGAAAAAAAAAAAGATGAATATTGGTTTTTAATGCACAGACGTGATTTCGCAGAGACTGTTTTTTCGACTTAGTTTTTAGCACTGAAACACCCGATCTTGCACAGAGTTTTTAAGCATTCAATCCTAGAAAAATCAACTTTGGAAAGGGGTCACTGAGCTCTTATTTGATAGCAATTTTGATTATGGTAAAACCCTGTTCGTTCGGATTTTGCAGATTCTGGGGATTCCAGAGGTATTCAATAGAGTATATTCGGTTCAATATAGTGATCTCTCTTTATACATAGGGCTCCAATATAGGTTTTTTGGTGCAGATTCTTGTAGGGTCATCATGGTAAAAGGCCAAAATGGGAGAGGCAAACGCAAAAAAAAACAAATCAATCAGTCTATTGGACCAAGTAAAAGGGGAAGGAAGACAAACAAGCAAATCCTAGAGAATATAGCTGATGTGTATGAATCTGGGAATTTGGTTCATATACGAAATACAATACATGGTTGGGAGAGACAAACTGACAGTGAAGATGAAGACCTGCAGGAACATCAGGCCAAAATGGATTTTATATCAGATCGAGGAAACACAAGAGGTCGTGTTTCTCTCTTCTAGCAACCAGTTAAGATTTATTGGAAAATGAAATGTGTTTTAGCAAAGGTAATGGCTAGCATGGAAGCAAAGGAAGATAACTCATCCATGCTTTTTGAACTTCAACAAATAAAACAAGATATTCATGAGATGGCAAAGGTTCAGATACAGTTAAATGCCATAATTGAAAAGATAGAGTGGCAACTTCATAGTATGCAACAAGTACAACTTCTGGGCACCACGGCGAAGGACCCAGCCCCTGTGGATTCTTCTGATGGGATTTTTGGTTAGATTATAGTTTTTTCTCATATGTTTTTGGTGCATAATAGTTATAGTTTCTATTTTACCTGTAAATGTTATGGACATAGTAAAGTGATAAAAGTCGTAATTAGAAGGAAAAAACAATACCAGTTTTTGTTAGATTTTAACTCTCTCTGGTGGCCAACAGACCTGGTTTCCTTCAGGCAGGTTGAGGCTACAACAAATGATACAATATATAGCAACTTTCTCTTTTAAAATATGAAAATATAAAGGTACTATGAAATTTACAAACAAACAAAAATTTAAGATTATGGCTAAATTAGATATCAAATTAATATATGAGATTTTATATTAAAAGTTTATATATATATATATATATATATATATATATATATATATGTTGAGATTCAACAAGATGATGAGCTTAGTGAAAAGAGTAGCCTTCACTAAGTGGGCCCGCAGGCTATTTTTGGCGCAAGTCTATTTTTAGACATGATGAGCATATTTCGGAAGTTGCATGATGCTATTTGTGGATGGTTGATCAAGTTGGAAAAATAGATGAAATTCTATTTTTAGAATATTGGACGAAGTCTATTTATATATCATTGATCTAAAAATAGATGCATGTCGATTATTATTAGCTCTTAATAATAATCAGACTCTAAACAGCAACTTATTCTCTTGGAGCACTTTGTTTTAGTGCACATCAATGGACTGAGGGAATTATGCAATTCCCAAGGGTTTACTGGAGTTCATGCATGGAGGACTCAGTTAGAACTCAAGTGGCAGAGTTATGACAGAGTTGGAAGAGTAGTTTATGGAGTTGTATTTATTTTAACTCAGTTAGACTCAGTTGAGCTAGTTGTATCTAGTCTAACTGAATGATACACTAGCGAGAGTGCAGTGAATTAATTAGTTAATTAATTCACAAATAATAACTCATTAATCAACTGAACAATACAACAGTTAACTATAGTGCATGACAGTTCTAGTGGAGACCCAGTGGAGAGATAGGTGAAAGGGCAAGATGGAATATTTGTTGTGACTATAGTGATGCATTGATTGCATCACACACACATTCGAGTTTCCAATGAGGATTATGCAGTCAAGGCAAGAGTAATTCGAATTCATTCAGAGCTATTCTTCAACAGGGATTGCACAGTGGAGATAGGCTAGCAGGGGACAAAGATCGGTGCATGGATTTGCAATTTTTTCCTGATTAGTGTATGACGATTGTACTGTACTCAGAGATTGATGTAATAAGATTTGTATGAGATTGTCATATGATCTCCATGATACATAATATATGATAGTTGGGGTTTTCAGCTTCAGGCTTTCCCGTTAAACAACTGTGTTATGTGCGATTGTTTTTATTTATGCTTCACATGTGTGTGCAATTAATTTTCCACAATAGATTAACAGTGGAATGATTCTGTATCTTGCAAGAAGTTAAATATTGTGAGATCAAGGGAATCTAGGACATATGCATTCTTAATGTATATAATTTCTACATGGTATCGGAGCATTTTTAATTCTTGAAGATTGCAATTGTGAAGTGAGTTTCTGCTGGTGGAAAATTCGAATTTACTATAGAAGATTCTTGGTGCAGAAGTTGAGTATACATTGAAATGGCTTTCAATGGGTTGCGATTGGAGTATGCCCTTGATGGGAGCTAAAATTACATAGCTTGGAAGGACAGGATGGAGGCAGTGCTGGAGGATAATGGACTGAAGGAGTTCATCGATAGCGATGTTCATATGCTAGGATCTAGCGATGTTGCATTACTTGACGCATGGCAAAAGAAGACAGCAAAGACGAGAAGAATTATGTTAGAAGGTGTGAAGTACCATATTGTGTCCAGCCTTCATGGGAAAGCCACTCCATTCTTAATGTGGAAGGCTTTGACAGACTTGTTCCAAAGCAGAAGTGACCAGAGGAAGTTGGCGCTTAAAGACAAGCTCAGAAAAATAAAAATGGAGAAGGGCGACATTATTCCAAAATACCTCACGAAGTTTGTCCACTGCAAGGATGAACTGGGAAGTGTAGGGTTTTATGTTGATGAAGAATACTTGGTGATCTTGGCTCTCCTTGGGCTTCCGAAGAGTTTGCATAGCTATGAATACTCTGTCTACGAATACTCTGTCAATGGACGGGAGAAACTGTCGGGATAGGAGCGACTTTGGTCAGATCTTGTGCAGGAGGAGATAAGGCGAGGTACCAGGGATGGATCTTCAACAAAGAACGAAGATGAAGAGAATTGAGCTTTGGTTGGAAAAGCAAGGAAAGGGAAAGGGAAGAAATTTCCTTCAATATCTGAAGCTAAAGGCAAGAAGCAGGATTTGTCCAAAGTGAAGTGTTTTCACTGTCACGAACATGGGCATTTCACCACTAACTGTCCATAAAAGAATAAGAAAAAGAAGGTTATTGGAGCTGCAACTGGAGAGGCCTTAGCCTCACAATTTGAACTTGATTTCTCTTTGATCGCATGCTTGGCTTCAAGCTGTATGGGATCGGTGTGGTGTCTTGATAGTGGTGTGTCTTTCCATATGACGGGAGAGAAGGAATTGTTTACTGACTTGGAGGAGAAGGACCTCCATATGCATATAGAGATGGTTGGTACAGTGCGACTGGCATTGGGACCATTACCTTTGAGAGGAAGTTCGGTAATCCATTCTTGTTGAAGAATGTTATACATGTTCCAGGTTTGAAGAAGAACTTGGTCTCGGTCGCAATGCTAGAAGACAAATGTTATGATGTTGTTTTCAGTGAGGGAAAAGCCTTCCTTCGACATAAAACAACGGGTCAAACCAAGAAAATAGGGGTTCAAATTAAGAATCTCTACAAGCTGGAGGTATATGAATGCGCTGCAATGGTGGGCAAAGCAGAAGAATTGGTGAGCCAAGATGAGGGCAAATTATGGCACAAGAGATTGGGCCATCTTCACCATGGCGCTTTGAAGATTTTGTAGCAGATTTCTACTGGACTTCCCAAGGGTACTCTTGCGCAGTAAGATAAGTGCAAGGGATGTACTATGGGTAAGTTTTTGAAGACCACCTTTCATGAGAAGGAGAACCGTGCTTCGGCGATCCTGGAGAGAATTCACACAGACGTGTGTGGACCTTTCTCGGTTGCTTCAATAGCAAAACACAGGTATTATGTTATATTTTTTTATGAATATTATCGTAGATTTTGGATCTTCTTCATGCAGAAGAAGAGTGAAACATTCACAAAGTTTTGTGAGTTCAAGGCATTGGTGGAGAAGCAATCGGGGAAGCAAGTGAAAGCTCTATGGGGCGATAATGGTGGTGAATACATCTTGGGCGAATTCAAAGACTTCTGTAGCAAAGAAGGAATTCGAAGAGAACTCATAGCGCCTCATAACCCATAGCAGAATGGGGTCGCAAAGCGGAAGAAAAAAATGATCATGGGTGTTGCACGAGCGATGCTGCATGACCAGGGCCTACCGATGCACTTGTGGGCAGAAGCATGCAACACTGCGGTTTATGTGCAAAACTGTTGTCCTCATAGAGTACTTGGCATGAGTACACCTAAAGAATATTTTACTGGTAAGAAGCCTGATACTTCTCATTTAAATATTTTTGGCTCATTGTTTATATTCATGTGACAAAGGACGCCAAGAAGAATCTGGAGCCGACTGCAGAAGTTGGGATATTTGTGGGGTACACAAAAACACCCCATAATTATCGTGTGTATTTTCGGTTTTGATGGGATGGTGTGTGGTGCGACGGGATATAAAATTCAATGAGGTGAAAGCCATGAAGTTGTCGCTTGAGAGGGAGCTACACTTGCATGCAGAGGGGGAACTTCTTGTTCCCAAAGATGAGCCTCTAGATGTGGATCAGCCACAGGAGGAGATTCATGGAGTGGAGGAGTCCACTCATGCAGAACCAAACATCAGACAAGGCAAAAAGCATACCACAGAAGCTGAGAGACTGAAGCTTGATGCATCATAGAATGTAGGAGTCCCTACATCACAGCACAGACAGAGACAGTCACCTGACTGATTTACTGGGTACATGGCTCTTATGAGCAAGTGTATCGTGATAGAGCCATCTTCTTTTGAATAAGCAGTGCAGGAGCACACATGGGTAGATGCCATGGTGGAGGAAAATGACTACATTTTCAGAAACAATGCTTGGGAGATTGTTCCAAGGTCGGTCGGAAAATCAGTTGTAGTATCAAGATGGATCTACAAGGTAAAGCAAGCTGCTGATGGGAGCGTTGAGAAGTATAAGGCAAGATTTGTTGCCTGGGGCTTCTCACAAATCGAGGGGATTGACTATGAAGAAACCTTTGCACCTGTCGCACAGTATTCTTCCATACGGACCATCCTTGCTCTCTCAGCGCAGATGGGTTGGCACATTCATCAAATGGATGTGAAGATTGCATTCTTTAATGGGATCATTGAGGAAGAGGTGTACATTGAGCAACCTGAAGTATTTTAGATCTTTAGCAGCGAGTCGCATGTGTGCAGGCTCAAAAGAGCGTTGTATGGGCTGAAACAAGCACCACGTGCTTGGTACACTCAGATCGACAGCTATTTCACTAGACTTGGCTTCACCAAAAGTGAGGTGGATGCAAACCTGTACCAGATTGTGGTGGAGGGTAAGCTTTTAATCATTGTTCTTTAAGTTGATACACTCATGCAAGGCATATCTTGCAAAGGAGTTTGAGATGAAGGATTTGGGCCTCCTTCATTATTTCCTTGGATTGGAAATATGACAACAGGAAGGTGAATTGTTTGTGTCTCAAGGCAAGTATGCCCGAGAGATACTGGAGAAGTTTCACATGCAAGGCTGCAAGCCTGTCGACACTCCTCTTCCAGGAAATTGGAAGAAAGAGGATGCTACATCGGCAGAGGTAGTCGATGCCACTGTTTATCGACAGTTGGTGGGTTCGCTCATGTATTTAGTCAATACAAGACCGGACATATGCTATGCAGTGAACCAACTTTCATAAGCGATGGTTAAGCCTACCAAGCTCTTTTGGAAGGTAGGTAAGCATGTCCTGAGATATCTCAGGGGCACATCTGAGTATGGTTTATGATACAGACAGATGGATGAGGTGAAGTTGCATGGCTTCACGAATGCAGATTGGGTAGGAATCCCAACAGACAGAAAGAGCACATTAGGAGGGATTTTCAGTATCGGAACTACAACAGTTTCTTGGTAAAATAGGAAACAAAGATCCATGGCACTCAGTTCAATGGAAGTAGAATACATGGCAGCAAGTCAAGCTGCATGTGAGGCTATTTGGATGAGGAAGATTCTGGTTGGTTTGTTCGGTTCACATTTAGATTCCACATTGATACATTGTGATAATCAGAGTTGCATTAAACTCTTGGTTAATATTTTGTTTCATGATAGATCTAAACATATTGATATCCGGTATCATAATATCAGAGATTGTGTGCAGCGGAAGATCATGTTGCTTCAGTACATTCCTACGGAGGATCAGGATGCAGATATTCTGACGAAGGCACTCACCAGGAGAAAATTCGAATACCATAGAGGCAGGATCGGGGTGAAAGATAAACCCTATCTTGTTGAGAGGGAGTGTTGAAATTCAACAAGATTATGAGCTTAGTGAAAAGAGTCGCCTTCACTAAGTGGGCCCGCAGGCTATTTTTGACGCAAGTCTATTTTTAGACTATGTCTATTTTTAGACATGATGATCATATTTCAGAAGTTGCAGGATGCTATTTTTGGATGGTTGATCAAGTTGGAAAAATAGATGAAATTATATTTTTAGAATATTGGGCGAAGTCTATTTATAGATTGTTGATCTAAAAATAGATGCATGTTGATTATTATTAGCTCTTAATAATAATCAGACTCTAAACAACAACTTATTCTCTTGGAGCACTTTGCTTCAGTGTACAGATGTGGCACATCAGTGGACTGAGGAAATTACGCAATTCCCAAGGGTTTACTGGAGTTCATACATGGAGGACTCAGTTAGAACTCAAGTGGCAGAGTTATGAAAGAGTTGGAAGAGTAGTTTATGGAGTTGTATTCAGTTTAAATCAGTTAGACTCAGTTGAGCTAGTTGTATCTAGTCTAACTGAATGATACACTAGTGAGAGTGGAGTGAATTAATTAGTTAATTAATTCAAAAATAATAACTCATTAATAAACTGAAAAATATAGTAGTTAACTACGGTGCATGGTAGTTTCAGTGGAGACTCAGTGGAGAGATAGGTGAAAGGGCAATATGGACGATCTGTTGTGACTATAGTGATGCATTGATTGCATCACACACACATTGTAGTTGCCAAGGAGGATTTCACAGTTAAGGAAAGGGTAATTCGAATTCATTCAAAGCTATTCTTCAGCAAGGATTGCACAGTGGAGGTAGGCTAGCAAGAGGGCAAAGATCGGTGCATGGATTTGCAGATTTTTCCTGATTAGTGTGTGACGATTGTATTGTACTGAGAGCTTGATGTACTAAGCTTTGTATGAGATTGTCATATGATCTCCATGATACATAATATATGATAGTTGGGGTTTTCAGCTTTAGGCTTTCTCGTTAAACAACTGTGTCATGTGCGATTGTTTTTATTTATGCTTCACATGTGTGTGCAACTAATTTTCCGCAAAAGATTAACAGTGGAATGATTTTGTATTTTGCAAGAAGTTAAATATTGGCAAGTTAGGAGAATCTATGACATAATAACAAAATATATATAATTTATAATATATATATATATATATATATATATATATATATATATATATATATATATATATATATATATATATATATATACTCTTTGAACTTGAACCTATCACATTTTACTAAAGAAACATATACTCTTAACCAATGTTGTTTTTTATATATATTAAATTTCTCTCATTTATATTTATAGTTTCTTAATATGAAATTGAGATTTATAACATACAAAACAAATATATGTAACACAAACCATTCAATAATGTGAAAATTTTTTAAACTATAAATGCATATCATATACTTAGTAGGTATTTTTTCAAATCAAGAGTTAGGAGTGTTTACCTATTGTTTCAAATAAAAAATGGGGAAAGTTTTTATTCATTCATTATTAAAGAAAAGTAAAACATCATATCAAAATTATTAACAATGTTAAGATTCAAGTGATAGGAAAATATCACATCAATTAAATAACTCACTTTCATTTAAACTAAATATTTCCATTTAAAAAAATATATTATAATTATTTTATTTTATTTTAGATATAACTATTTTTTAAATTCTTTATAAAATGTTTCTAATTAATCAAATTCACTTTTAATTAGCATTAATTTTAAAATTTTCCACATTTAAATATTTGTATTAATAAAAACGGGTATAACCTTACCTTTTAGAATTATATTACATATTTAAATTACTAAGAAATAAGAAATAAACGCGCATCGCTATAATATGACATTAAAGAAAATATAAATAAGCACGCTCATGCAACGAATCAATTAGCGAAGTCATAAAAACTTTTACAAGAAAGGAGTCCTTATTTTATTAAAATATAATGAATTATCTTCATTTTGAAACTAGGAAAGGTACAGGATTTTACATAGGTTGATTCTGATACATGTAATATGCACTTGAATATTTATTTATATATGATAATTAAAAACTAAATATATTCATTTTTAGGATGTGGTTATGGAGCTTCATGTTCAAAATCCATGATACCTATGATGTAGTGGGAAATAAACACCTTAAATTAAATTTGATTTAAGCAAGCCATTTTAAGCATGATAAATAAAAACTAAATATATGCATTTTTAGGATGTGGTTATGGAGCTTCATCTTCAAAATCCATGATACCTGTGATGTAATGGGTAACAAACACCTTAAATTAAATTTGATTTAAACAAGTCATTTTCGGAATGACTTTTTACACTATTCTTGATGTTAGCATATTAATAAATATGATAAGATTTACATTAAATTATATATTTTTAAGGATTTCCTTTAGGTGTTTAAGGGATTTTTTAGGTAAAATGATCTAAAATGTTTAATTGAAAAATTAAATGGGCTTAATTTTGATTTTTTTCAACCAATTTACAGCTATATCATAACCTAACCAATTTATGATAAAGTCCCACCTTAAATCGTGTTCAACATGAGAAGTCATTGGGTATTTTTTTGTTTAGGAATGAACATCCTTGAGATAAAGACTTCTTAACTACAGTTAACTTACATGGTCACTCATTATTGTGGGACCCGCACTAGCTATGCAAAGACAATAGTGATAATTACTTTTGGAAAGATGAGAAAGAAAAGACCAAAATTTTAACGTTCATGTTATTACCTAAAAAATTCTCAAATTTTCATCTTGAAATGTGTCAAGTTTTTCTTTTTTTTTAGGTTGCAAAACATCATGAAATGATAAGTTTTATGATGAACTTAGGTGTTAAAACTTTGGGTATGATATTAGAAATAATCCCAAGCCATGTTGAAAGAATATTTCCTGAGTAGATACCTTGAAATGACCACAAATCCTAAATCTGGCCATTTGTCAAAAAGTGTCTGAGTCCGCAGCAGATTCAGTACAAAATTAACCGAATTCACTGCAGAAACACCTACGAGTTCCGTAGAAAAATTAACACTTGTCAATTTAAACGTGCTACAAAAAGTGTGCCAGTCTATAACGGTTTTCTTCATAATGATGAGTGGTTAAACTTTGAGAGTTTAAAGGTCATCCTTCTAAATCAATCCCATCTCACTTTTTGCTTGCCACTCCCTCATTTTGTCACCTTTCTCTCCACATTAGAATATCATTCCTTAAACAAATTACCCAAGCTCCTCTCTGTCATTTACTTTTCAACCTTTGCATGTATCAGTCAGCTGTCACCTTTGAAAAATTAACTTTGTGACAAACAGCTTGTTGTCCAAATAGTTTTTTACAGTTGTCATATTTTTAAGAGGGCAGTGTGTGGTTATAAAGGGAAATTGCCATGAAGAGGAAAGCATAAAAATAAGGCTGTGTGTTTGGATAGGAGCCTATGGAGTTTTCACTGATCATGGACGACCTCAGCCTCACACAAGATTTCATTCAGACAGGTTACATGTTTTTCTACCAGGAGCTGCAAGGGGATTTTAGTTTTTCTTGGACAGTTTGAGCTATTGGTTTCAAAAGGAATTTACAGGCAAATGAAGATGAGTTTCAAAAATATGAAGGAGGTTTTTTCTAAGAACATAACAAGGAACAAAAACATCTTTCAATTTTCTCCCAGGTGCTACCAATCTGGAGATTCAAAGTTTTCTTTAGGACCTATTTTCAGATTTCTGAATTTTTCCTGTTTTATACATGATGTTAAAATGCAGATTCCAGACAACTGAAGCTGGTTTTCAAAAAATCGAGAGAGGTTTTTATTATAAACATTATTATCTACAAACACCTCCTCCATTTTTGTAACATCTATCAGGTATCAAGGGATAGGAGCTCACGAGTGCAACCTTATTTTTCAGGAAAAACAGAGTTATTTTTATTGGTTGATGAAGTGGCTGAAGGTGAAAAGGTTGTTTCTTGAGGAGGGTAAGAGGTATTTTTAACCAAATTTTCCTTATCAGGCTTCATATTATCATCTCACACAGCAATGGACCTTTTCTAGGCCAAAAATTCAAATTTTGTGAAGTCTTTGGACAGTTAGGAAATTCTGCACCATGTCCCAGGCTTGAAGCCCAGTTTTTGTTGCGGAATTTCTGAAGATTTGTTTTTGGCTTTAAGAGACCTAAAATAATAGGAATGAAGAGTTTTAAAGGTTTTTTTTAATTTTTTTGATCACCAAACACCCTGCAATGGTCAAAAATAGCAGAGGATTATCACAAATGACCTTTTCTTTGTTTTTGCTACTAAACTAGCTATGAAAGTAGCTTAAAACAGAGTTTTGACAACAAGGTTAATTTTGGGAGGTAAAATAGAGGAAGAAGATACTTAAAGTTGTTCACCATCAGAATTACAAAGAGTATCAGGGAATTGACAAAGTCACAAAAAAGACTACAACAACAATGAAACAGGGCAGTAAGTGATAAATCCTAAATCAGTTTTGGCATTAAGAAACAGATCACTTTTTGAGGAAAAACATTTCAAATTTAAGTTTTTTTTCTTGATTGAGGTATATATTAATCCTTGAAGAAGTTAAAATATCCTTAAAACTGTACATTTTGGAAAAACTGTGTTGGAGGAGGCATAAACAGCAGTTTCGTAGCGCACTACGAAACTGATGTTTATGAACTTTTGGCATTTTACCTATGTGTTTTGAAGGTAAAAACTGTTGGGTTTCAACTTTTGATGTACTTATTAAAAGTTAATTATCATAGATGAAGACTCAAATTGAAAAGCAGAAGAAGGAAGGGTTAAAAGGGATGTTTTACAGTGAAACAAATTCTGCGCTACGAAAACAGCTGCTATTTTCGTAGCGCAGTCATAACTCATTTCCTTTTACACTTTTTCGACGGTTTCTTTTTGTACAGGTGGAAGATTTAAGTTTCAATAGGATTTTATCATATGTCACTTTTATGAAACAGACATCATTGCTAGCCAAGTTGTTCGAAGATAAGCTTGAAGGATTAAGGGCTAAAAATCAGGAACTCTGTCTCCTGGTTTTTAGGACAGTTAAGTCATGAATCAGCGGGGTTTATAACAAGGCTAGAGGCATCAAGAAGATAAAAACATGTTTAAATTTGTTCCTCACCAGGGTGTCAAAGAGTATCAGATTATTACAAAGAGTATCATATTTTCCAAGTGGAGACTTTCAGTTAAAATAAGAGTTTGAAGACACTAGCTGACATGTGCCATGTCATCAAACTGAAATCTCCTTAATGATAGGCAGAATAACTTCACGAAGGCAATCAAATTATTAATGTTTTGTTGATGGTCAGTATGGCTCAAAGAAATGATTCCTTTCGAGGAAGATTGGGATAATCTTTAGTTTAAATGTAATAAATAGGAGTTTAAGTCATAGTAGGACTCTAACTCCTAATTCGAAAGGTGTCAGTCTTATTTTTATGAATCTAGTTAGTAGTTAGATTTAAGTGTCAGTTGAAAGTTAAATGGTATAGCCACTAATCAGACTTGATGTAAAGGCAAAGTGCATATAAGTAGCAGAATCTTCGATGTATTAGAGGTTGGAAAATGTTATAGAAAAGGACTACTTTTGTAAATGTTGTGAAGGAACTGATATATACAGAAGCAGTTTAACTTTTCTAAATCTGAGATTCCTAGTGTACTTCAGTGAGTTTTATCTTTTATCTTTGATTGTTTTACTTCCATAGTCTTAACGCTTATTACTCAGAATTCATGGAGAAACATGCTCTAACTTCCTTTAATTGTTAAACTTTGGTGAATTGAGTTCTTGGGTCCTATATTTGGATGTTTTCCTTCAATGTTTTAGTACTTATTACTCAGAATTCATGGTTAGTCATGATCTGACTTCCTTTAAGTATTAAGCTTTGATGAAACACTTTTAATACCTTCCTTTTGAATACCTTGATGTATCATTACTCAGAATTCATGTACCACATGCTTTGACTTCCTTTGAACCTCAAGTTATTGAGACTTTTCTGATTGTGTCACTCTTTCATTGAAGTATATACAAGCCTCATTTTTATAAGAAGATTTATTTGTCATCTTTATCTCTGTCACTGACTCCATAGCCCAATGGTAGCAAGTCTTTATCTTTCAACCTATAAACATACAAAATCATAAACCATAGAGTTAGCCATCTATTTACTTCTTTAATCAATATCATTAACCCTTGAGAGAGCCCTCTCAGGCTGAGGAGGCCAAGCCTCAGCTAATAGATTGGTTTGAAATAGTTACACTGAGATTGACTTGATGAGCAGCTTATCAGGGTCCTATTTTGGTGATAACATTTTGGTGTGTCTGTCGAGAGCCAGAAGATTATTCATTCCCGAAATCAAGAAGCTGAACTTCTTAAGGTAGCAAGAGCTCAGAATTTGTTCAAGGTTGTAAAACTACCTTGGCGACTCCATTGTTGAAGAATTCAAAATTCATAGATTCATGGTGATTCCACTGGAGTTATGAAGAACTCAGATGTTTCCATTCTTATTTCAAGGTATGCATGCATAAATTTTTCAGGAATTCATGGTTTCCCAAATCATTTTCCCAAGGATACATATTTTTTAAGGAATGGTCCAAAATTCAATGGAGAAGATTTGAGTTTAACTTTGAAGCATATATCAGATTTTTGTGATTTTACCGAGCTTCTTAGAGTCAAACATGAAGCTGTTTGCATTATGTTTTTCTATGATTCATTTGAAGGGAAATGTAAACAGTGGATTGAAAGTTTTCCTGACAGATCTATTAAGTCATTTGCAGACTTTTGGCTTATGTTTTTGGAGGAATAGATAGACAGAACAGAGTTGGTGGAAAACTCTCCTTCAATTCAAGGTTTCAAACAATGGAATGATGATCATATTAATGAAGAAATAGATGAAATTTTTTCTTTGTCCTTGTCTTCTTATCTAAAATCATTTGAGTGCAAGACAAAAGATAAGATGAAATTTTTGGATGAAGTTGCTAAGAACATTGAGAAAGGCATTGAAGGCTTACAAGGTCAAATTCAATCATATAGTATTCATGATCATGATCATTCTTTTCAAAAGCTTTCTATGATAGATCACAAAGAGAGAGTGTTTCTACCTTTCTCCTTTCAGATTGAGGAAGAATGCAATGTTTTTGAAAATAAGTTTGAAAAGCAGTTTGAGAGAACACAACTGAGGTCTTATCTGGTTGATCAAAGCATGTATGTGTGGTCCAAAGTCTTAGAATGTCATGAGAAGTTTCAAAAAAATTATTTCTTCTATGGTTCTATAACTGACTACATGGAAAAGATTTACTATTCACATTTCTAGTTATATTTTCATCTTGAAGATCAGTTACATCTAATGTTGCCTTGGTTATTTCAGTATCATGTTTATTTTTGCTTCATGCACAGTCAAGAGATTCAAGTGTCAGATCAGATCAATGACTGGTTTCATTGGAATTTTCATGTTCCTTGAGCTACAAATGGATATTGCAGCTGATAGGGTAGGTAGGAGTGTGTGAATAAGCTCAAAGTTGACTGAGCATATTTTCAGTAGGTACAAATTTGTTTCTTATGCAGTGATCATCAAGCTTGAGCCCAAGGTGAAGGCCATTAAAGTTTGAGGAGAAGCTTGGCAAAATTTCAGAGTTTTATTCTAAAGGATGGATAGCAGCACTGGAGCTGTCGGTTCTTAGTGTACCACAGGGGCACACTATCCCAAGTGGAGCCACTGTTATCACCTAAAAAATTCTCAAAATTTCATCTTGAAATGTGTCAAGTCTTTATTTTTTGTTAGGTTGCAAAACATCATGAAATGATAAGTTTTATGATGAACTTAGGTGTTAAAAATTTGGATATGATATTAGAAATAATTCCAAGCCATGTTGAAAGAATATTTTCTGAGTAGATACCTTGAAATGACCACAAATCCTAAATCTGGCCATTTTTCAAAAATTGTCTGAGTCCACAGCAGATTCTGTACAAAATTAACAGAATTTGCTGCAGAAACACCTACTAGTTCCGTAGAAAAATTAACACTTGTCAATTTAAACGTCCTACGAAAAGTGTGATTGTCTATAATGGTTTTCTCCATAATGATGAGTGGTTAAACTTTGAGATTTTCAAGGTCATGCTTCTAAATAAATCCCAACTCACTTTTTTCTTGCCACTCCCTCATTTTGTCACCTTTCTCTCCACATTCGAATATCTGTCCTTAAACAAATTACCCAAGCTCCTCTCTGTCATTTAATTTTCAACCTTTGTATGTATCAGTCAGTTTTCACCTTTGAAAAGTTAACTTTGTGACAAACAGCTTGCTGTCCAAATAGTTTTTTTACAACTGTCATATTTTTAAGAGGGCAGTTTGTGGTTATAAAGGGAAATTGCCATGAAGAGGAAAGCATAAAAAGAAGGCTATGTGTTTGGATAGGAGCTTATGGAGTTCTAACTGATCATGGATGACCTCAGCCTCACACAAGCTTTCATTCAGACAAGTTACATGTTTTTCTACCAGGAGCTGCAAGGGGATTTTAGTTTTTCTTGGATTGTTTGAGCTGTTGGTTTCAAAAGGAATTTGCAGGAAAATGAAGATGATTTTAAAATATATGAAGGAGGTTTTTTCTAAGAACATAACAAGGAACAAAAACCTCTTTCAATTTTCTCCCAAGTGCTACCAATCTGGAGATTCGAAGTTTTCTTTGGGACCTATTTTCAGATTTCTGAATTTTTCCTATTTTATACATGATGTTAAAATGTAGATTCCAGACAACTGAAGCTAGTTTTCAAAAACCCGAGAGAGGTTTTTCTTATAAACATTATTATCTACAAAAAAATCCTCCATTTTTGTAACAGCTATCAGGGATCAAGAGATAGAAGCTCAGGAGTGCAGCCTTCTTTTTCAGGAAAAATAGAGTTATTTTTATTGGTTGATGAAGTGGCTGAAGGTGAAAAGGTTGTTTCTTGAGGAGGGTAAAAGGTATTTTTAACCAAATTTTCCTTATCAAGCTTCATATTATCATCTCACACAGCAATGGACATTTTCTAGGCCAAAAATTTAAATTCTGTGAAGTCTATGGATAGTTAGGAAATTCCGCAGCATGTCCCAAGCTTGAAGCCCAGTTTTTGCTGCGGAATTTCTGAAGATTTATTTTTTTCTTTAAGAGACCTAAACTGATAGGAATGAATAGTTTTAAAGGTTTTTCTAAATGTTTTTTTATCACCAAACACCCTCCAATGGTAAAAAATAACAGAGGATTATCACAAATGACTTTTTCTTTGTTTTTGCTACTAAACTAGCTATGAAAGTAGCTTAAAATAGAGTTTTGACAACAAGGTTAATTTTTGGAAGTAAAAGAAAGGTGTTACAAAGTAATTTGTCACCGTCCCTGCAATCCCCATCTCGCCCATTGGAGGTTCGTTTCTGTGACCAATAAGCAGTGTCATGCCTTGCAAATACCATCATTGCATCCCTTTCCATGAGGACAACATTCCTTCTGTTGATCATTTCCTGAGCAGACCCCTAAAAACACCTGTTTTTGCCCTGGCGCTGGTAGCCCGTTATGTACTCGCGCCAATGGGGGAAAATTAACACTGAGCCCGCGCCAATTGGCGCTCTGTCCCAGTGTTGCACCCGCGCCACTCTGTTTATGGAAAGTTTTTTAAAAAAGGAGGCGAAGTTTCGATTACAACAACTTCGTGGATGAGTCATCAGGAGTGGTTTTGACTGAATAACCACGGCCTTCCTCCTTTGGCCTCTTGTTTCCACCATATGGGGAACCTCCCAAAGGATAAGGCCTCCCTTCCACTATTGTAGCGATCCCAACCTCCTCCTCTCCTCTATAAATATAGCCTTCATCCATTGATGAAGGGGCTGAAGGGCTGAATAGCTGAATAGAGAGTCTTGAAGTGCCTAAGCTTTGAATCTCCAAATTCCCAAGAGCTTTTGTGCTGTAAGAGCCCTCTTCCTTCCCTTAAGGCCGACTCAAGTAAGAAGACTATCGTCGAGAGACTCCGGAGAGGTTTGCCCTTTCCCTGGCGAGCTTTGCGAGGCGTGAACGACTGGAGACCCATCCGAAGGAGACCACGACGTCAGAACATTGGTTGTAATCTCTCTTCGATTGTTATTTAATGAATGATTACGATTATGGTTCCACTCTGTTTTCCATTATGTTAATATGAGTAATATCCTTTCTGACTGATATTTAGTTACGTATGCCAGATTTTATGCTTGTATCTGTTTGTTTCTTGCATGTGCAGGTGTCCATCCGCGGAGATCATGGAGGATCGTGATCTGCCGAGGCTGAGGAATGGGAACGCTTTCTTCTTCAGATCGTAGCATTGGATTCCAGGTAGGCTTCCATCTTTGGTCTTTTCATTCGTAACTAGGAACTTGCGTCGTAACATTTCGTGATTGTTTCTAGACCCCTGCTGGGCTAGTAGGGATCGCCTCTGTCCGCAGAGGGGATTTACCTCCTCAACAATTTGGCGACTCCACTGGGGATCGTCTAGTTTTGATCGTCTCGTTTTGATTGTCTCGTTTTGATTGTTTCATGGTTTTCCTTGCTTGGTTAGTCTTTTGGGCTGGCTCTTTTTGTGTTTTGGCTTTTGGTTCAGCCCCAGAGGATCAGATCTGACCTCTGCTTTTCTGAATTTTCACCTTTTCATAGTTGGCTTGATTGGCACGAGTTTAGCCCTGACAGTCGCGCCAGTTGGCGCAGTTTGCCAGTTCATCACTCACGCCATCCCCTGTCTGGCGCGGATTACAGCCAGACAGTCGCGCCATTTCCTGTAGGTGGTGGGGTTACCCTTGTTCGGAAGCTTCTTTTGGTCAGTGCTTTGCTTCTGGGTTTGTTTTGGATTCTGCTTGAAGTGGTGAGTCTGGTCTTGGTTGGGAGAAATTCTTTGTTTTTTCATTTTCAGGAATTGGCGCTTGTTGTCAGTTAGCAACCCGCGCCAATTGGCCATTGGCGCTAGTTGTCAATGTGAAAGTCGCGCCAATTGGTGCAAATTGGCGCTAGTTGTCAATGGACAAGTCGTGCCAATTTCAGGGTGTATGAAAATTGAGTTTTTTTTTCCCTTAATCCTTCACCAGTGTGTCTTTCCCTTCGAGTCTTTCCTCTGTATGAGCATAGATTACATTGCTCATTATTTGGAATGTCTTCTTTCTATGATTGTTTGATGTAAAAGGGAATGAATGCCTTGTTTTGATCTCTTGCTTTGGAAGTCCTTTTTGTGTTTGACCGCATATGTCTTGTCAACTTTTGAGGGATTTTGTCACAAAGTATTTTGAAACAACGATTGCATTCTTAGTGTTTGTTTACATCTCTTTTGCATTCATCCTTCATTAAGAAGATTTGCGTTTTTTAGTTTTCGTCTCATAGTTTGCTTTTCGTTTAAATGCATTAGATCACATTGCATCGAAAAGTATTTTTGAGATTTATCATTGAACTTAGATCACATTGTTTAATGATTGAAAACTAAAAATCGCTTTGAGTGCATTCTCTTTCATTGAAAGCATGCATTAAGTAGATTCTCATTTCATCGAAAAATGCATTAAGTTCATTCTTATCATTTGAAAAGAAAAAGGAAATTGTGCATAGATTACAATTGCATAGTTTTCGGGAAAAAGAGAATTTTGCATAGATTACATTGCATTATTCGCATCGTTGAATGTTTGAAATTGCTTTTGGATAGTGAAAGTCATCTAGTTTGGAAACGTTTCATTTTCAGTTTTGTTGTTTGTTGCATCATTGTTTGAAGCTCTTCCCTTAACTAGATAGCATTCATCGAATTGAAAAGTTTTCTTTTCTCATGTAGCTGCATACAGGAGATTGTCAGATGACATACAGTAGGGCCTTGAAACCGAAACATAATTGAAGATAAACCATAAAATTTACTCAATTTACCTAAGGAAGCATTGAAACGTTAACGAAACACATTTAGAGGTCTAGGCTAGAGATGTGTTCCGGCGTCTTAAAACCTAGTAGCTGTCATTCGCCTTTTGGCTTTAGACAGTGCTAGTACGGACTTGTGCTCCCCGTACCGTCGCGTATATAAAGGGAGACCCCTCTAGGTTTTCAATCCTTTATCCATAGGAAGCCAAGTCTGCCACCCTATACCGTGATACACCGAACACAACATTCGGGGAGATTGCCTGCACGTACGGAAAGTCCTTGGTTGATTTCTCTTTCATTATTGAAACCAAGGTGTATATTGCAGTTCATGGTTATTTGGTACACCCTTTTCCTAGCATTCCTGAGTAGTCATTTCGATCTTTTCTGACTCTTTAAATTTGAAAAGGTCATCAAGCGTTTGTCCTTTCACGCTTGTTTCCAATTTGAAAGCAATAGAGTCACCTTTTACTCGTTTCTCGACTCTTAAAAGATGAAACGGTAGAGTTTTGTTTCAATGTTTTAAAAATTAACTGCCCACGAAATATTCCTGGTTAAAGTTAGTTTCCTCAGGGTGTTGTTCTGAAGATCGTTTTTTATGGCAACTTTTCCGGAGTTCACCAACCAAGGAATCCCCTCCGATGGGAATCCTGGTCCTTTTCCTCCTTTTGGAAATGTTGGTGCTCCTTACATGGCAACGTTGTCCCTTCCCGGGTTAACTGTCGGGTTGCTTGTTTGGTTGTTTTCAACCTACGGTTCGAATGTCTCGACTCTTTGGGGCCAACCATCCCCTCCACACGAACAACATCATGTTGATTCTAAGTTGGAGCTCTCCCCTTCTTACTTTGTTTCGTCCTCCTCTTCTACTTTGCACCGAGTGAAAGTACGGATTTGAGTAACCAGGTGGCTAGAAGAAGAAGAAGACGAAGAAGAAGAGATAAAGGAGGCTAGCTCGCCGACTATTGTGCCTAATTCTCCTCTTGATAAAACTTCCAACCCTCCACGGAAAGTCAGGTTCCCTTGCATGTTATGCACGGAAGACCATCTTCTTCGAGATTTCCCTGGCATTCCCAAGGTGCTTGAAGTATGGTCCAATGGTCGTCTGCCATTGCCTTTGGCTTCTGGGAGTCAGGTTGGGGGCATGTCTCCAACTAGTGCTGGTAAGGCTCCTAAGAAGCAGGGTAAGATTACCAACCCCTGTAAGTTGTGTGAAGGGCACCATGCCATTCACCTTTGTCCATATATGGATGAAGCCAAACGACTTTTGGACAACTCAGTTGTTTCTACACCATGCCTCTCGGTTGGTTATAAGCAACTTTCTTTGAGTCCTCCACCGGCTGATCCTACGATTGGTCAAGGGTCATCCTTGGTCAATCCCACTCCCCCGGAAATTCAAATTCAGGAATCCATCCCTGACCAACCATTGGTTGTGGGATCAGTTGAGCTGGCCCCATCTGCGGTGCACCAGGTCTTTTCCGTTAAGAGTGGACCCCACACCCCTCATGTTCTTCTTGTTTCTTCAAATTCCTCGAACTTGGAGAAATATTCTCCTGTCCCCATATCTCAAGAAGCTACTCCTCCACCTCCCGTGATGGAGGTCCTAGAGGATATTCCTCCCGCCTTTGAGATGGAGGTCATGGAGGATGCTCCTTCTTCTTTCGTAACACCAGGGGAAGACCATCTTGGTTCGATGGTATCCCCTCCAAGTAGTTTGGTCACTTCCTTCGATTGGAGTTGATTTTCAGGATACCGCCTTCCGTCTTATGTGCCTTTCGAGATTACAGTACAGGCTTTTGGTATGGTCGTACCCAGCACCATTATAGACGAAGGCGCGTCTGTTAGTGTTCTATACTCAACTACTTGGAAAGCTTTCATTTTCGTCGTCGCTTGTACCATTACACGAGAATGTCGATGGCGTTTAACGAGAAGAACAGGTCAACCGTTAGGGATCCTTCCAAGGTTATTGTTACTTTGGGAGGTAAAACCGTCCATGTGGATGTGATGGTTGTTCCGGGCCCTTAGATTTCAATGCAGCACCGGGGCGCGATTACACCTATGCCATGGGAGCGCTTGTCTCCTCCTTTTAGCGTAGTCATTTCACTTTGAAGGACGGATGTGACAATTGATCGGCTTTCGTTCTTTGGTGCAGTGATGTGAGCAGGCGGCCCCGCCATCATCCCTTCTCGGTTTTTATCACGGGTGTGTCACTTGCTTTGCGGGTCAGCTTCCTGTGACTACCTACCCGATGCACATGCTCGGTGATGATGCGTCGTGCATCGGTGCTGGGGGCATTGGGTCCTGACTTCCAGGATGTTTTCCTTCCATCGGGCTTGGAACTCTTGGGAGCGATGACTTCTTGTTCATTATGATGAAGTCATTCGGAGCATAGTTCGTTCTGCTTGTGTCAAGCTCCTTAAAAAATGAAACAAGGTCGTCGGAGCATAGTTCGTTCTGCTTGTGTCAAGCTCCTTAAAAAATGAAACAAGGTCGTCGGAGCATAGTTCGTTCTGCTTGTGTCAAGCTCTTTAAAAAATGAAACAAGGTCGTCGGAGCAGAGTTCCTTTTCCTGTGTCAAGCTCCTTAAAAAATGAAACAAGGTTGTCGGAGCAGAGTTCCTTGTCTTGTGCTAAGCTCCTTAAACCATGAAACAAGGTGTCATGAGGATAGTTCTTTTAATGTGTCATCCTCGTTAAAATAATGAAACACGTTCCCGTTCAATTCGAGTCTTTGTTTAGATCTCGTAAAATCCTAGTCGAGTCTTTCTTAGATCTCATAACTTGAACCTTCACTCCATCTGCCTTTCATATGGATTGAAGCTTGGGGGGCATGTACCTCGAATTGAGTCACCATGCTGGGGGCATGCTCACTTTTTCAAGCATAGTTTATCTTTGTTTCAAGCTTGTGTAAAAATGAAACCAACTTCAAGCAGAGTTTTCTGATTTCAAGCTTGTATAAAAATGAAACCTTTCCCATTTTACCTCTTGTGATTGCCATTTTATCAGCCTGTTTTTGCTAGATGAGCCTTGGTTTTCTCACTCCATCGTCACTATCTGCTAGGCCGATCATATGCCTTCACTTGGGTCTTTACCTATTCCTGAGGAACCGCTGCGATGAGTGGTCTTGTTAGCCATCCTCTCAACCTTTATTTGTTCAGAGCAGTTCCACCATTGCCGGAACCAGTTGCTACCCTTTATACCACTCGTTCCTCCAGGAGGAGTCATCTTTCAGCTCTTTTCTGATTCTCTAAACATGAAAATATTTCCGAGTCCCTTGTTGTTTCGATCTCGTTAAAGTGGCTACGAAGTGACATCTACCCAGTATACGTTTACCCCTTTTTCGGGCTGGGGTAGATTATTTACGAAAAAGGAATACCCTAGCCTATCGCGACTAGGAGGTTTTCTTGGATATTGTTTTCTACCTTTTCGGATCTGAGGAAATATTTACGAAAAGGGATCTGTGGAGTTTACTTTTCTGTTGTCTTTTCAAACTCTCTAAACATGAAAAGATGCGGAGTTTTCCGTTTGTCAGACTCGTTAAACCCTGATGACATCGGATCTAGTCGAAATGACGTTCTCCGAGTTTCTCCTTCCTAGGACTCTTTAAATGCACTAGGATGGATTCGCCCGAAGGGCGGACTTACATTACAAGCATATGCTATCCCCTTCAAGCTTGTTATCAAAAATAATTGGGGTACTCGCCAGAAATGGTGGGGGAAAATGGAACTGTAATCATTGTCGTGTCGGCAGTATGTCGCTCTTGAACATGGCACTTGTCTGCATTCGTGTCGGGTTGGGGACATCTCATCTCGTTTTTTCACTTGCTTCCGTGGGTTTGGGTAATCCTTTTTGACCTCTCCTCTTCTCATTGCCTTGTCACCATGACCTCTGATCCGTTGATGTCAAATATGCTGCCAAAACCACTATTTTGCACCGTTATGTGTTCAAGAGAAGTTGGCCTCTGCGAATATCAACCTTCCTCTGATTCTCATACGATCCTGATTCACAACAAAACATCATGTTCCTCTGTCTCGTGTCGATGATGTGGGAAACATTATGGCCCACCTTCGATCAAGATCACTTCCTGTCGACTTCAGCTCATTATCCAGGAAGTTGATCTAGAGACTCCTTTATGGTACCTTGGAGCCTGCATGCCTCAATGGCAGGTTCGTCGCATTCGACGTGGGGTTTTCATCATTGGCCTCCGATCGAGTGATTCTACGGGTGTTCGATGCCAGCTCATTGATTCACACGCTGTAGATTGTACCTGTAGTACCTTGAGGGCCATTGTCATTATTGGTGGTTCCTCTCGCGTCTGTTAACAGCTCTCATCATTGGCTGGTAATCAGACGATGTTCTTGCATGTTCGACTTCAGCTCACATATTCGCATGCTTGAACTTGTACTTATTTGGGTCGAGATGGAGCGCAAGACCCTGGATTGTGTCTGTTGTAATCCAGGCTGCGATTGTGGATTATTATCATTTTGTACATGACTCACTGATTGGATGGCTGCGACCATGCCTGAGTCTATTTATTTTGATCCTTGCTGGATGGCTGTGCCCATACCCTGGATCCGGATTATAGTGTACTCTGTTTCGGATGGCTGCGCCCATACCGCATATACATCATGTACTTGAGATATCAGTTGTATTTTTCTACGCAGGTTTTCCGATGGCGGGGCTTCAGTTGAACATGTTCTCGTAAAGCATTTCACCCCTCTCTCTCTCTCGGGCCTCATGCTTTAGGGGGCATCTGTTACACAGTAATTTGTCACCGTCCCTGCAATTCCCATCTCGCCCATTGGAGGGTCGTTTATGTGACCAATAAGCAGTGTCATGCCTTGCAAATACCATCATTTCATCCCTTTCCATGAGGACAACATTCCTTCTGTTGATCATTTCCTGAGCAGACCCCTAAAAACACCTGTTTTTGCCTTGGCGCTGGTAGCCCATTATGTACTCGCGCCAATGGGGGAAAATTAACACTGAGCCCGCGCCAATTGGCGCTCTGTCCCAGTGTTGCACCCGCGCCAATCTGCTTTTGGAAAGTTTTTTAAAAAAAGGAGGCAAAGTTTCGATTACAACAACTTCGTGGATGAGTCATCAGGAGTGGTTTCGACTGAATAACCACGACCTTCCTCCTTTGGCCTCTTGTTTCCACCATATGGGGAACCTCCCAAAGGATAAGGCCTCCCTTCCACTATTGTAGGGATCCTAACCTCCTCCTCTCCTCTATAAATATAGCCTTCATCCATTGATGAAGGGGCTGAAAGGCTGATAGTCTTGAAGTGCCTAAGCTTTGAATCTCCAAATTCCCAAGAGCCTTTGTGTTGTAAGAGCCCTCTTTCTTCCCTTAAGGCCGACTCAAGTAAGGAGACTATTGTCGAGAGACTCAGGAGAGGTTTGCCCTTTCCCTGGCGAGCTTTGCGAGACGTGAACGACTGGAGACCCATCCGAAGGGGAACACGACGTCAGAACATTGGTTGTAATCTTTCTTCGATTGTTATTTAATGAATGATTACGATTATGGTTCCACTCTGTTTTCCATCATGTTAATATGAGTAATATCCTTTCTGACTGATATTTAGTTACGTATGCCGGATTTTATGCTTGTATCTGTTTGTTTCTTGCATGTGAAGGTGTCCACCCGCGGAGATCGTGGAGGATCGTGATCTGCCCAGGCTGAGGAACGAGAATTCTTTCTTCTTCATATCGTAGCATTGGATTCCAGGTAGGCTTCCATCTTTGGTCTTTTCATTCGTAACTAGGAACTTGCATCGTAACATTTCGTGATTGTTGCTAGACCCCTGCTGGGCTAGTAGGGATCGCCTCTGTCTGCAGAGGGGATTTACCTCCTCAACAAAAGGTAAGAAGATACTTAATGCTGCTCACCATCAGAATGACAAAGAGTATCAAGGAATTTAAAAAGTCACAAAAAAGACTACAGCAACAATGAAACAGGGCAGTAAGTGATAAATCCTAAATCAGTTTTGGCATTAAGAAAAAGATCACTTTTTGAGGAAAGACATTTCAAAGTTAAGTTGTTTTGCTTGATTGAGGTCTATATTAATCCTTGAAGAAGTTAAAATATCCTTAAAACTGTAAATTTTGGAAAAACTATGTTGGAGGAGGCATACACAGCAGTTTCGTAATGTGCTACGAAACTGCTGAAGGTGAACTTTTGGCATTTTACCTATGTGTTTTGAAGGTAAAAACTGTTGGGTTTCAACTTTTGGTGTTACTTATGAAAAGGTAATTATGATAGATGAAGACTGAAATTGAAAAGCAGAAGAAAGAAGGGTTAAAAGGGATGTTTTACAGTGAAACAAATTCTATGCTACGAAAACATATGTTATTTTCGTAACGCAGTCATAACTCATTTCCTTTTACACTTTTTCGACAGTCTCTTTTTGTATAGGTGGAATATTGAAGTTTCAATAGGATGTTAGAACATGTCACTTTTAGGAAATAGTCATCATGGCTAGCCAAGCTGTTTGAAGATAAGCTTGAATGATTAAGGGCTAAAAATCAGGAACTTCGTCTCCTAGTTTTTAGGACAATTAAGTCATGGATCAGCAGGGTTTATAACAAGGCTAGAGGCATCAAGAAGGTAAAAACATGTTTAAAGTCGTTCCTCACCAGGGTGTCAAAGAGTATCATATTATGAAAAAGAGTGTCAGATTTTCCAAGTGGATACTTTCAGTTAAAAGAAGAGTTTAAAGACACTAGTTCACATGTGCCATGTCATCAAACTGATATCTCCTTAATGATTTGCAAAATAACTTCACGAAGGCAATCATATTATTAATTTTTTGTTGATGGTTAGTATGGCTCAAAGAAATGATTCCTTTCGAGGAAGATTGGGATAATATTTAGTTTAAATGTAATAAATAGGAGTTTGAGTCATAGTAGGACTCTAACTCCTAATTCGAAAGGTGTCAGTCTTAGTTTTATGAATCTAGTTAGTAGTTAGATTTAAGTGTCAGTTGAAAGTTAAATGGTCTAGCCACTTGGAAAAATTGATGTAAAGGCAAGGTGCCTATAAGTAGCAAAAACTTCGATGTATTAGAGGTTGGAAAATGTTATATAAAAGGACTACTTTTGTAAATGCTGTGAAGGAACTGATATATACAAAAGAAGTTTAACTTTTCTAAATCTGAGATTGTTACACTGAAATTTGTCACCATGACATTTTAGTACTCCCTTAGAAGTATACAATATCAAATTTCCTAAATTCAAGCCTTGAAATTAAGAGAAAAGCTCATAAAAGTCTTAAAAACTCTGGTACCTCACTTTCTCTTAGTTTTGCCTGCGGTGCCATACCTTTTGATTATAAATCCTGCCGAGCCAAACGCACTGTTTATTCATTAAGGGTGTGGACCCCTGTAAAAGGTTAAAAAAGGCGCAAGTAAAATCTAGAAGCTCAGTTTCAATCATTTTTGGAAGCTTCTAGAAACATTCCTGCAATGGAAAGTCTGCTCTTTTCAGGTTCATGTATCCCATCCATTAAGGAGCTAACCCCTTGAAGTAAGAAACTAATCCCTTTGAAGGAGGATTCTATCCCTTCTTGTTTGGAACTGTAACTTCCTCTCTTTCACTATAAAAAGAGGCATAGGGCAGCCTCGAAGGGTTACAATTGATGATTTCAAGCTTTAGTATTATTGGAGGTGAAGTGCTGTTGAAACTTAGACCCTTTTAGCTGAGATTTCATGTGGGAAAGATTACATACCTATATCTATCTAGTTTGGAAGAGTGCAAGGCTAGTCAGAGTAAAGGAAACACCTGTTCCGGACCCTAGGAAGGCCTGTATGACATCAAGGTGGACACGGTTGTAAGGCTCTTATTATCTAAGTTAATACAAATAAGTATGTTTTTCTCAATAAGCTGTCAATTGATTGGTTTATTTTATGGATTCCTTGATCACCATAATAGATATGATTTATGAATATATGCTATGCAAGTGTTGTTTGATGTTTGTTTGTTTGTGATTGCAGATCTTTGAAGGCAACTCTTTCGGGCGACTGAAGGACTACTACTACAAATAAGCATTGGATCAACGGTAAGTTCGTTAATCCTTTATAGCATTTAATTATGAATCGTGATATATCTAGAGAAAGATAGTTGTGTTTGTCCGTTTGTTGCTAGCTATCCATAGGACACTTGGGAGGTTTTTCTTGTCTGCAAGAACGACTTATCCGTCCAACAAATTGGCAACTCCACTGTGGAATGATTGGATTTTTTGTTTTCCTTTTGTTTTGACTTGAGAAAATGATTTTTCCTAGTTCTTGATTGGTGTATACTGGTTTGGGTGGCTTAGTTTAATTTTTCTGTACTTTGAAAACTTTTGAAAACTTTTGTTTTCTTGAATTTTTCAGATCTCTACACTTTGCATTCACGCACAGTGTGGTCATCTCCGCAGTTTTCTTGAGTAACCAGTGCGGTACCGCACCTGTTTACTCTAGAGACTGCGGACCCTGGGAAAATTTTATGAAAACTTAAAATTTCATTTTCAGGCTTAGTCTAGATTTAATTTAGGATTCTTAGCATCTACCCAGATCTGTATTTTTCTGTCGAAAAGCCTTTTTTATGAGTTTCTTTCAACAAATTTTTCATCTCATCAATCTATGTTAAGTTAATTGGGTGTTTTGAGTCTCTTTTTTGAGAAATTCTTAATTTGATTTCCTTTGGTCATTACTTGGAGGTTTGTCTCAGTCTTTTCACAATTTTGCATCTTTTTGCTTTTGTTTTTGCAAAAATATTTCCCCCTCATTCGTCGGGGGGGGGACTAAATTGTGTATGAGTGTTAATCGCCTTTGAGTGTTTTTATTTTTTGATCTTTGGAAATCTCACCCAGTTTTCCTTACTTACACTTGATTGGTTCTTAGATTACATTAGAATCATCTTTTGTTTGAGAATTCTCTTGCATAGATCAAATTTGCATAATTAGAATTCTCATTTTCAGAATATGAATGAAAAATGTGCATAGATTACATTTGCATACTTTTCAAGTAAATTGTGCATAGATTACGACTGCATAGTTTACATTCTGAAAAATCAATTGTAGATTTAGATCAATTTCTTTAATTTGAATTTACATGTTTTTATGCTTATTTTAAAAACACAAAATAAAAAAAATGGAATTGATTAGCGTTAGTTTTTCTTGATGAAATTAGTGCATTAGAGAAGTTATTATATTTTCTCTTATTGATCAGTTTTTGCATTATTGGAAGTGCATGGAAACTCTCTCCCTAATTTAATTAGGATTCATCGAATTGAAAATATTACATTATCATATTCGATTGAATTCAGTTTTGAGTCGGGTCTTAACACCATTGGTTTCGTGTCCATTTACCCTTTGAGTAATAACAACCTAAATAACACAGCGCTTAATTAAAATTCATCTAGTAATTTTTACATTTTTAGGGCTCTTTCCACCAATCTAGCTCAGGATTAGTGCTTTGGAATAGGTTGTAGCTAACTTTCCAAAGAAACTAAAAAAAACAAGTAGTTAATCTTGCAGTAGGAAAATTTCCAATAGTAGCATGTATGCTCTAGGAAGCTCCTCTTAAAGGAGTCAAGCATGAGATCATATCCAAACCAGTGGAGTAATCAATCCTTCCTCATTGGGAATGTGTTACACAGCAATTTGTCACCGTCCCTGCAATTCCCCATCCCCCAAAATTGGAGGGCTCATTCCATGACCTGTGAGCAATGACATGACTTGAAAACACTTTCATGACATCCCTCTGAACATGAGTTATCATTGCCCTAAAGACATCTCCTTGTGAAAAACCCTTAAAATGGCCTTTTCTTCATTAGCGCGACTAGACAGTTCAATACCCGCGCCAATGGGGGAAATCCTCCAAAGAGGGCGTGCCAATTGGCGCTCTGTCCCAGAGTCGCACTCGCGCCATCCAATTTAAGCAGTGTTTTTTAAAAATAAATGGCGGAAGCTTCGTCCTAAAAAATTCCTGGACTACTATCTATCTTGAGTTGGGAGGTTTGGCTACGGATTTCCATAGAGAGGAAGTGGTTTTCCACCTCTCATGGAAGCTTCCTTGATGATAGGGCCAATCCCATGATTATAGGGATCCCAACTCCCCTTCCTCCATCTATAAAGGCTTGCCCATCTCCATTGCAAGCTAGTCTTCAAGTTCCCAAATCCCAAGAGCCTTATGCTGCAACAGCCTTGATTATTCCCCTAAGGCCAAATTCAAGCAAGGAGACTATTTTCAAGATTCGAAGAGAGAGGTTTGTCCCATCCTTGACAGGCTTTTCGAGACGTTTTCTGCTGGCGACCCTCCGAAGGAGAATTCAGCGTCAGAACTTGGTTGTAATTTTCCTTTGATCGATTAATAATAAACGACTATTGGTTATGGTTCCACTCTTGTTGTTGTTTATAATGATGATTTATGTCCTTTCTGACTGACATATAGTTGCATCTACTAGATTTTACGCTTGCGTTTGTTCTGTTTCTCGTGTGTGCAGGTGTCCTATCACAGAGATCGTGGGGATCGTGATCTGACAAAGTTAAGGAACAGGAGCGCTACCTCTTATACAAGCAACAACGTCGGATTCCAGGTAAGCCTTCATCACTAGTTGGTTTATTTGCAATTAGGAACCTGCACTGTAGCATGAACGATTTTTACTAGACCCGGTCTGGGCTAGTAGGGATCGCCTCCGTCCGCAGAGGGGATTTACCTCCACAACAAATTGGCGACTCTGCTGGGGACGTCGTTAGCTTGTTGTTGTTCTGCTTTGTAAACTATAGACGGAGTCTGAAGTTAGCCAAATAGCCTTCGAAACGCTTTTGCTCTGCATTAGCAAAGTAGATCAACGCTGCTTTAGTCAATCTCCGGTTTAGTTTATGAACTGAACACTTGGAGTATTGTCTTGTCTTTTCGGTTGTTTCTCGATTCTGCTTGCTTGATCGGCTCTTTTGGCTGGCTCTTTTTGTGTTTGGATTTTGGTTCAGCCCCAAAGGATCAGATCTGACCTCTTCTTTTCCGAATTTTCACCTTTTCATAGTTGGCTTGATTGGCGTGGTTTCCACCCTGACAATCGCGCCAATTGGCACGGGTTTCCAGTTCATCACTCGTGCCATCCCCTGTCTGGTGCAGATTACAGCCAGATAATCGCGCCATCTTCTGTAGGTGCTAGGATTTACCCTTGTTCGGAAGCTTCTTTTGGTCAATACTTTGCTTCTGGGTTTGTTTTGGATTTTTCTTGAAGTGGTGAGTCTGGTCTTGGTTGGGAGAAATTATTTGTTTTTTCATTTTCAGGCGTTGGCGCTTGTTTTCAGTTAGCAACCCACGCCAATTGGGCATTGGCGCTAGTTTTCAGTGAGCAAGTCGCACCAGTTGGCGCTAGTTGTCAATGACAAAGTCGGGCCAATTTCAGGGTGTGTGAAAATTGAGATTTTTTCCCTAAATCCTTCACCAGTGTGTCTTTCCCTTCTGATCTTTTCATTGTATGAGCATAGATTACATTGCTCATTGTTTGAAATGTCTTATTTCCATGATTGTTTGATGTAAAATGGAATGAATGCCTTGTTTTTATCTCTTGCTTTGGAAGTCCTCTTTGTGTTTGACCTCGTGACTAAGTGTTTGAAACAACAATTGCATTCTTAGTGTTTGTTTACATCTCTTTTGCATTCATCCTTCATTAAGAAGATTTGCGTTCTTTTGGTTTTCGTCTCATAGTTGGCTTTTCGTTAAAATGCATTAGATTACATTGCATTGAAAAGTATTTTTT
The DNA here is from genome assembly GCA_034641835.2 of Pinus albicaulis. NCBI lineage: Eukaryota > Viridiplantae > Streptophyta > Pinopsida > Pinales > Pinaceae > Pinus > Pinus albicaulis. Next base: position 823,803,981 of record CM076575.1, read on the forward strand.
GAGATCCATCATTGAACTTAGATTACATTGTTTAATGATTGAAAACTAGAAATCGCTTTGATTGCATTCTCTTTTATTAAAAACATGCATTAAGTAGATTTTCATTTCATCAAAAAATGCATTGAGTGCATTGTTATAATTTGAAAAGAAAAAGGGAAATTGTGCATAGATTGCAATTGCATTGTTTCGGAAAAGAGGATTTTGCATAGATTACATTGCATTATTCGCATCGTTGAATGTTTAGAATACTTTTGGATAGTGAAAGTCATCTAGTTTGGAAAGTTTTCATTTGCAGTGTTGTTGTTTGTTGCATCATTATTTGAAACTCTTCCCTTAACTAGATAGCATTCATCGAATTGAAAAGTTTTCTTTTCTCATATAGCTGCTTATAGGAGATTGTCATATGACACTCGGTAGGGCCTTGAAACCGAAACATAATTGAAGATAAACATTAAAATTCATTCAATTTACACTAAGGCAGCATTGAAACATTAACGCGATATTTAGAGGTCTAGGCTAGAGACGTGTTCCGGCGTCTTAAAACCTAGTAGCTGTCGTTCACCTCTTGGCTTTAGATAGCACTAGTACGGACTTGTGCTCCCCATACCGTCGCGTATATAAAGGGAGACCCCACTTGGTTTCTATCCTTTATCCATAGGAAGCTGAATCTGTCGCCCTATACCTGTGATACAACGGGCACAGCATTCGAGGAGACTTCTTGCATGTACGGAAAGTCCTTGGTTGATTTCTCTTTCATTTTGAAACCAAGGTGTATATTGCAGTTCACGGTTATTTGGTACACCCTTTGCCTAGTATTCCTGAGCAGTCATTTTGATCTTATCTGACTCTTTAAATTTGAAAATATCATCAAGCGCTTGTCCTTTCATGCTTGTTTCTAATCTGAAAGCGATAGAGTCACCTTTCATCCGTTTCTCGACTCTTAAAACATGAAATGGTCAAGTTTCTAAGTTTCAATGTGGTAAAATAAATCACCTGCGATCACACGTCCTGTTAGAGTTTGCTTGTTGGCCGTTTGATTGTGTGCCTTGGTCTTTAGCCCGTGTGTGGTTTTGAGTTTTGATGGCAACTTTTCCAGAGTTCACCAACCAAGGAATCCCCTCCGATGGGAATCCTAGTCATTTTCCTCCTTTTGGAAATGTTGGTGCCTCTAGGAGGCAATGCTATCCCTTCCCCGTTAATCATATACTATTTAGTTGTTTTTCAACTCTGGACCTGAATGTCTCAAATTAATGTCAACAAACTCAATTAACAACATCATGTTGATTCTAAGGTGGACCTCTCCCCTTCTTCGTCTGTTTCTGCGTCCTCCTCTTCTACTTTGCCTGGTGAAAGTCTAGATTCAAGTAACCAGGTGGCTGAGAAGAAGAAGAAGAAGACAAACAAGAAGAAGTCAGATAAAGGAGAGGCTAGCTCTGCGGCTATTGCGCCTAAGAAGTCTCCTCTTGATAAACCTTCCAACCCTCCACGGAAAGTCAAATTCCCTTGCATGTTGTGCACAAGAGACCATCTTCTTCGAGACTGCCCTGGCATTCCCAAGGTGCTCGAATTATGGTCCAACAGTCACCCACCGTTGTCTTTGGCTTCTGGGAGTCAGGTTGGGGGCACGTCTTCAGCTAGTGCTGGTAAAGCTCCTAAAAAACAGGGTAAGCTCACCAAATTCTGTAAGTTGTGTGAAGGGCATCATGCCATTCACCTTTGTCCATATATGGATGAAGCCAAGCGAGTTTTGGACAACTCGACTGTTTCTACGCCATGCCTTCCAGCTGGTTACCAACAGCTTTCTTTGATTCCTCCACCAGTTGATCCTATGATTGGTCAAGAGTCATCTTTGGTCAATCCCGCTCCCCCGGAAATTCAAATTCAAGAATCCGTTCCCGACCAACCATTGGTCGTGGGATCGGTTGAACTGGCCCCGTCTGCAGTGCACCAAGTCTTTTCCGTTGAGAGTGGACCTCACACCCCTCATGTTCTTCTGGTTTCTTCAGATTCCTCGGACTTGGAGAAAGATTCTCCCATCCCTACATCTCAAGAAGCTACTCCTACGCCTCCTGTGATGGAGGTCCCAGAGGATACCCCTCCCACCTTCGAGATGGAGGTCATGGAGGATGCTCCTTCTTCCGTAACACCAGGGGAAGACCTTCTTGGTTCGATGGTAGCCCCTCCGAGTAGTTTGGTCGCTTCCTTTGATTGGAATCGATTTATAGGATATCGCCTTCCATCTTATGTGCCTTTCGAGATCACAGTACAGGCTTTTGGTCTGGTCGTACCCAGCACCATTATAGATGAAGGCGCGTCTATTAGTGTTCTATCCTCAACTACTTGGCAAGCTTTTGGTTCGCCACCGCTTGTGCCTATTACGCAGAATCTGTTGGCATTTAACAGAAGAACGAGTCAACCCTTAGGGATCCTTCCAAGGTTACCTGTTACTTTGGGAGGTAAAACTGTCCATATGGATGTGATGGTTGTTCCAGGCCCCTTGGATTTCAATCTGCTCTTGGGGCGCGATTACACCTATGCCATGGGAGCGCTTGTCTCCTCCCTTTTTCGTGTGATGTGTTTTCTGCACCAAGGTCGGATCGTTACCATTGATCAGCTTTCATTCTTTAGTCCTAATATGATAGCTAGTCCACCATCATCCCTTCCTGGTCTTTATCCACCCGTTGTATCTGCCCCATCGCAGGTCAACTATGTGGCTACCTACCCAGTGCCTGTGCTCAGTGATAGTGCCGTTGTGCATCAGGTGCTGGGGGCATTGGGTCCTGACTTCCAGGATGTTTTCCTTCCATCGAGAGTGGAACTCTTGGAAACGATGAATTCTTGTTCATTATAATGAGATCGGTCGGAGCAGAGTTCCTTGTCTTGTGTCAAGCTCCTTAAAAAATAAAACAAGGTTGTTGGAGCAGAGTTCGTTTTGCTGTGTCAAGCTCCTTAAAAAATGAAACAAGGTGTCCTGAGGATAGTTCTTTTAATGTGTCAACCTCGTTAAAATAATGAAACACTTTCCTGTTCAATTCGAGTCTTTGATAAGTTCTCGTAAAATCCTAGTCGAGTCTTCCTCTTGACCTCGTAACTTGAACCTTCACTCCATCTGTCTTTCATATGGACTGAAGCTTGGGGGGCATGTACCTCGAATTGAGTCACCATGCTGGGGGGCATGCTTACTTTTTCAAGCATAGTTTATTTCCATTTCAAGCTTGTGTAAAAATGAAACTGGTTTCGAGCATAGTTTACCTTTGTTTCAAGCTTGTGTAAAAATGAAACAAACTTCAAGCAGAGTTTCTTGATTTCAAGCTTGTGTAAAAATGAGATCTTGCCCATTTTACCTCTTATGATTGCCATTTTATCAGCCTATTTTTGCCAGATGAGCCTTGGTTTTCTCACTCCATCATCACTATCTGCTTGGTCGATCATATGCCTTCACTTGGTTGTTTCACCCGTTCCTGAGGAACCGCTGTGATGAGTGGTCTTGTTAGACAGCCTCTTAACCTTTATTTGTTCAGAGCAGTTCCACCATTACCGAAACCAGTTGCTACCCTTTATACCACTCGTTCCTCCAGGAGGAGTCATCTTTCAGCTCTTTTCCGACTCTCTAAACATGAAAAGATTGTCGAGGCCCTTGTCGTTTTGATCTCGTTAAAGTGGCTGCGAAACGACATCTACCTAGTATACGTTTACCCCTTTTTCAGGCTGGGATAGATTATTTACGAAAAAGGAATACCCTAGCCTATTGCGACTAGAAGATTTTCTCAGATATTGTTTTCTACCTTTTCGGGTCTGAGGAAATATTTACGAAAAGGGACCGTGGGAGTTTACTTTTCTGCTGTCTTTTCAAACTCTCTAAACATGAAAAGACATCGAGTTCTTCCTTTGTCAGACTCGTTAAACCTAAATGACATCGGATTTAGTCGTAATGACGGTATTCGAGTTCCTCCTTCCTAGGGCTTGTTAAATGTACTAGGATGGGCTTATATAGCAAGCATATGGTATCCTCTTCAAGCTTGTGTAAAAATAAAGAGGTGCTCGCCAAAAATGGCGGGGAAAAAATGGAACTAGCATCATTGTCGTGTTGGCAGTATGTCGCTCTTGAACATGACACTTGTCTGCATTCGTGTCGGGTTGGGGACATCTCATCTCGTCTTTCACTTGCCTCCATGGGTTTGGGTAATCCCTTTTGACCTCTCATCTGCTCTTTGTCTCGTCACTATGACCTCTGATCCGTTGATGTCAAATACTGCCAAACTCACTCTCATGCCGCTATATGTTCAAGAGAAGTTGACCTCTGCAAGTACCAACCTTCCTCTGATTCTCCTCTAATCGTGATTCGCAAAGACATTATGTTCCTCTGTCTCGCATCGATGATGTGGGAAACACTATGGCCCACCTTCAATCAAGGTCACTTCCTGTCGACTTCAGCCTATTATCCAGGAAGCTGATCTAGAGACTCCCTCCTGGTACCTTGGAGCCTGCATGCCTCAATGGCAGGTTCTTCGCGTTCGACGTGAGGTTTTCATCATTGGCCTCCGATCGAGTGAGCCTACGGGTGTTCGACGCCAGCTCATTGATTCACATTCCGTAGATTGTACCTGTAGTACCTTGAGGGCCATTGTCATTATTGGTGGTTCCTCTCACGTCTGTTAACAATTTTCATCACTGGATGGTAATCAGACGATGTTCTTGCATGTTCGACTTCAGCTCACTCATTCACATGCTTGAACTTGTACTTTGCTCGGGTTGAGATGGAGCGCAAGACCCTGGATTCCTGTCTGTTATAATCCAGGCTGCGATTTTGTGGATTATTATGATTAGTTACATGACTCATTGACTGGATGGCTGCGACCATACCTGAGTCCTTTTATCGATCCTCACAGGATGGCTGCGTCCATGCCTCGGATCTGGTTTACTACATACTCTGTTATGAATGGCTGTGCCCATACCACTTATATATCATGTATTTGAGATATTAGTTGTATCTCTCTACGCAGGTTTTCCGACGGCGGTGTTTTCAGTTGGACACGTTCTCGTAAATCATTTCACCCCTCTCTCTCTCTTTCGGGCCTCATGCTTTAGGGGGCATCTGTTACACAGCAATTTGTCACCGTCCCTGCAATTCCCCATCCCTCACAATTGGAGGGCTCATTCTGTGACCTGTGAGCAATGACATGACTTGAAAACACTTTCACAACATCCCTCTGAACATGAGTTATCATTGCCCTAAAGACATCTCCTTGTGAAAAACCCTTAAAATGGCCTTTTCTTCATTGGCGCGACTAGATAGTTCAGTACCTGCGCCAATGGGGGAAATCCTCCAAAGAGGGCGCGCCAATTGGCTCTCTGTCCCAGAGTCGCACTCGTGCCAACCAATTTAAGCAGTGTTTTTTAAAAATAAATAGCGGAAGCTTCATCCTAACAAATTCCTGGACTGCTATCTATCTTGAGTTGGGAGGTTTGGCTATGGATTTCCATAGAGAGGAAGTGGTTTTCCACCTCTCATGGAAGCTTCCTTGATGATAGGGCCAATCCCATGATTATAGGGATCCCAACTCCCCTTCCTCCATCTATAAAGGCTTGCCCATCTCCATTGCAAGCTAGTCTTCAAGTTCCCAAATTCCCAAGAGCCTTATGCTGCAAGAGCCTTGATTATTCCCCTAAGGCCAAATTCAAGCAAGGAGACTATTGTCAAGATTCGAAGAGAGAGGTTTGTCCCATCCTTGATAGGATTTTCGAGACGTGTTCTGCTGGCGACCCTCCGAAGGAGAATTCAACATCAGAACTTGGTTTTAATTTTCCTTTGATCGATTAATAATAAACGACTATTGGTTATGGTTCCACTCTTGTTGTTGTTTATAATGATGAGTTATGTCCTTTCTGACTGACATATAGTTTCATCTACTGGATTTTACGCTTGCGTTTGTTCTATTTCTCGCGTGTGTAGGTGTCCTATCACGGAGATCGTGGGGATCGTGATCTGCCAAAGCTAAGGAACGGGAGCGCTACCTCTTCTACAAGAAACAGCGTCGGATTCCAGGTAAGCCTTCATCGCTAGTTGGTTTATTTGCAATTAGGAACCTGCACTGTAGTGTGAACGATTGTTGCTAGACCCGGTCTGGGCTAGTAGGGATCGCCTCTGTCCGCAAAGAGGATTTACCTCCACAACAGAATGATAGCAGATATACATATATTAACAACGATAAACCTCGGATTTACCATTGTCGAGGATCCTGGGGTCACTTGTCGGTAAACCTTAGATTATGTCAAGGAGCCTTCAAGGGGATTGAGCTTTTTTAATCTTCCCTTGCGTGTGTATTGGATCATAGACTATTCCCCCAGGTATATTTGTTCCTGTTGGTGACCTTAGTGGCCATAATCTATAGGATTCTTTCCCAAGGTGACGGTGGAGGGAAGATCCCACTGTACCTAGAACAGACATCAGCTAGACTCACTTGGACACTCTCTGAAGGGTTATCTTCACTCGAGATGGTATAGTGGAGAAACTTGCACCGGTCTGTTTCATTAAGCAGGTTGTCGGGGTAACTGTTCCAACTGCCATTTCTGCATTAAAATTCTATGATGTTGGATTTCATCACCAACTAGTGTTTTTAGTGCCGGAATCAACTATTTGTGTGTGGTTTGACTCCTATATTTGGTAGCGCGTGTTCATTTGTTTGTTTTTTCTTTTAGAGACCATAGGTGTGAATTGTGAATTTTAATTGTTAGGTGTGAATTGTGAATTGTTAATTTTAGCTTTAAATTTTTAATAGAATTCACTGAAGTTTAATATAATGGCAACTGTTCCGGAATTTTCCAACCAAGGAATCCCTCTTAATGAGAATCCTAGTACTTTTCCTTGCTTTGGAAATGTTGGTCCTCCTTATATGGCTACATTTTCATTACCTGGATTTACAATAGTTTTACCGATATGGTTATTTTCAACTTCGTTGGCCCTGAATATTCCAATTATTCCACCTCAACCGGATGCTTCACCTCAACAGAGTTCACCATCTCAACATCACCAACCTTCTGTTGATCCTTTACCTTCTTTGCCCAATATGTCTTCCTCCCTTTCTTCATCTTCGCTTGGTAAAAGCCTTAACGCTACTAACCAAGTGGTTAAGAAGAAGAAGAAAGGGAAGAAGAAGAAGAAGCAAAATAAGAAAGAATTCAACCAACCAACCATGGCTGCAAGTGTTAGTAATGTTGAGAAAACCTCCAACATACATCGTAAAACCAAATACCCTTGCAGGCTTTGTAAGGGTGACCACTTCCTTATCAATTGCCATGGTATTCCAAAGGTCTTGGAAGTATGGTCAGAAACATCTCATCAAGTTATTGTTGATCCATCAACTAGTGATAGTCAAGTTCCTGGGAAAAAGGGTAAAGTTAGGTTTCCTTGTAAGTTATGCAAAGGGAGTCATCAAACTCACATTTTCCCTCACATAGATGAAGCGTCAAAATTGTTGGAAAACCTTACTGTTTCATAGCAAAAGCTTCCAACTGGTTATCGTCAACTTTCTCCCAACCTACTGTCAACTGACAGAGGGATTGATCTCATTCCAAGTACAGTCGATCCCACTCTTTATTTAAAGAGTGAAACTCATATCACTCAGGTTGATGATCCATTAGTTGATCAAGTGATCGATTCGATTTCACATTCAGTCGATCCCACTCTTCCTGAAGAGAGTGAACTTCATACCGCTCTGGTTCTTCTTGTTTCATCAGATTCTTCTACGTCGAGGTGTATTTCACCTGTTTCTATAGAACCCCCTCCAAGTACCGAGGTCTTTTCCTTTGATTGGAATAAACTGACAGAACCTCGCCTTACTTCTTCCATTCCTTTCCAAATAATTGTGAAGGCTTGTCATAAGAATATACGCCGTACACATGTACATGAAGGTGCCTCTGTTAGTATTTTATCCTCAACTGCTTGGAAAGCTTTGGGTTCCCCTCCGCTTGTGCCTGTTACACAGAATCTGAAAGCTTTTAATAGAACCATTAGTGAACCTTTAGGGATCCTTCCTAAGTTTTCTATTACTTTGGAAGGTAAAACTGTCTGTATTGATCTTATGGTAGTTCGAGGCCCCTTGGATTTCAATTTACTCCTTGGGCGAGGCTATGTCTATGCAATGAAAGTTGTCGTATCGACACTCTTTCGCGTGATGTCCTTCCCTCACAATGGAAACATTGTAGCTGTAGGCCAAATTTCATTCCCTAGTCTTAATTTGACTACTAATAATCCGACATCCCTGAATGTTCCTCATACCGAAGTGGTATCTACCCCGCCATGGATTAATTATGTGGCAACCAGTCCCATGTTTTCAGTTACCGATGCAAGGGAGCCTCTCACTGTTTGCTCGACTTCCTTTGACTCAGTTCTGGTAATTGACATGGAAAACTCTATGGGATTATTTGAACGCGATGTTCCTATCCCTTTTGAGTCCCTTGACATGTGTTCCTTCCAGAGAATTATTCTTCCATCTGATGAAAACCTTTTGGAAGCCATGATCAAGGAGTGTCCCTTGACATGTCTTTCTTCCAGTTGGAAGCCATGACAAGGTCAGATGTGAGGATAGTTCCTTTTACTGTGTCAACCTCATTAAAAAATGAATCAGTTAGTCGACAGCATAGTTCCTTTTCTTGTGTCAAGCTCGTTAAAAAAAATGAAACAAGCTTCCAAGAGGAAAGTTATTTTCCTGTGTCAACCTTGTTAAAAAATGAAACAGATTATTATGAGGATAGTTCCTTTTACTGTGTCAACCTCGTTAAAAAATGAAACAGACCCATGAGGACAGTTCTTTTCCTATGTCAACCTCATTAAAAAATGAATCAGTAGGTTATGTAGGTAGATTAGAAATAGTAGATTATGAGGATAGTTCCTTTTACTATGTCAACCTCGTTAAAAAATGAAACAGGTCACTATGAGCATAGTTCTTTTCCTGTGTCAAGCTCATTAAAAAATGAAACAAATCCTCCCCTAGTCAAAGTCGAGTCTTTCATTTGATCTCGTAAATGAACCTTCATTCCATCCAGCTATTAGTAACCAGTAGTCTACTTAGTTGAATGCAATGAAGCTTGGGGGGCATGTGCTCTAGCAAGTTACGCTTGGGGGGCATTCAAACTATCTCAAGCATAGTTTTCCTACGTTTCAAGCTTGTGTAAAAATAAAACCTATCTCAAGCACAATTTTCTTACGTTTCAAGCTTGCATAAAAATGAAATCACTTTCAAGCATGATTTTTCCTTTGTTTCAAGCTTGTGTAAAAATGAAACAAACCACTTTCAAGCATGATTTTTCCTTTGTTTCGAGCTTGTTTAAAAATGAAACAAACCATTTTCAAGCATATTTTTCCTACGTTTCAAGTTTATATAAAAATGAAACCTATCTTGAGTCGATTTTGGTTATTATTTTTAAGACTTGTTAAACTCATGAAAATCCTGAGATTATTTTGCTATATTTCATTCTCGTAAAACACATGAAAATGTTGAGTTCTTTCCGTCTTTTCCTGCTCGTAAATTAAATTGAAATTCAGCCATATGAGTACATTTTTATCACTTTTTCGAACTCGTTAAAATTTACAGAAAAAGAAAAACTAATGAGTATACTTTTATCACTTTTTCGGGCTCTTGAAAATTACGAAAAAGCGAAACCCTGGAGTCCTCTTTTAAGCCCTTTTCAGACTCTCTAAAGATGAAAAGATTGTCGATTACTTAACCATTTGAACTCGTTAAAGGAAATGATAGTCGTCTTTTCAGTATAAGTTTACCCCTTTTCCGGACTGAAATGGACTATTTACGAAAAAGGTATAGGTTGACTAATCATGGTCAATATAGTTCTCACTCGCATTATTTTATCCTTTTTCAAGCCTGAGAGACTAAAATTACGAAAAAGTACACCCATGGAGTTTTCTTAAGTTTTTTCTTCTGACTCCCTAAAAATTAAAAACACCGAGTTTCTCTTATACTGGACTCGTTAAAATTTAACAGTAAAGGATCTGTCAATTTCAAAACAGGAACAGACCACTCCTTCTTAGGGTTCGATTTTAAACTAAGTTGGACTCATCCGAAGGATGAGCTTATAAACAAGCAAATGTTATCCTCCTCAAGCTTTTCAAAAATAAAGAGGTACTTGCCAGAAATGGTGGGGGAAAAGAGAGAAAAATAGATTCATTTGTTACACTTTGATTTGTAAAAGAATTACACCACTCTTGAACACGACACTTTTTGTCACACTTCCACCTGGGTTGGGAAATCATTTGCCTATTAGTTTATCAAACCACGTTGAAGGTCTTCAGCCAGTTTCTGGGTATTAGCTTAGGGAAACTGTCACCAACCCATCTGCAGTGTCGTTATGTGTTCAAGAGGTCAGTCAAATAAACCATTCATCTACAAACGTTTGTCTCCATTTGCATTGACCATCCCTGAGTTATTCCTTGCAAAAATTTCTTCAAAACTTGATCTATGCTTTCGTGTCGTGAACTTGCTTACGACGGATCACTTTCTATCGACGACAGCTCATCATCTAGGAAGTTGATCTAGAATCCGTCAGTACCTTGGAATCTACATGCCTTAATGGCAGATTTCTCGCCTTCGACGACAGGTTACATCATTGACCTTCGATCGAAGGATTCCGTGAAATATTCGACTTCAGATCACTTATTCACATTTCATAGATTTTACTGAGTACTTTGAGAGCAATTGTCATTATTGGTGGTTTCTCTCACACTTGTTAACAATTCACTTCATTGACTGGTAATCAAGTGGTTTCTACCATGTTCGACTTCAACACATTTAATCGCATGGATAGAATTGTACTAGTTCGGGGAGCAGAAATCAAAACCCTGGATCTAGTTTCTACCATCCAGGCTGTGAGGAGTTTTATTATTCATTATACAGTAGACGATTCATTACAAATGGTTGTGCCCATGATGTGTCTACACTATTGATGTAATATTAAAATCATTTATGTATCAGAACAAGTTTAGTTAGTTTTAATCTAAGTATGGGAATGCCAACCTCAGCGATGATATATATACATAAATGTGTTGCGTTGAATGTTTTTACAGGGTTCTGACTGGGGTGGCCACAAGCTGATCCTTGAAATGATAAAGCACATCACTCTTCGAATACTCTCAGACTTCGCACTTTAGGGGGTAATTTGTTACACTAAAATTTGTCACCATGACATTTTGGTACTCCCTTAGAAGTCTACAATATCAAATTTCTTAAAGTCAAGCCTTGAAATTAAGAGAAAAGCTCATAAAAGTCTTAAAAACTCTGGTACCACACTTTCTCTTAGTTTTGCCTATGGTGTCGCACCTTTTGATTATAAATCTTGTGGAGCCAAACGCACTGTTTATTCATTAACGGTGCGGACCCCTGTAAAAGGTTAAAAAAGGCACAAGTAAAATCTAGAAGCTCAGTTTCAGTCATTTTTGGAAGCTTCTAGAAACATTCCTACGGTGGAAAGTCTGCTCTTTTCAGGTTCATGTATCCCATCCATTAAGGAGCTAACCCCTTGATGTAAGGAACTAATCCCTTTGAACGAGGATTCTATCCCTTCTTGTTTGGAGTTGTAACTTCCTCTCTTTCACTGTAAAAAGAGGCATAGGGCAGCCTCAAAGGGTTACAATTGATGAGTTCAAGATTTAGTATTATTGGAGGTGAAGTGCTATTGAAACTTAGACCCTTTTAGCTGAGATTTTATGTGGGAAAGATTACATACCTGTATGTATCTCGGTTGGAAGAGTGCAAGGCTAGTCAGAGTAAAGGAAATGCCTGTTCTGGACCCCAGAAAGGCCTATATGACATCAAGGCGGACATGGTTGTAAGGCTCTTCTTATTTAAGTTAATACAAATAAGTCTGTTTTTCTCAATAAGATGTCAATTGATTGGTTTATTTTATGGATTCCTTGATCACCATAATAGATATGATTTATGAATATATGCTATGCAAGTGTTATTTGATGTTTGTTTGTTTGTGATTGCAGATCTTCGAAGGCAACTCTTTCGGGCGACTGAAGGACTACTACTACAAATAAGCGTTGGATCAAAGGTAAGATCGTTAAGCCTTTATAGCATTTAATTATGAATCGCGATATATCTAGAGAAAGATAGTTTTGTTTGTCCGTTTGTTGCTAACTGTCCATAGGAAACTTGGGAGATCTGTCTTGTCTGCAAGAATGACTTATCCATCCAACAGAGATTCTTAGTGTACTTGAGTGAGTTTTATCTTTTATCTTTGATTGTTTTACTTCCATAGTCTTAATGCTTATTACTCAGAATTCATGGAGGAACATGCTTTGACTTCCTTTAATTGTTAAACTATGTTGAATTGAGTTCTTGGGTCCTATCTTTGGATGTTTTCCTTCAATGTTTTAGTACTTATTACTCAAAATTCATGGTTAGTCATGCTCTGACTTCCTTTAAGAATTAAGCTTTGATGAAACACTTTTAATACCTTCCTTTTGAATACCTTGATGTATCATTACTCAGAATTCATGTACCACATGCTCTGACTTCCTTTGAACCTCAAGTTATTGAGAATTTTCTGACTGTGTCACTCTTTCATTGAAGTATATACAAGCCTCAGTTTTATAAGAAGAGTTATCTGTTATCTTTATCTCTGTCACTGACTCCATAGCCCAATGGTAGCAAGTCTCTATCTTTCAACCTATAAACATACAAAATCATAAACCGTAGAGTTAGCTATCTATTTACATCTTTAATCAATATCATTAACCCTTGAGAGAGCCCTCTCAGGCTGAGGAGGCTAAGCCTCAGCGAAAAGTTTGGTTTGAAATAGTTACATTGAGATTGACTTGATGAGCAGCCTATCAGGGTCCTATTTTGGTGATAACAGTCCATAAGGCTAAAGATAGCCTATGGGACCTCTTTTAGAATGCAAAACTTGACAAAAAAATATGCACCTTTAATCCTCTTCAAGATGGATCTATATAGGTTCTATATATGCATATAGCATGTGTAACTTTTCATTTTTAACAGTGTATTTTTGAATGCATAAATGGATAGAATGCCTTGAACGGACACTTCTATTTTGTAAACTACACCACATAAATTTGCAATTCCAACAAATCTTTGCTAGACATATTTTAAATTTAAATTTAAAACTGGAATGAATGACTCCACAAAAATTACTCCAAATTAATTTAAAATTTTTAAAAAGAGATAGCTAAATTTTTAAAACAAACTTCCTTCTTTATGTTCATTTCATAATATTATGGAATTTGAAGGTTACTCTACTGAAAGATGCTCTTCATTTAATCTCATTATCAATACAGAGAGTTTAAGTCATTTCCTCTTTGCAATTACATATTTTGTGTGTCAGTGCCCAAGAGGACCTACCTATGGTAATGTTTCTTCTCATTACCTTGCATCTTATAGCTTGGATATAATATGTATATAAGATTTTGACATAGTGGTTGATTGGAAAAAATGATTTAGCTAGGTGGTTGGATCAACATTTGTGAACATCAACACAAGTGTGAAACTACTGCAAAGGTGAACACATTTCCTCCACTCCATCCTCAATCTTTTAAGTTGCTATCTTTTCTTTGTTGCAACATTTTTACAGTAACATCACATCATAGACATGATCAATTCCTTTAGTGTATATTTGCACTTTTAAAAGCAATAACTAGTTATACATATACCAACATTACAATGATATTCCACAACAATTGGTCAATCTTTTTATTGGAGTTTTTAAATTTCAAATCAATACCAAACATAACACATAAATAAGAACTTTGGCAAACTTGCCATGAAAACTCTCTCGAATCTGGCTAATTTCGTTTTCCAAAAAACACTCAATATTTTGAATCGGAATAGATTTCCAAAATTTTGAGCAGAGTTTAACAAAATTTTCATCTCTTTCTTCCATGTCTATAGGTAGAAAAATGAAGAAGCTGATCGCTTATCTAAAAGAGGTTTGGAGGGCAATTTTGGGTATATGAATTATGAACTCTTCAATGCACATGGAACAAACGCAGAGAGAGTGATCAATTTGGTCTAATGGCTGTTTTTTTTATAACTTTTTTTCTAACTGGTGCCCTGTTTTTTGTGTCCAAACAGAAAGTCAATCAGAAAGGGCGGTTTATTACTTCCATGTTTTTGTTTATCACCTGAACTCTGTGCCCTTTTCTATTTTTGTGTTTCTGGGCTGTAATTTGTTTTGGTTCGAGTAGTAGGATGGCTAAAATCGCTGTCTAACCATGCTGATAGTAACTACAGGCTTGTGGTCTTGGAAAGACTGAAAAAGAACAAGGCAACTTTTTATTGTTCTGCATGAAAATTTTGCTATCATCCAAATGTAATGATTTGTATTGAATTTTTTATTACAAACTTATCTATGTAGCTGTTAAATATGAAAGTTATGCTTTCTAGTACATAATATAAACCAACTGTATTTTCATGCTTGAAAAAGAAACCTGGTTAAACTAGGAGATAAACAAATATTATTTTGCTCGTTAAACTCGGCGATAAACAAATATTATTCTGCTGTACTACCTCAGACGGCCATATGTCCTCTATGACAGCTTACCAAGTTAATCTGTCACGATTTACACACGGAGTAGTCTATCCAGGCAACGTTTTAGCCCGGACGGCATTTTTTTTGCCGGAATCTGGGCAACTTAAATTCAAGAAATCAGGTACTTGCAATGTTTGAAATTCATTTTTGAGGTTGGTAATGGATTCAGCACTACCAAAATCCCTTAGGGCACTCAAAATACTTAAGTTTAACAACTGTAAACATGATTCTGATGAAATCTTTGCCGGATTTTTTAAAATTCTTTGCCGGAGTCCGGGCTAAAACGTTGCATGGAAACGACACCCCTTTACACACCCCTGACCATTTTCCAGAAATACACGGTTGGTTGTAAATATCAAAGTGACTACAACACGCATTCATCGCTTTCAGTTGTCCATTTCCCCGTCTACGGTTACCTGTCAGCGTCGAAACCGTTCATGTGAATTTCTGCAAGTGCCAAACGTACGCTTTCTCCAATAAATTTCAGAAACTATGGTATCGTCCAACTGTAAACTTTAACTGAATGACGGAATAAATAGGTAAGGGACACACAGACATTCGCCATTCCATATAGAAGAACCAGTGAATAGTTTTGCAGCCAGTAAATAATGGGAGTGAAATTTGAAGCCAAAGAATTTGAGAATCAATGTCAATATGTAGCTGTTCTCCTAGCATTTGAGACCGACAAGAAATGGGTATCAGGTAATTCTCAAGCTATACAGATGAATGAATAAACTGTTCCAGGAGGAGCATTTGCCGGTATACAAAATAGTATGCACAGCCAAGCACAAAAGCTCCAATTAAGTAGCTCCCTCCATATATTATTGAGGTAAATCGCTTTGCAATCTGTGTGAAGAAAAGCTTGATATTTTAATTTACTATACCATTTGATTCAATACTCGATCTTGTTGGAAGAAATTTACTCGTGCTCGGGTATAAAGAATATTGGGTTTTAGAATTATTTGGATTTTTTTTTTATTACGTGCGTGTGATTGAATTGATTGTGATTTCGGATGAATTGCAGAGAATTATGCACCTGTTGTGAATGAAGGCTTGGATCGAAAGGTTTGGTATGACAGGAAATATATTATTAAATGTGAATGAAGGGTGTTCATGTGGTTAAGACAAATCACTCGTTCTTTCTCTCACTAGAAAATCCACAATCAAAACGACTAAATGCGGAATTTATTTATTACAATATTATTTCCTTTTTAGAATGTACAATGCTTCTAGAGACCAAATTAGAACGTGGAAGTGGGTAGAAACGTTAGAAATTTTGATCCACTTTTGATGATATGTGGATCATCATTTTGTTCACACGGATTCCTTTATTTTGATGACAGCAATCCTTCAAAACATATGTTGATTCCATGGATGAATTCATGTTATGTTTAATGTATAGATATTAATTTTTTTTTTTACTTGTATTAATGGTATGTCATGTGTCAATTAACTAATACATAGCAATATGTGCTTTTGTGTTTGGCTTAGTGTTAACTTTCAAGTATGTTATGTCAATCAATATATATTATATACTCTCATGTTGAGAGTGAGAAAATGCACCTTTATTTTTTTGAAGATAGTTCCAAGCTATATTATAAACACACTCCTTTTAAATAATTAACAAGGTAAAAATTATTGGTATAAATTTTGAATTCATCCACCTTCATGGTTTAACTAGTCATTTCTTCCCTAATCTCTTTTATCAAAGAAAAGTTTCTTTGTGCATTGAAAGCTTCTTTGCACTTATCTAAATCTCATAGGTACCAATTTCTATATATTCTTCCACTTGAAGAGGAAAACCCAAATTTTTTTGTTGTGGTGTGTTGTGTGAACTTGGATTAAGTTATTCAAGAAAATACTCTTTGTGCATTCAAAGCTTTTCTTCACCTTTCTAAACCTTGCAAGTAAGAATTTATAGATTTTTCTCCACACAAAGAGAACACATATTTGATTATTATGGTAGGGTATGTTGTTTCCCTATAAAGTGTACTACTAATCAACATGCCGAGTTGGATCACATAATATTAGAGTGATCAATTTTCTTCATTCATGATAGAGCACTTGCAACAGATCACCATGTCATGTTGTATGTGATAAAATTATAGTAACCATTTTTTTTACATTATAATGTGAATTTTTAGTATACAACATTTAATATCACCTTAAAAAAGTTCCAAATTGGGTGGATTACTTTGATGTACAATTAAAGATCATATATTCAACTTAATCTCTAATTTTATAGAAAGATCATATATTCAACTTTTGCATATTCTTAACAAAAATTAAGCAGCTTGCTTCACAAATCCTTTGGATTATTCTTTTTATTCAAATTATTATTTATGATGGCCTTTCTGAGGGGAGTTCAATCGAATTGTAACTCATTAGGTTTTTCTTCATCTATTAGGTAATGGTTTTCACTTTTTATTTACATATCATGTGTCGAAATCATGTCATGTGTCAAAATCTCATTCTATTGCCTCTATCAAATTCCTTGCTCATGACAACCACAGAAAATCAAAGATTTCAAAATTTTAATTTTTTTTTCAACTTATTATACATCCCCGCTTCTTGGTTCAATGGAGTGACTTTTGGGATGAGATTTTATATGATTCTGCAAGAAATCACCATCTCCAAAGAATAATTGTGTTGATAAGTGTCTCCTTGAATTCAAATGCACATCAATACCTAATATATGTGTTTCACCCATGTTATTTGCTACATCGATATTCCCTTAGTTTTTATCCTCTTCATCCTCTAGCACCAAGGAAGTGTGTCCATTAATCCTACATGCATGGATATGGAAACTCCTGGTATGCATCAAGGACCTTCCTCTTTAATTCCATATTTCAATCTTCATGATAGCTAATTCATATCCAATTACATGCGAATATTTTCTTCAATGGAAGTTTTGGAATTCTATCGAGATAAGAAATTTTGGTCATACTTGAACTTTGATTTCCCATAAAATTCCTATTGTATTTTTGTCAAATTTGTGATTAGAAAGAGAGTTTGTTTGCTACATAATAAGCTACTCCTTGGAAACGTTGAAAACCACATAGGATAGTTATAATATATTTATAAATTAAAAAAATTATATAATAATATATCTCTTTTGATAAATTTTTCTTTAAATATGGCTCATGAAATCTAGATTTCGATGACTGATATGGCATTGTTCTCCCAACGACTCATTAAAGAATCCTAGCCTCGAGAGAATCAAGGAAAATTTACCTTGTGACCTCTCAATAGCAAGGTGCTTTTAACGATGGGGACTCAACCAATTGAGCTAACCCTTGGGGATAAATGATCATGTTGTTTATTATATGTAAGTAATAAGAATGATAATATAAATATGGTTACTAAAATATTACTCACACTATAAAAATTTTCCAAACTCACTTTATATTTGAAATACAAATTCCCAGGTGTGATAAGAAACACTTTGTACCTTAAATGAAGATTCTAAGAAAATTATATATAGCATATTCTAAATTTTCTAGTTTGGGATTTTTTATAGGTATATTTTTTGGTTAATTTTGTTTGATTTTTTATAGTTATATTTTTTGGTTAATTTTGTTTGATATGGATTTTTTAGAATTATAAATTTGAACTATATAGTATGCACAATTTGAGTGACTCATGGGTGTTTCAAGATTTTGACTCCAGTAATGCATTCAAAAATACAATTTGAATATTGAGAAATAGCAATCTCATCAAAAACTTTATCATTAAATTTAAAATAAAAATAAAAAGAAGAAGAAAATAGTAGTTAAATTATGCCTAAATAAACACTCTCCATTAACCTTTACAATGTGATGATAGCCTAATCCAACTTCTCAACACCTCATCCACCAATTTCAAAAAATACTATAATATTTCGAATATAAAATTTATTATTCACTTTTTTTAATATCACCAAATTCAAACATGGCATCAGATCAATCACTTACAATGAAATGAGGACCTTAAATTTCCATTTAAAACATAACAATTCTCGTCCAAATTTCACAATGTTGGCACCCTAGTATGTTTCACACATTCGAATCTGACATGGTCATAAATTATTGTGGATTTGAAGAATCGCATTCCATAGCCACATTTATGGTCCCATCATAATAAGTTTACTTGCCAAACTTGATGGGTAACTCAGTTGGTTGAAGCCCCCTACCAAGTAATTGGCCCTCTCAGGTACAGGTTCAATTCTCCTTGGGTCCATTAGGGTCAACCTCCCAGTAATAGAGTTAGTTGGGTGGGTGTTATTAGACCCGTCTAGAAGCATTATGAAGAAAAAAAATCTACCTATCCCAAATGTATTGGTCTAAAACTACATGGTTATTCATGAGATACTACCTGTCCCAAATGTATTCGTCTGAAACTACGTGGTTATTCATGAGATATATGTGACACTGTGTACCAAAAATCATTAAAGTTTGAACACTTGCAACAAGTACATGTTTTTTAATAACACCAATATAGATCCATCTTAACCATGCATCTAGAAAGAGCTAACAGGGATAAGTATATCTATCCATCTTAACCATGGATCTAGCAAGAGCTAAGAGGGATCAAATCTCTAGAGGTGCAAACCCTTTTTGTAGTGAAAAAATTTAAAAATATTGCACCTCCAAAGACTTCATCACTCTAGAGACGTGACAGATGATTCATTTTTTTAAATCACTTTTTTGAATGCATAAATGGATTAAACCCCTTGAAAATCTCTTGAATACATGGAATAAAATAGCTTAAAATTGAAATTCCAACAAATATTTTCGTATCAAAATATGCTATAACAATAAGAATTTATTTTTAGTAATATATGGAAATTTTATTATTATTATTTAAAACCATGTAACTTGTTGACATTAAAACAATTTAGTTAATATGAGCGTGGATAAAATTTATTTATGGATTACACTATCTACATTAAATATGTTTTTTTATTAATGTATTTTCAAATATATATATATATATAAAATGCATATTGATTTTTTTAAGTACTATTAATATTTTTTAAATGTTACATGTTAATTTTATATTAAGAATTGAATTAACTACAAGTATAAGGAAGGAAGTGAATCATTTTAATTTTAATTACTTCTTATCTTTACACATAGAAATATTTTATTGTCATATATATATATATATATATATATATATATATATATATATATATATATATATATATATATATATATATATATATATATATATATATATATATATCTTTTTTTCTAAAATTGCTATTAAAATAAATTAATTAACATGGATATTAAATTAGTTTATTTACGTATCTAATTGAAATATGAAAATATAAAGAATATCAACTTTATTTGTCTTTTTTAATTACTTTCAAAAAATTTAAAAATGGATATACAATTATCTTATTATTCTCTACCGAGGGAGGACTCTAATTGATTTCCAAATTGGCCACTATTAGTTTAGCATTGACCAATGCAACTTATAATGTTTTAACATTGAAAAATAAATATTTAATTTTCAATATTATTGAAAACAAAAAATTTCAAACATTTGATTGGACCATAACTTTGAAGCCATGTGGATAATCACCTTAGATTATTTTGTCATAATTTCTAGATTTAGTTGCAATGTTTATCCATGATTTTTATATATTTTTCCTCGTTAAGCTTCATAAGAAAACCACCTAAAATAAAAATTCATACTCACCTAAATAACTTATTTACTATCTATCACTACCCACCATAATTTAAGCATGTATTTTCATAAAAAAATGAAAAAGAACAAGATTGAAATAAATATACATCTATCACTTCCCACCATAATTTAAGCAAGTATTTGCATTAAAAATGAATAGGAACAAGATGAAAATAAATATACCTAGAGAAAGAGTTATTGCCTACCATTATTTAGGTTTTATTCAATGTAAGAGTAAAATTGTAAATGTGCAAACTTAGTAGTGGTTACTACCCACAAAAAAATATGCAAGTCCTCATCCCTTAGTAGGAAATTAAAGGATGAAGACTTCGTGTTTGATCATAAACAATTTTGTTTATTATATATAATTTTTTAACGATATTAAAAGTAATAATATTTTTTCATATAGTTAAAACAATATAACAAACAAAAGAAGATTTCCACAAACAAATAAATTCAACATGTATATTACATGGCTATTTGAGGTAGTTACACCCAACAACTCTTGCGTTACAATTTTAGAATCTAAATGGTTTATCTAACCATTCGGATGCAATTTTTTCTTTTGGTTTCATCTTTATTTTTCTAAATGCTAAATTGTGATTAATGTCATTATCACTAAAAACTTCAAGTATTAATATTAGTATGCCATTATGTGTTTTTTAGTTTTCTTCTAAAAAAAGTCTTATAAACATCTTGTCTTCTTTCATTCATCGTGAAATATATGTACAAATTGATCTATAGTGTTTATTGTCTTGTTTTAATTTGTCAATATTTCAAAAACAAGTTTTTATATGTTCTATTTCTTCATATATGATTTAGGGTTGTTTTCGCTAGTAGTCTTATGGTGTTTGTGACTTCAAGAGATCTGGAAAATTGCATCTACTATAGATTTTGTAATTTTATCATGTTGTAAAGAAGAATCCTTAGGTGACCATATTATTCTACATTATAAGACCCAAGATTCCTCAACACTTGTGTCCATTGAGATAATTCATTAAATTCATCCACTCAATTGTGATTCTATAGATATTGGTGTTAGCACCTCAAATTCCTCCAGGCTGAGGAGAGGAACCCAAAGGTAACCACACACCACTTTAAAACTAGAATCTCACTCTTCCAGCTTAAGAGAAGGTTCTCTCTATATGAATCTTCAACCACTTAAATGACTGATTGTCTTAGGTTTTAGACTAGGTATCAATATCAGAGAGGAATATATTTAATATTTTGATGGCAGAGAAGAGGAAAAATCCATTGGGCATGGATTCATATTGAGCTAATGATATTCAGTGATATAATAGGAAATTGAGGAATCCTTGAACATGGGAAGGTAGGCAATATTTATGGTGTCTTTCTCAAATTTCGTTGTAGAGAGGTGAACATAGGGTAGTGGAATTGATAAAATCTAAATAATCTAGCTGAGGATGAATTTTAGATATTACAATGGAGGAAAAACACTAAAATGGTCAGCTACTTATAACAAAGCACTTAAAAGTGAATTCTGAAATAATAATTTATTAACTAAAATTGAGGACATTAAATTTAAGCATGGTAATAACATAAGACAATGAAAAAAAATAGGAAATAAACATCACCATAAAAAAACTAACACATGAATCCATGAACAAGTAGACTTCGACCTTCATCATTCACTAAAACGTTTATAATGAAAATGTACAATGCTCAATGTCTTCTCTATCACACACTGATTAACCCTTTTCATGGTAAAAAATACATCATATATACATTTAAAAAAATTATTAGTTCCTCCCTTTAGGAACCAAATTCCCCAAAAATATTTGTTTTTCTTGTAGCAGCAAATATAGAACTATTTTCTAGAAATTAAGGAATTGTTTTGACTAAGGGGATATTTAACAAATTACATTGAATACATGCATAAGGATGAGGATCTAACCTCCAAAATATTTCAAGACATTTTTCATAACCATGAGAATCAATTTCATGAGGTTTGGATACGAATTTCAAGGTCAAACTATTACTGTGTGGAAACAGACCAAATTCGTTGTGTTGCTTCCTTCTTCAACAAAAACACAACAACAAACGCAACGATTTCATGATTTGCATGCTTCTGATCACGTCCTAAACTTATGAATGTGTTGCACATGTGAAAGACAACCTGTCAATCATCATATACCTTTTGGATAACATCGGTTCATACTATAAAATCCCATCCTTGAGAAACATCACCTACAACATAAGCGTAGTGACTGAGCATAATGAATTTTCACCTGCATAGGTTTGACTAAGTTCTGGGGTCTTTGAAAGAGGAAAATATTTAATTGATGATGTTGACAACCTTAAAATCCTTCTTGAGCCTCCATACATAAGAAATAGTGCCAAAATCCTGGTCCTCTATCAATTTTTAATGCTTTAACAGTAGTCCAGAAATTTGTTGTGTTATTGTGTCACTTTCCTCCTTTACAAAAAAAATGAAAAAATTTAGTGGATATCATTGATATAGGCTAGTTCACGTCAAAAAAAAAGGAAAAAATAAAAATTTATCATGGCTTCCTGTCCAAACTCAAATCTTTGTTGCATAAACTAACAAGTCTATATTTCCTGCTTCTTCCTTCTATTTTTCATGTAATTCCTCTAGTATCTTTTGTTTTCAAGCACGCATCTCCTTCAAAGTAATATTTTTCCTACAAATGTTCTTGATTTGTACATGTAGGGGAAACGTTCTCTTCAACATATACTTTGCTTCAAACAATGTTGGCTCACATATATTCAAGTGGTCATGTATCTTTTGTTTGGATCTTTCATTTTGTTCTCTAAGCCTAGTAATTTCATCTTGAGATTTCTTCAATTGATTCCTTAGCTTATGGAAAGTGTGTTTTCCTTCATCCAACTCAGTATTTTTCTTTTCTTGCTTTGAATCTCCTTTGATCAAACTTCCTTTCTTTAACTCTAATTTCCTGTTTGAATATCTGGCCATAAGGACCCTTGATTTTGAAGTCTAAAGATTTTGGATGTCCTATGTTTCTGCCTTTCCTTTACCTTTAGACCCATTGGCAAGTTAATTCGTCTTCATCATAGGTTCTACTTCATCATATTTAGATTCCTTCTCAGAAAATTTCTTCTTCAAATCTCTATTTTCATGTTGAAGTTGAGAAATGACCAAACGAGCCTTTTTAAATGTTTTTGTAGTTCCATAATCTCTTTATCCCTCTCATCTAAACCAACATTCTCTTATATAGTGTCTAGGACTTCAGTCATATTTTCAGGTGTTTTCTCGGTGAGTAACATCTTTTTAGCTAGTCTTGTGAATGCTTTCTTGGAAACCTCTAATACCTTAAGAGAGAAATGAACCTTTTTGCCCCTTTTCCTATCATATAATTCAACTAAATTCTGTGGCATTTTGACTAAGCTTCATGTTATTGGTTCAAAATCCTTTTCCATTAATGAAGGTGTATCTTTCTTGCTCCTGGGGCTATCAAAAAGTTTAGTTTTCAACTTGAATGAATCCATAAATGCTTTCCATGAGTGATTTTTCTTCTTGAGCTCTTCCGCCACTAACAATTTGATAAAGGAGAAATGAAAGAGACTAGGCTCCACTTGACTTTTCTTACCCTGGACCTTATCCTCCATATTACCAATGCTCATAAACATGTAGAAAGGTAGACTCAAAGGTATTTTCCTTGTTAAATGCATCAACATGCTGAAGTGATACTGATAAACCCTCCCAAATATTCCTTCGCAAGTGAAATATATTTGGATGACCTTAAGTAATTTTCTTTAGGGTTCAAGAAGATATTATCTTGTCCCGATAGCTCCATATTCTTTATTTTTATGCTTTTGATTTAGGAAATACTTGTAGTTGGCTATATCTAAAGGCATGCCCTTGAAAATTATTCTCTGTGTAGAGGGATCTATGTAGTAGCTGAAATACTAACCTATGATACTAGGAAACTCAAATATCCAACCTTGGATTCTAACCCAATGAAGTTCAAAGCAATTTCTTTGGTCAGTTGAACACTGTAACCCTGTATCCTTTTACAAAACCTTATGAAACTAGTCTGCTCAAATGAAACCCTAATAATTGGATTTGAATTTATCAAGTGAATATCTTGAGGCTCAAACCTGACTATGTAGCCCGCTATGTGTTTTTCTTGTCTGGTGTTTTCATGGCTCACAATGAAAGGAAATTTTAGGGTTTCAAAATGGAGCAATAATGCTCAACAACTTAGTCAACAAGAGTGTAGCCACTATAAAATTAGGGTCTAGAAGAGGGTTTTCTGGAAATATTTGGATGGAAATCCCCTATATTAACAATTTCAAACTACAAGATCCCAACTCACATATCATAATGCAACAACTTGGTCTTTCTATATGTAGCAAATTTTCCAATACACATGTGCATCAAAAAGGCACAACGAGTCACAAATTATGAGAGTTGGAAGCTCATATAGGTGTTATGATCAGTTTTTAAAGGTGAATATAACAATACACAACATGAATTATGCTAGAAAAGAGAGAATTGGAACCTGAGGGTGATCATGGTAGAAATACAACCTTCAAATTCAAGAAGCATAGCAGACCCCTGCAGCGAAAATGCTACGACTCTCATTTGTTGTTTACATTTTTTGAGGAGGATGAGAAACCTACTTGATGACCTTTGGAGAGATGATGCATGTATTTGTCACATTCCACGTGATCCAAGATTTCATTGAATTGTAATTTTTTCTTTTAAAATTTGGAATATTGAAGCACAATAAAAAGGATATGTGCAACAAGAAAAAGTGCAACATCAAATTGTGGTGATAATGTTATGATGAAATATTTTATGTGACCTTGTAACTGACTCGAAAAGTGATCCGAATGTAAAATAGCATCCACTCATGGTATTCATCCACCCATGTTATCCATCCACTCATGGAATTTACCCATGGTATTGTAAATGGCATCGACCCATGTTATTCATCCACCCATGGTATTTATCCACCCATGGAATTTACATGGTATTGTAAGTAGAATCCACCCATGGTATTCATTCACCCATGGTATTGTAAGTTAGATCCACCGATGGTATTTACCCACCCATGGAATTTACCTGTGGTATTGTAACAAAAAAGGGCTATAAGTAACAAGTCGTATTTTGTAAAGAACAGATTGTCCAACACAATGTAGCTTCTAAAAAATGTGAATATGGAAAATAGCATCCACCCATGGTATTCATCCACCCATGTTATCCATCCACCCATGGAATTTACCCATGGTATTGTAAATGGCATCGACCTATGGTATTCATCCACCCATAGTATTTATCCACCCATGGAATTAACCCATGGTATTGTAAGTGTCATCCACCCACGGTATTAATTCACCCATGGTATTTACCCACCCATGGAATTTACCGGTGGTATTGTAATAAAAAAAGGCTATAAGTAACAAGTCGCTTTTTGTGAAGGACAGATTGTCCAACACGATGTAGCTTTTACAATTATTCGCTTCTCATTCTACCCTTTCTCACTCTTCAGAACATTATATTATGCATTGAGTCTTATCTTGATGAATATATAATACCTGCAAAAATTCTTGAAGGAAATACCCATGACATGATAATAGCAAAACTTACCTCAACTTGTAGAGCATATGTCAGTGCTAAACAAAAAAATTAGAATACAAAGAACCTAATGTAATTAAGAGATAAACATGCATATACATAATATACTTACCTAGATCTTACCTCTGTTTCACCTTTCTTTGCTTTGTTGCTCTAGAAATTCTGGTCCTTTGCAGCCCTTGACAACACATGATCTAGCTTTTTCTTTCCTTCTAGGAGCTTGATATTGAGTCTCGTGTATATTTGTTATTTCAGATCCCCAATATGTGATTTTTGGTCCTATAGTAGTCCTCTGAGTCTTCCTTCCAACGCCATAGGTCTGACCCAATTTGGATTCTTCAAGGAAAAGCTATGCCCAATATCTCACAATGACCTAATTATGTACTGGTTCAATAGAGCGAACTTGTACAACGTGACACATGTCATTGTTTCCTCATTTGGCTCTGAAATTGATATATAGAAAACTACAGTCTGTGCAATATCCACCAATTTTTACAGAATTCCAATCCAACACTCAGAGAGAGAGTTATGACTATTTTCCCAAGGTCACCTCTTTGAGATGAAGTTCAGGAGCCTACAAAAACCCTAACTTCCACAGATCATATCTCCACAAATATTGTGCAACGTGATCTAAAATTTTTACAGGAGCTTCCTCTGGGTTTCAGATTTGCCTCATAAAGATTTTAGCTTCTGAACCTTCGTATAAAAATAGTTATAGCGAAAATTCCACGATGACCTGTTTCAAGTAGAGAAATCCCTACATGAGGAGGATATGAGGATCACAATTTATATAAATGCTTAGGTTGAGATGGACTTCAACAAGTAAATGTGGGAGGGGTTTTAGGAGCTTAAAAATTATTAACTATTGACTATTCAATGACCACAACCAATGATTAGTTTCATGCCACAACCCCATGGGGTTTTAGCCCACTAACTGGGGTTACTAACTTCAAACATGAATATCTCTCAAACCATGAAGAATTACATGGAATTCCATATATCAACGGAAACTTCTCGATAAGTAGAAACCATAAATAATATCCTTGACTCGGAATATAGTAATTTGGTAGGTCAAAATTCCCATGCAATATCGGGGTAGCCTCTGGTGTTGCTTGGGTTGACATCAATGACAACCACCGATCAAAAATATCCCCCTTTGGCATTGATGGAAACACAAGTACTCCCCCTATGATCATGACACCTCTTCCTAAAACATTCTCTCCCCCTTTGACATCAATGGAAAAGGGTAACTCCCCCTGACACACAACCATCCTGCAGACCAGTACACACTTCCACTCCCCCTTTATATTTTGAATAAGGAAAATATAATGAGAACTTGGGAGAATCCCAAGCTTTTGGAAAAGATATTAAAATGCTTCATGAGGTAAAGTTTTAGTGAAGATATCAGCGATTTGTTCATTTGTACCAACATGTTCAAGTTTGATATTCTTTTCAGCGACTTGCTCTATAAAAAAATGATATTTGATCGGAATGTGTTTTGTTTTTGAATGCATGACAGGATTCTTGAAGATGATGATGGAACTGATGTTATCAAAGAATATGGGAATAGTCTCACTAATTTGTACTTGAAGATCTTGCAAAAAAAATTTCATCCAAAGGACTTGAGTATGACAAGTTGACGCTGCAATTTATTCTGCTTCCATTGTAGATAACGAGATTGAGGTTTGATTTTTGCTCAACCATGATATGAGACAACCACCTATATAGAATGTTGCTCCACTAGTACTCTTATGATCATCAACACTTCCTACCCAATCTAAATCTGTAAAGGCTTGAATAATGAGATTGTTACCCTTAGGATACCACAAGCCATATTCTGTTGTGCCCTTTAGATATCGAAGAATTCTTTTGACTACAATAATATGTGATTCTTTTGGTGCAGCTTGGAATCTTTCTACTTGTCCAACTACTTGCATAACATATGGTCGGGAGGTTGTTACATATAGAAGACTACCAATCATATATCTGTACAACCTCTTATCCACATCCTTAGATGAGTCATCTATGCTCAATTTGAAACCTATTACCATCGAAGTAAGGACAGGTTTGCAATCTTCCATTTTGAATTTCTTGAGAATTTCCTTGATGTACTTGAATTGACATATAAATATTCCTTTCTCTTGCTGAGATATTTGAAGCCCTAAGAAGTATGTCAGCTCACCAAGTAAAGACATCTCGAACTCACTTTACATCTTTGTAGCAAATTTCTTACTTAGTCGATCATCATTGCTACCAAATATTATATCATTCACATATACCTCAATGATTGTTAAATTATCTTTATCTATTTGTACATAAATATTGCTATCAGCATTACCTTTCTTGAACCCTTGTTGACGTAGATATCCATCAAGATGAGTATACCATGCTCTGGGAGCCTGCTTGAGACCATATAGAGACTTCTTTAACTTGCAAACATAGTCTTCTTTTTCTGATAGTAGAAAACCTTCAAGTTGTTCGATGTAAACTTCTTCTTCTAATTCGCCCTTCAGAAATGTTGACTTCACATCCATTTGGTAGACTTTGATTTTTCTTGAACATGCATAGGTGAGAAACATTCACATGGATTCCATTCTGGCAACTGGTGCAAATTTTTCATCGAAATCAATTCCTTCCACTTGTGCATAGCCTTTGCAAACCAATCTTTCTTTGTTTCTGGTAACCTGTCCATCTTCATTCAATTTGTTCCTGAACACCCATTTAATCCCAATGACATTTTTATCTTTTGGTCGTGGAACTAATTCCCAGGTGTTATTCTTCTCGATTTGATCCAATTATTCATTCATAGCTTCTACCCAATGTTCATTCTGGTTGGCTTCTTCAAAACTACTAGGCTCAGAGGTTTCTAGAAAAGAAATGTGATCTTGTTGTGATGAACAAAGTTGTCGACCTTCATTTATGTCACCAATGATTTGATTTGATGGATGGTTCTTTTGAGTCCATTCTTTTGTTCTCTTTGGAGGAGCTCCTTGTTGTTGTTCTGGTATATCTTGATGATCATTATTTACTTCTTCCAGGCTGATAGTTTCTTCTTATTCTAGAATTTTCTCTGTGTCTTTTTCAGCCTCTATCTCAAGTTTCAAAGATTCTAGATCCTCATTATTATTCGTTAGAACACCATCTTCGTCAAATGTAATATTTATTCTCTCCATTATCTATTTTCATCTTAGATTATAGAATTTATAGGCCTTTATTTTGTGTGAGTAACCAAAAAAGATACCTTCATCAACACGTGATTCAAACTTACCCAACTTTTGATCTTCTCTTTTGATATAACATTTTCTTCTGAAGATTCTAAAATATTTTACATTATCCGATTTTCCTTTCCATAATTCATATGGGGTCTTGTTGTAATTATTTCTAAGAAGACTTCAGTTGATAATGAAGACTGTCATATAAATTGCTTGAACCCAAAAATTTTCATCCAATTTTCATTCCTTCAACATTGTTCTACCCATTTCTTGTATGGTTCTTTTCTTTCTTTCAGCAACTCCATTTTGCTGAGGTGTTCGTGTTGTTGAAAATTGTCTTTTTATTCCATTTTCATCACCATATTGCTGAAATAATTTGGAAGTGAATTCTCCACCATTATCTAATCTTAGACACTTTATTTTCAATAAAGTTTAATTTTTGATCAACTCCTTGTAGATCTTAAAGCACTCAAATGCTTCAGATTTGTTCTTTAGGAAACTGACGGTTGTCATCTTGCTATAGTAATCTATCATTAACATGAAATATAATTCTTCATCTAAGCCTTTTTGTTCTCATAGGACCACATATATCAGTATGTATCAATTCCAATGGATGTGATGCAAAGTGTTCTTTTTTTTTAAATTCAACTTTTGTCTTCTTGCCATGCCGACAAGCCTCACATAGTGTGTTGGAAGGTTTTGAGATTTTTGGCATTTCTTGTACTACTTCGTTTTTTCTTATCTTGGCAAGATTTTCAAAGTTTATATGACCCATTTTTTTGTGCCATAACCAGCTTTCGTCTTCTTTATCTAGTAGAAATGCTTTAGTTTCTTCATCCAGAACATATATATTGTTTGGAGATCAACTTGTTGTAGCCAAAATTTTACCATACATGCCTTTCCTGATTTCACATTTTGTGGAGTTGAATAGCATTGTGTGTCCTTGATCACACATTTGTCCAACACTGAGTAGATTGTGATTCATGTTTTCAACCAATAGAACATTCTTGGCTAGAACATCTTTTCTTCTGAGAATGACAGTACCTGATCCTATAACATTTGAAGATCCATCATTTCCAAAGGATACGATTCCATCCTTCTTCTCTTTCAAAGATACAAATTTCTTTCTATCTCCAATCATATTCGTTGAGCAACCGTTATCAACATACCACACATCTTTATTGTTTTGAGCCTTGAGAGCGAGAGAAAAATTATCAGTCTTATTCTTCTTCCATGTTCGCTCGTTCTGTGGCTTTAAAGAATCTTCTAGAGGATTTTCAAGTCTACAGTCTCTGGCTATGTGTCCAAAGTTTCGACATTTGTAACATTCCATATTATTTCTTAAATGTTCAAATCTATTGATGTTTTGTTGAGCCCCGGGAGGTTCATATTTGACAGATCTCCTGGAATTGTATTGGTTCCTAGGGTACGTGTGACATTCTACAGCTTTATGACCAAATTTTCCACATGAATAACAATAGCCATGAAAAATATGTTGGTACTTGGATGGAAATCTTCGTCAAGGAATTGTCCTCCAAGGATGCTCTTGCGAATCTTGTCCAATGAATTCTACATGCATGTCATATCTCATAGGTTCATTGTATTTTTTTGTAGAAGGTCCCGATCCTTCTTCCTTTTAATTGAGGCCAGCTCTGTCATTGTAAGATTTTCGATTGTTGATGAGTTCTTCCAATTCCCTTGAGTTGTTGGCATAGTTTTGGATAGTTTTTCCCTTCTTCACTTCCTTACGCAGCGAGACTACTTCGGCTTCTAAGGATTCCCTTTCTTAGTTTCTTTCTTCCAACTTCTTTTGAAGTGACTCTTCAATACATTTGTGTTCTTCAACTTCAATTTTGAGACCTTGAACTTGTTCTTCAAGAGTATTGGAACATATATTCTCAGGCTTGAGCTCTTTTATAAGCTTTATTGCCTCCTTATAAAATTATTCTATGGTCAACCCTTCTTCTTCGTTGTTCGATACCTCTTGTTTATTGTTCTTGGCCATAAACAGTACTCTCTTATTGGCTTCTTCTTCTTTGTCACTGTCTTCATCGGATGATGAGATATCTTATTTAGAGAGAAAGTTCATTTTGAATCCTTTATTTTTGCCTTGCTTGTTTAATTTCTTAATGCCTTTCTTTCCTTTTCAGTTGTCATCACTTATGTTCGGACAATTTGCTGTGAAATTCCCAACCTCACCACAACCAAAACATATCAATGCAAGTTTACCTTTGAATTTTCCCTTATCAATTTTTAGTTTTCTCATAAAGTAAGCATATTCTCTATCTGAAAGACCTTCTTCATCATCTTCCTTTTCTTCACACTTGCAGGTGCAAGTATTTTCCTTTGAAGGTTTTTTTTACTTATTGGTTTTCTTAGATGCAACGAACACAATTTCTAGATGTGAAGTACCCTCTTATTCATCAAGTCTCATTTCATATCCTATGAGAACTCCATGTAATTCCTCTTTGCTGAGTTTGTCCAGATTTGCACTGTATTCTAAGACCAATACCTTTGGGTTGAATCTCCCTGGTAACGTTCTAAGAATCTTCCATATAATAGTCTTCTCATCAAAAGGCTCTCCCGATTTTTCCAGAGTGTTGGTTATTTCATCAACGTGTTGAAAGTATGCAGCAATGTTGCCATCTTCTTTCATTCTGAGTTGCTCAAATTTTGCTCTATAGATTTGAAGCTTTGCTTCTTTGACATTTGGGTCACCTGCATATATATTCTCAAGCTTGTCCCATATATTTTGGCGGTCTTATAACCCAACACCTTATGATAAGCAGATTCAATAAGTCCACTAATAATAATATTTTTTGTTTTTTCATCATTTACCAAATTCTTCTTACCTTGTTCATCCAAGGTTGGTGTAAATCCATTTTGAACAATGTCCCATACTTCATAACCTTGCGGCAAGAGATAGACCTGCATTCTTCCTTTCCATAGTGCATAATTATTTTCGTTGAACAGAGGTACACCATTCATGGTATGCTCCATAACCTCCTTCCATCTATTGAACTGTTATTGAAGGAACCAAGCTCTGACACCAATTGTTGGAAATACTGAGAGGGGGGGTGAATCAATATTCCTTTCAAATAGTATTATTATTAATATTTCAGATCATTAGTTAATATTCAATTATTATCAGTGTTTGTACAATGATAGCAGTAAACAAAAGGAACACAAATGCACACAGTTTTTAAGGTGGAAACCCCATCTGAGACAAAAACCACTTGAATTATTTTCTAATAATTCTTTAATATTCAACTCCAATTGAAAATAAAGCTCCAAATTCCTAGAATCTAGAAAATAATTCTTCTCCAGTTCCCATTGGATGGATGCTCCAACACCCGAGATTCTTCAGTAGTCAACTAAACAGATGCCCCAACACCCAATGAGCCATGACTCACCCTACCACCCTGAAAATTTCACAGGCTTGAACATTTTGGTGACTTCATGCACCATCCTAGCACCAGCCTACCACCCTATACAAGAATAAAAGAAGAATGGACTCTCATACCAGGGAAAATGGTCCACTTTACAATGATATTGAATGATGTAGAAGAAGAAGACACACTAGACCATAACCCCAACTATGACACAAATACCTAATGGTGATCCTAGACCTCCCAACACTGCCTCTTCAATTCTAGGTAGATATACACATGTAAAAATTTTATAATGATGCTTTTACAATGACTCAATACAATGATACATTTACAATGACTGTATGCAGTGCTGCCTACGTGAAGACTTCATGTGTTGAACTTCTTGCTGTTGTTTTTCACCTTGATTGTTGCTCTTGTCATGCTACCCTTTCTCACTCTTCAAAACATTAGGTTATGCATTGAGTCTTATCTTGATTAATATATAATACGTGCAAAAAAATTTCAAGGAAATACCCATGACATGATAATAGAAAAAATTACCTCATCTTATAGAGCATATGTCAGTGCTAAACAAAAAAAAGAAAAAAATACAAAGAACCTAATGAAATTAAGAGATAAACATGGTTATACAAAATATACTTACCTGGAGCTTACCTCTGCTACACCTTGCTTGCTTTGCTGCCCTAGAAATTCTAGTCCTTTGTAGCCCTTGACAACACATGATCTAGCTTTTTCTTTCCTTTTAGGAGCTCGATATTGAGTCTTGTGTATCTCTGTTATTTCAGATCCCCAATATGGGATTTTTCATTCCTATAGTAGTCCTCAGATTCTTATTTCCAATGCCACAAGCCTAACCCAATTTGGATTCTTCAAGACAAAGTTATGCCCAATCTCTCACAATGACCTAATTATAGACTGCTTCAGTAGAGTGAACTTGTATGGTGTGCCACGTGTCACTATTTCCTCATTCGGCTCTAAAATTTATACACAGAAAACTACAATTTGTGCATTATCTGCCACTTTTTACAAAATTCCATCCGATACTCATGGAGAGAGTTATGATGATTTTCCCAAGGTCACCTCTTTGAGATGAAGTTCAGGAGCCTACAAAAACCCTAACTTCCACAGATCATATCTCTACAAATATTGCGCACCATGATCTGAAATTTTTACACAAGCTTCCTCAGGGTTTCGGCTTCGCCTCATAAAAATTTAAGCTTCTTAACCTTCGTAGTAAAATATTTATAGAGAAAATTTCATGATGACCTGTTTCAAGTAGCAAAATCCCTACATGAGGATATGAGGATCATAATTTATATAAATTCTTAGCTTGAGAGGGACTTCAACAAGTGAACATGGGAGGGATTTTAGGAGCTTAAAAATTATTAATTTTTGACTATTCAATGACCAAGGCCAATGATTAGTGTCATTCCACAACCCCATGGGGTTTTAGCCCACTAATTGGGGTTATTAACCTCAAACATGAATATCTCTCAAATCGTGAAGAATTATGTGGTGTGCCATATATCAACGGAAACATCTCGAGAAGTAGAAACCATAAAAAAATATCCCTGACTTGGAATATAGTAATTTTGTTGGTCAAAATTCCCATGAAATATCAGGCTAGCCCCTGGTGCTGCTTGGGTTGACATCAATGACAACCACTGATCAACAGGAACTTCACGCAATGGATACAATTACTTCTTAAGGAGGGAGGAATGATCCGAATGGAAAATAGCATCCACCCATGGTATTCATCCAACCATATTATCCATCCACCCATGGAATTACCCATGGTATTGTAAATGGCGTCGACCCATGGTATTCATCCACCCATGGTATTTATCCACCCATGGAATTTACCCATGGTATTGTAAGTGGCATCCACCCATGCTATTCATTTACCCATGGTATTTATCCATGGTATTGTAAGTGAGATCCACCCATGGTATTTACCCACCCATGGAATTTACCTGTGGTATTATAACAAAAAAAGGTTATAAGTAACAAGTCGCATTTTGTAAAGGACATATTGTCCAGTAGAATGTAGCTTTTACAATTATTCTCTATTTAAATAAAAAAAATTCTTTGTGGTTTTGTTTACTGTGTCTTCTCCATTTTTCTTCTAGCATTTCAATTTTTTTAGATATTGGGGGCCTCCCCCCCAATATCTGGATCAAAAGGACACCACTTAAGTCAAATCAATGATGAAAAACCTAAACCTATTATTATCTTCACTCATGACTTGGATGACACATTTTCCTAACCTTACCAAAACAAGACCTTTTAATACTTTGACAACTTGATTTGTATTTACAACTCAAACTTTAATATACACTATTGACTTGATCTCAATGAGATCATAGCAACACCTTACAAATTTGCCAAAATAATAAAAATATTAAGCTTGAATTTGACTAGTATAACATAGGACACTAAAATTGGCTCCAATCAGGATGGCATCCTCTCTGTGAGGTGCCAAAAAACACCATAGTCCATGTGCTTATCCCTTGGATTTTATCGACTCTTTACTTGAATCATAATTTATCATGACTAATTATGAATTTTTACATTCTGAAAATTAGCAGCAGTTCATCAAAATATTAGGGCCTTCTCCTCAGGCTTTGAATTCTGGGGATAACTTCCCACACTTGCAATACTGGAAACCTGAATGGATATATACAATGAAGGGATCAAAACCAACTGATTTTAGGAAAAATAATTCTTGTGAAACCTGGCATTTATAGGCCCTCCAGTAAGAAATTATCCTGTGATAATTTTATTTCTGGATTCATCGCATTAATTAGATTTTTCTATCGACGTTTCAAACCAGCTACTGAGATTCATTATCAAGATAAAATTGAATGACAGAAAACTGATCTCAGGTAGGATAAATAAATATGTAATTTTTTGTGAAAATATTTTGTTATGAGCCAACAAGAATAAGATTTTTAAAATTAATGGTTTATTTTTAAGTATTAAATGTTTATAATTAAGTATTAATTTAATTATACAAAAGGTCCTATTATTGTGTTGTTTTAAATTATTATGTTTTTTCTTAATTTAATTTTACAAAAGGTTGATTGTTTTGTTCTTCTATTTAAATTTTTATGCTTTTATTAAATTAAAACATTATTTATTACTATGTTATTTAATAATAAAGAAAATTTAAATTATCAAGTCTTTATTAAATTTAAACATTATGTATTTCTATGTTATTTAATAATAATGTGAGAAATGAATTTAAAATTTTAAAGCGAGGGAAATTATATTTAGGATAAGGTTATATGAAATGATTAATGGGATGGAATTCCATTAGGTTACATTATGTTATTTAATAATGTAGAATTCCATCTCATTAATCAATTAATATAACCTAATCCTAAATATCATTTTCCCTCCCTTTTAAATTTTAAATTCATTTTTCACATCATTATTAAATAACATAGAAATACATAAAGTTTAAAAATTAATAGACTTAATAATTTAAATTTTCTTCATTATTAAATAACATAGTAATACATAATGTTTTAATTTAATAAAAGCATAAAAATTAAATAACATAGAAATACATAAAGTTTAAATTTAATAAAGACTTAATAATTTAAAATTTCTTCATTATTAAATAACATAGTAATAAACAATGTTTTAATTTAATAAAAGCATAAAATTTAAACAGAAGAACAATTCAATCAACCTTTTGTAAAATTAAATTAAGAAAAAACACAATAATTTAAAACAACAAAATAATAGAACCTTTTGTATCATTAAGTTAATACTTAATTATAAACATTTAATACTTAAAAATAAATCATTTTTTTTTAAACCTTATTCTTGTCGGCTCATAACAAAATATTTTCACAAAAAATTTACATATTTATTTATCCTACCTGAGATCAGTTTTCTCTCGTTCAATTTTATCTTGATAATGAACCTCGATAGTGGGTTCGAAATGTCGATAAAAAAAATATACTTAATGCGATGGATCTGGAAATAAAATTATCAGAAAATAGAGATCACAGAAGTCTGAAATTGAAAGAAATTATCCTTTCAAATCATGCAACAAATATGCATTACTCCCATGGAAATATGCAATATTGAATGGTCCTTTCCAAATATTTTCAAATTTTCCATTTTTACCTTTGTCCTCATTCTGAGCATCCCACTTCAGAACTAGGTCACCATCTTGAAAATATTCAACTTTTTTTCTTCGATAAAAAATATTCTTAATTTTATCCTGGATTTCTTGGGTATTTCTATATACTTCCTCTCTTGTTTGTTGTAATTGAATCATCTGATTTATTCTTCTTTGCAAGTCATTTGGCTCTACATCTACTTCCTGTAAAAACTTCATTCCTAGAATTGCCAAGGAAGTAGGAAAAATAGCATATGTTCCATATATCAATTGAAAGGGTGACATACCAATTGACTTCTTACTGTTCACTCTATCAACCCACAGTGCATAGATCAACTTTTATGTCATCTTTTATTATTTTCTTGCAACAAATTCTTTATAATGTTCACCAAAATTTTATTTGAGGACTCAATTAAACCATCACCATGTGGGTAATATGTAGTAGAATGACTGAGTACAATATGATGTTTATAAGAGAATTCAGTGATATTTTTGGATTTAAAATTAGAAGCATTATCAGTTATTATTCTACGGGGACAACCAAATCTTGAGAGGATATTACCTTCCAGAAACTAAATGATGACTGAGTTGGTTGCCTTGCCTGGTTGGTATTGGTTATATCCAATTTGTAAATTAGTGTGTGTCTGGAAAAATCCATTTATGATTAGTTGAATATGATGGATATATTTCCCCAATGAAATCCAATTCCCACTATTGGAACAGTGCTTCAACTATACTTATTTTCATGGGTAGAGGAAAAAGGTTATTTTTTCCTTCAAAAATTTTACATTCATGACAACTTGAGACATTTTTATAAACATCAGCAAACAAGGTTGGGAAGTAAAAACCATCCCTTAAATTTTTGTTATTTGTGGCTTTCCAAAAATGATGGCATCCACAATCCCCTTTGTGAAACTCTTCCATAACCTTTTGTGCTTTATCCTCCAGCAAACAATTCAACACGACACCTCCTGAGTCTTTCCAATATAAGAATTGTTCTAAGATACATAATTTCACTGTCTTTAGTTTTTGAAATGTGTTATTTTTTTTCTTCATTCCTGGAGGAGCCTATAAGTGTTGTAATACATAATATATCATCATACCATGGAGAGGAAAAAAAATTCAGATAACTGTTGAGAAGGTTTTGAATTATTGTCATATGAGAAACCAACCATGAAATTTCTGTCTAATACATTCAGATTTGAATCAACCATCTATTTTTCCAATTCTCTACCCTTTACCACCTTAGTAAGCTTGATATCCACATCATACTCAATAATAGTTATTATCCATTTTCTTCTTCTACAATCAGGATCAGGGTGGGTCAAAGTATCTTTCACAGCAACATTTGGGACATAAGAAATCACATGTGAATGAAGTACATAAACTCTAAAATATTTCAAGGATTTAACCAGTGCATAATCTTGCTTTTCCATATTTTTTTACTTAAGAGAAGAATCTTTCAAACTCCTGATAAAGAAATTTATTAATTGTTTCGCATTAAGGTTGTTGTCGTTGTGTGTTCTGATGCAAAAGAGAAAATGATAAATTCTTTAGTATAATATGGACTAGCTAAGATAAGATCATTAGCTAAGGCTAGTTTTACCTCATCAAAATACTTCTTTGTTTCAATTTTCCACATGATTTAACTTTCCTTTTTCATCATATTGGTCAAGAACCTTATAATAGTTGCTAAGTTTGGAATGAACCTTCTCAAAAAATTTACCCTTCCCAAAAATTACTAAACTTCCTTCTTATTCATGGGAATATCAATTTTCTGGATTACAGCAACCCTGTTAGGATCAAATTTAATTCCATCCTTTGAGATTATATGCCCCAACAACTTTTCTTCCTCCATTGCAAAATTTGACTTCTTTGGATTTAAAGATATACCAATTTTTTTGCACTTTTCAATAACCTATTTTAGATGGTGCAAATGATCAGAATCATATTTTGAAAATATTCTTATATAATCAAGGTAAATGAAAATGAACTTCTCCTTTTCATCAGGAAATGCAATATATGCGCCCCTTTTAAAGGTATCCCTTGCATTCATCAACCCGAAGGGAATTTTTTCATACATAAAACTTCCCCATGGTGTAATAAAAGTTTTTTTCTCCTGGTCACCAAGATGCACCAAGATCTAATTGTAAGTTGAGAAATCATTAAGCATAAACATCCTCTCAGATCCAACCACCTTTTGCAGTATATGGTCCATCTTAGGCAAGGGATATTTGTCTTGAAGAGATACTTTGTTGAGGTTTTTGAAGTCAACACAAAGTCTTATTTCACCATTCCTTTTTCTTACAAGGACCAAATTAGCAAGCCATTTTGAAAATCTCATGGGTACAATGATTTTGGCATCAAACAATTTTCTCTCTTATTTTTCAATAAGAGGAAGCAATAAGGGATTGATTCTTCTCAGTTTTTGTTTAAAAGGCTTCTGGTCTCACTTAATTGGAATTGTGTGTTGAATAATTCTCTTATCATACACTTTGAGCTCTTCGTATCCCCAAGGAAAAATATCTGAGTATTCCTTCATAAGATCAAAGTACTTATTTCTGTCTTCATGGGTCAAATATCTAGAAATATTGACAATTTTAGGTTGTTTTTCTCTCCCTATATTGCAATTCTCTACTTCAATTTCAGTAGGAACTATTTTGGGGTTCTTAGCTACATCATTATGATCAAAGAACTTCTCAAGAGGGACCAAACCTTTCAGTATCACATTATTTTTTAATTATATTACCTCCATATATGCTACTTGATTTTCAAAAACATCTAAATCTGAACCAAAAACATGGTGTTCATTCTTTAAAAATAAAAAAATCTTCATCTATGCGTAACTTGGAAAATTCTTCAGACATTTGCAAAAAACTATTAAGTTGCTTTTCATATTCAAACACTTACCAATATTTTACATTATTAGGGATTGTTGGTCAAGTTTGACTTTTATTTCATACTTCTTATCAAGATAGATAGCAATCTTAAACACATTAACTGAAGTGGCTAATGCATAAGCTATCATATTTTGTCCTCTAGGAATTAAAGATGAATTATATTCTGAAAAATGTTGCAACAATTCTAGGACAACATTCCTACAGGATCTCATCCTGGGGTGTTTATACAGGTATACATCTTTGATTTAATTGATAATAAACTTTGAATCCCCATGAACTGAAATCATTTTTCCCCTAGATCTTTCAAAACCTGCAATCCAAAAAACAACGCTTCATAATCAACCACAATTTTTGTACAATCAAAGGATAGCTTGAAAGAACATAGTTTTCACTTGTCCATCTTTGGGATAACTATCATCACACCAAGTCCATCCCCTTCTTTTCTAATTTCTCCATCAAAATACATGTTCCAAATTCCATCATCTTCATCTTTATGTTCTGATTTATTTTCTTGCAATTCACCTTCCTTCTCCTCTAATAGGTTTGCCTTGTTTTGAATTTCTTCCTCCAAACAAAAATCATTATATAATATGAAAGAATACATATCTGAATGAACTGAGTAAATAGGATGATAATTAGGCCTTTCCTTGCCCTTCACCATGTAATTAATCAATTTTTCTCTGTATAATATCCTTGGTTGTCCAAAAATAGGAAGGGTGGAATATGACATGTCCATATGTAAAGTGCCTTTCAACTTTGCACCCCATGATCCTAAAAAAAACATACCAAACTTCAGAGGAATGTCAACAACAACTATATCCATTACTACACTCTTTACTAGAATTTTAGTGAGAGAAACAACCATATCCTTAATTAATCCCAAACACTTCACTTTACTTGAATCAAAGAAAAATAGGTCTTTATATGGCCTAGTTATGTCCAAACCAAGTTTCTCCATGATAATATTTGGAATTAGGTTATGTGATGAACCTGAGTCTAACATTGCATTATGTAAAATTGGGTCATGTACATTCAAGATAACATAGAATGGTGGGACATCTCCATCTTGGTATCCTTCTTCAACTTTTGGACCGAATAGAAGTTCAGGATGATCACCATTCAAATTAATAGTATCTGAAGCATCTCCTATATTTAGTGCTTTGATAATATGACTTTATATTTCTCATTCTTCAACAATTCATTTAATCGAATATATGCTTTGATTTTGGATATTTCATTTTATAGATACAAAGAATTTTGAGTTTTATCTACCTCTTTGATAGTTGTGTCCTTCTTTTCTGAAATATCCTTTGCATGATCAACTTTCTTCTGGATGGGAGAAGGTACATCAGTTTGGCCTTTCTTTGGATGATTTACTAGAACCTTCCTATTTATCAAGTTATATTGTCTTTATACTTACATGATTTCATTTTGACACCCTTTCTTGTAATCTTCAGATTCCATGAGAATGATAGCTTCCTGTGGTTGAGAGAAGAAGTATTGTTCTTGTTTTTTCAAAAAGATGGTTTCCTCCTCCTCATGAAAATAATGTATTTTATCTTTTGGTATTTCTTCGTCTTCTTCTGCAAAAATTTCTTGGAAACAAGGTATTATTTGTTGTTGATATCCCTGATTTCCTTATTCTCTTTGTTTTATTTGAACTTCATGTCTTCAAAAATTTGGATTTCTTACTTGAGGGGGAGCTTATTGTTCTCTACCAACAACTTTTTTTTTCAAAGTTAACCTTTCTACCATCTTTTCCATTGTTTTTACCATAACATCCAACTTGTTATCTAATGAAGATAAAGGCTCCTCTTTAACCCCACCCCTTTTTTCAACTTTCATTTTGGCCATTTTGTTAAGAATATTTTCTTCTACTCCAACAACATTTTTTTGCATGTCTTCCAATATGGTTTGATTCCTTTCTCTGAGCTGATAAGAAATATCAACATCTAAGTCATCAAGTTAATGAAGCAAATTCATCCTTGAGGGAGGTTTTATCTCAGCAAATATTGAGTTGTACACCTTGTTAAATCTGGCTGAAAAATCTTGAACTGATTCTCCTGGACCTCTGTTTTGGTTTTCATACTCAGTTAATATCTGCAAAGGGTTCTTAATTACTTCCCATCTGGAAAAAAAAATTTCTCAAGCTATTGAAAATTGGCATTACTTCCAGCTGGAAGACTTCTAAACCATTTCTTGACTTCTCTTGAAAAAATTTAAGTAAAGAGTCTCAATTTAGCATCTTCATGGTCTACCTCTATTAGGGATATTAATTAATTCAACTCATCAAGGTGTTTTTTGGAAGTAATAACTCCTATACCATTAAATTGGGGCGAGCACTGACCATAATTTTGTGGAAAATCATGCAATGGGCCTTGTAAATTTAAGGGATTATAATGAACAGCCATGATTGTATCAGATGGACTTGTACTAAACTTTGGGACATGTAATGAGGAGTGTGGTAAGGAAACTATTGTTTGAAAAATTTATAAGAAGGGAGGAGTAAAAATAACATAAACAACAAGGACTGAGCAAGATGGAATATTCATTGGAGCAAAAAATATTGGAATAGAAAATGTTGGAACATGATGCGGAAATGTGGAGGAATTAGAAGAAGATGATGCACAAGATGTTATATTTTATGAAAATGTATCCAAATATCCCTATCTACTTATGATACACTCCCTTTCTGAAAATGAAGATAAGATTTTAGCTTATCCTAGTCAAAGACTGCTTCAGATAGGTTGCTTTCTGATTTAGGTTTGAATAAAAAAATTTCAAGCTTTAAATCAAATTGAACCTCTTCAACTGATTCTACTCTTTTAGGAAGAGACAAATATCTTTCTGGAAAACTATCACTTATTTCTTTTATAAGCCTATTTTTCTTGAAGAGTTTCTCTCAACTAGTCAAGATCTCAAGTGGATTGGGATCCAGATGATGCCTAGTATGTATTCTTCTTGAAGCTATATTTTCCTAATATAAAATGACTGTAGCTCATTCTGGAAACACTAGTACTTGGTAAATATTCATCTTGTTCAGTCTCTAGTTCACTGTCACCTTCAGGAACCTCTTTTTTCCTTAAGAGAAGATTTTTCCACGGAATTTGTCAACATGTCCCCGACAACAACACCACTATGTTAGCACTTCATAATTCCTCTAGGTTGAGGAGAGGAACCCAAAGGCAACCACATACAAATTTAACACTAGAATCTATATCCTCCAACTTCAAAGAGGGCTCTCTCTATATGAATCTCCAACCACTTAAATGACTAGTTGTCTTAGTTTTTAGGCTATGTATTAAGGTCGGAGATGAATATGTTTAAAAACTTGATGGCAGGGACGAGGGAAAATCCATTGTGCATGGAGTAATATTAAGTTAATGATTTTCAGTGATATGATGGGAAAATGAGGAATCCTTGAACAAGGGAAAGGTAGGAAATATTTATGGTGTCCTTGTAAAAAAATTTTGTAGAGAGGTGAGCAGAGGAGTAGTGTAATTTATAACATCTAAAGCATCTAGATGAGGATGAATTTTAGATATTACAATGGAGGAAAAACACTTGAATTTTCAGCTACTTATAACAAATCACTTAAAAGTGAATTCTGAAATAATATTTACTAAACTAAAAATTGAATACTTGAATTTAAGCATGGAAATAACATAAGATAATGAAACAAAAATAGGAGATAAACATCACCATAAAAATACTAACACATGAATCCCTGAACAGGTAGACTTCGACCTTCATCATTCACTGAAACGTTTTTAATGAAATTGTACAATGCTCAATATATTCTATATCACACCTTGACCAACCATTTTATTAAAAAAAAATACATCATATATATATATATATATATATATATATATATATATATATATATATATATATATATATATATATATCTCAAAAACTATTAGTTCCTTTGTTTAGGAACCGAATTCCTCAAAAAGATCCAGTTTCCTGCTTGTAGCAATGAATATAGAACTACTTTTTAGAAATCAAGGAATTGTTTTAACTAAGGGAATATTTAACAAATTACATTGAATACAAGCATAAGGATGAGGCTCGAACCTCAAAAAAAAATTAGGACATTTTTCATAACCACGAGAATAAATTTC
The DNA here is from genome assembly GCA_034641835.2 of Pinus albicaulis. Lineage (NCBI taxonomy): Eukaryota > Viridiplantae > Streptophyta > Pinopsida > Pinales > Pinaceae > Pinus > Pinus albicaulis. The sequence goes on from CM076575.1 coordinate 823,847,569, forward strand.
TTGAGGTTTCGATTCAAATTTCAATGTCAAACTTTTGACTGTGTGGAAATGTGACAAATTCACTGCGGTACTTCCTTCTTAAGAAAAAACGCAACAAAAAATGCAACGAGTTCATGATTTACATGCTTATTATCACCTCCTAGACTTCTGAATGTGTCACACATGTGAAATACAACTTGTAAATCATTAGATACCTATTGGCTAGCATATGTTCATACTATAAACTCCCATCCTTGAAAAATATCACCTACAACAGAAGCGCAACGACTGAGCGTGGCTAATTTTCACCTCCATAGGTTTGACTAAGGGTTTGGGTCTATGACCAAGGTAAATAGTTAGTTTATGATGTTGACAACCTTAAAATCCTTGTTTATCCTCCATACATAATAAATAGTTTAAAAATCCTTGTCCTCTATCAAATTTTAATACTTTGATAGTAGCACAAAAAAATTGTTGTGTTACTGTGTCACTTGCCTCCTTTACAAAAAAAAATCAAAAATTAAGAGGATATGATTGATATAGGCTACTACACTTCAAACAAAAAATCAAAAAAAAAAAAAATTCTTGCTTTCTTGTCCAGGCTAAAACCTTTGCTCCATAAGCTAACAAGTCTATATTTCCTCTTTCTTCCTTTTGTTTTTCTTGAGATGTTTTGGAGATGTTCATGAAATTTTATTAAATGTTTATGTAGGGGAATAGTTCTCTTCAACATCTAGTAATTAGCTTCAAACAATGTTGTCTCACATATATTCAAGTGGTCATGTATCTTTTGTTTGGATATTTCATCTTGTTCTCTAAGCCTAATAATTTGATCTTTATATTTCTTCAATTTCTTCCTCAGCCTATGGAAATTTTGTTGCCCTTCATATAACCCAGTATTCTTATTTTCTTGCATTGATTATCCTTTGATCAAAATTCCTTTCTGTAGCTCTAATTTCTTGGTAGAAGATCTGGTCATAGGAACCTTTGATTATGAAGTCTTAAGCTCGTGGACCTCCTCTATTTCTGCTTTTCCTTTACCTTTAGACCTGGTGGAAAGTGAAGTTGTCTTCATCACAGGTTCTGCTTCATCAGCTTTAGATGCCTTCTCCAAATTTTTCTTCTTCAACTCTCTATTGTCATGTTGAAGTTGAGCAATGACCAAATTAACCTTTTTCAATTATTCTTGTAGTTCCATAATTTCCTTATCCCTATCATCTAAATCAACATTCTTTGATGTAGTGTCTTAGACTTTAGTGAGATTTTCAGGTGTTTTCTTAGTGGGTAACCTCTTTTCAACAACTCTTAGGAGTGGTTTCTTGAAAATCTCTACCACCTTAGGAGAGAAATGATTTTTTTCCCTTTTTCTATCAGACAAGTCAACTGAAGTCTGTGGCCTTTTGACTAAGCTTTTTGTTGTTGGTTGAAAATCTTTTCTATTTATGAAGGTGTATCTTTCTTTCTCCAGGGGCTATCAAAAATTTCATCTATCAACTTGGATGAATCCAAAAATGCTTTCCATGACTGAATTTTCTTCTTCAAATCTTCCACCACTAACAGTTTGATCAAGGAGACATGAAAGAGACTAGGATCCATTTGAATTTTATTACCCTAAAACTTATCTTCCATCTTACCAATTCTCCTAAAAAAGTAGAAAGGTAGACTCAATGAGATTTTACCTATGAAATGCATCAATGGCCTTAAGTGATACTCATAGGCCCTCCCAAATCTACCTTCACAAGTGAAAGATATTTGGATGAACTTAAGTAATTTGTTGTAGGGTTCAAGAAGATATTCTCTTTGCACAATAGCTCCATATTATTTGTTTTTATACTTTGGCTTTAGGAAATCGTTGTAGTTGGATATATCTAAATTCATGCCCTTGAACCATTGTTGTCCATGCAGATGGATCTCTGTAGCAGCTGAAATAGTAACCTCTGACACTGGGAAACTCAAATCTCCAACCTTGGCTTCTACCCCAATTAATTTCAAAGAAAAATATTTGGTCAACTAAACACTGTAACTCTTTTCACAAAACTTGATGCAGACAGTGTGCTAAAATGAAACCCTAATAGTTGGATCTGAATTTATAAAGGAAATATCTTGAGGCTCAAACCTCACTATGTCTCCCCCTCTATAATTGTCTTTTCCATTGTTGTCATGGATCACAATGAAAAGGAAATTCTAGGGTTTCGAAATGCAACAATAGTGCTCAATAATTTAGTGCAACAAGAGTACAACCACTATGGAATTAGGGTTTATATGAGGGTTTTCTCGAAATTTTTGGATGGAAATATCCTATATTAACAAGTTCAAACTACAAAAACCCAACTCATAGATCAAAATGAAACAACTTTTTGTTTCTATATGCAATGAATTTTCCAATACACAGGTGCAACGAGTCACAAATTATGAGGTTTGGAAGCTCATTTAGGTGCTCTAATCAGTTTTTAAAGGTGAATGTAAAAATACACAACCTGAATTATGCTATAAAATAAAGAATTGGAACTTGAGGGTGATCATGGTAGCAAGACAATCTTCAACTTACATAAGCGTAGCATACCCCTCCATCAAAAACACATCAAATCTCATTTTCTATTCACAATGTCTAACGAGGAAGAGAAACCTGCTCGATGACCTTTTGAGATACAATGCATTTATTTCTCACCTTCAACACAATCGAAGTCGTCCTTTAATTGCAATAATTAATTTTCGAATTTTGAATATTGAAGCACAATAATCAAGGAAATCTATTTCACAACAACTAGTATTTTCTATTTTGGTTGACTTAAGCATTCAACTAGTATCAAATATAGATCATTATCTCTGTATAGTGCAAATACCTAATTAATGAAAGTAAATGAAATGAATATAAACTGCTAAATTAGTCATTTATACAATAAATATGAAACTACCAAAAAAAGATAAATGACTACTGCAAATATTAAATTTTGCATATATATGACTATTAGTCGCTAATTTACAATATCTTATAACACGACCAAATTTTAGTCATATTTCTTCGGTCATTAATTAGTTTCAAACAATTACTAGAATATGCATATATGTGACTATTAGTAGCTAATTTATAGTATCTTATAACACCTCATGATGTTATAATTAAGGACCCAAGAGATCCTAGATAATTTTAGCTACTGGAATTTTTGATGATTCCACAAGATTTTATAAGTTTAACAACTTTGGGTCATCATGGCTTCCCTCTATTTTTTTTCTCATTATGATGGAGTAAACTTTGGCATGAGCGATTTGGTCACTTAAACTATCTCTCTCTTCAAACTCTATGTAAATAAAATATGGTAATAGGTTTTCCTATGGTATCTTACTAAGATGGTGTTTGTTCTAATTGTGTACTCGGAAAAAATCATTGGGATAGTTTTGACAAGCATGCCTCTTGGCATGCTTCAGCCCCTTTGCAGCTTGTGCACAAGGATTTATGTGGCCCACGTCCAGTCGTTTCTTTCTTTGGCTACAAGTACTTCTTAACTTTCATTGATGATTTTTCCAGACGCACTTGGGTATACTTCTTAAAAATCAATAGTAAAGTTTTTAACATGTTCTTGGCCTTTAAGACTTTGTTGATAAACAATCTAGACATCACATTCTTAAGTTAAGATGTGACAATGGAGAAGAATATGTTAACAACAAATTTATCAACTTTTTCACTGAGCATGGTATTCAATTTCAACATATTTTTCCGTATAGTCCACTACAAAATGGTGTAGCTGAAAGGAAGAAACGCACTCTAAAAGAAATGGCTAATTATATGATTCTATCTAAAGGAATTAGTCTTAATTTTTGGGCAGAAGAAATTAACTGTGCAAATTTCATATTAAATCTCACTCCTGCCAAAGTTTTAAGGAATATCACTCCAAAAGAAGTGCAATGCCCCACTTGATCCTATAAGGAAAATTTTGATTAGTGTTTAATTAATCTATAAATAATGACTTATAATTTTTGAGTAATATCTGCACTTGTGAAATTGTAATTTTATTTTATTTTTACTCGTATGACTTTTATTATTTATTTCATTTCTAATATGTCTTCTCAAATGAAATCTTAAATAATGTATGGCATTCTCTCATTTATTTCTAAAATCAATTATCTAGATTTTGTACACCCAATATGTCTTTTCAATTTAACTTGTAGATAAGGTATGGCCTTCCCTCATTTAATTCTAAAATTAAATATCTAGATTTTGTACACCCAATGTGTCTTCTCAATTTAACTTGTAGATAAGGTATGACATTCTCTCATTTATTTCTAAAATAAAATATCTAGATTTTGTACACCCAATATGTCTTCTCAATCTACATTTTGGTTTGCTCTCATTTATTTGTGAATAAAATATCTATATATGGTAAAAAATTCAAGGTTAATAAATTATAAGGATGAGGGGATAGTCATGAAATTAATGGCAAGTAGTTGAATTGGATGAGAGGAAAAGATATAAAAGTGAAGGAGGATGAGAGGAAAGGAGGAGGATTCTTGGTCTTATTAGCGTTGGGGAGGATTCTTGGCCTTGTTTTTCACTGGGGAGGATTCTTGGCCTTGTTTGGCTTTGGAGAGGATTCTTGGCCTTGTTTGGCTTGGAGGAGATCCTTAGTCTTGTTTGGTATTGGAGGGTGTTGATTCCAACTTGGACACACTATAGCTGGTTGGACTTGGGCTCGGAGGGCTAGGGAGCCTGTGGAGGTTCCCTGGGCTAAGAAATCATTCCTAGTTGGTTGGGAGGTAAATCCAATCAGGTAACACAACAGGAGCATCTCAACCAAGCTATTGATACATGTATACTTCGATGTTTGATTACTCATATAAATTATTAAAAATGAAATTTTTTACTTAATATGTTGCAAATGTTCTTTTACTTGTCTGTTATCATAAAATATTTGTTGACATATAAATATGTTATTCTCCTTCATGTTGTGTTTAATTTCAATGATATATTTGGTTTATTTAGAAGACCTAGATTAGGTCTTCACATATGGTATCAGAGCCTAGATTCAGAATCTAGACTGTAAAAGCCCATCAACATCCTTTTTGTACTCTTTTGTAGACATTGAGACATACAAAAACATATTCCGTCTAAAATAACTATTGTAATGTTATATTTTTTTTGTGAGGGTTTTGAAAAAAAAAAAAAAAAAATGTGTGTTGTTAATTTATGTTATCAAAGTCCAATACAATAAAGAAGGTTATGTTTTGTGATGGAATAAATATATACCAAAGTCAAATGTAAATAAATAAATAATATATTCATTTATTTATTTATTTATTTATTCGAATGAATAAATAGGTTTCAAATCCCTCATTTTATCCATCCACTTCTCCAAAATACAATGGCCAATCTTATTGTTTCTCTGCTTCCACCAACCAGTTATCCTCCAAAATCCTTATTATAATAGGTCTTCTCCGCAATATTTGGACTTTCAATATCAGTGTCCAACACATCCCTATAAATATTACCAAGAATGGTTGACGATTTATAACTCTCTTTATCCATGGAATCTCGATGCTTTTTCGGAAATAAGTCTAGAGGAACCTGCACAGGAACTCCAGTATTGGCGAAATCAACTAATCTGGAATGGAGAGCTCCGCTAATCGTACATTTAGAACTCCTCACCATCTCCGGCTCTTTTTCGACGAATACCATGAGTAAATTCGATATATTCCACATAGAATTGTCATAAATAGTGATTAAAACAGAGTATTGCGGTATTTATACTTATAAGCTTTGAAACTCAACAGAATGGACAATAACACCTTCAATAGATTACATTAAGTTCTCCAACATATCTTCCCAATCAATATTTTGAAACCAATAATAAAAGCATGCATTTCATTACAGAATATTTATAATTGGGGCGTTCATATTGTGGAGGCAGGCTCAAAATAAGCAAGATGGCAGGGTACCCAAAACAATGCTATACTGTGAGTAAAGTCATGACTTATTAGAGCAGTGAACTAACTTCAAGGGAAAACCAAACCTAAATCTATTTCATACATGAATTTAGTTGAGTCAGCCCGTGTAAATATGCACACGCACCGCCAGCAACCATATGGTAAGCACCACGAAAAATATGAGGGTATGGACTGGTTCGAAAGTTAGCGAACTCCACAGTCCAATCGCTTCCAGGCATCTAAAACAGCAGCCCTGGCGACAGCAATATGAAGAGAATGAAACTCACTACAACGGGCACCAAATCTGCCATTTGATCTTCTAATAAACTTAAACTCACACAGAGCTAAAATGAGCCAAAAACAAATGAAACAAAAGGTCGAACAAGAGCTATAAAATTGAACCCTGATACAGATTCCAGTACTCCGATCAATCAATGAGCGTAGAGGAGCTTAGATTTGAGAAAAACCCTAAAAATGCATCTGCTGATTTGATGCTCTGAGCCTGATTAGTCCCGAGTCCCATCATTCTCAACAACTCTTAAATCTGAGTTGTAAGATATCCCCTTCAGATATTCAACATCTTGTACCATGCCCCATCTCTTGATGATTTTTCCTCAAACTCCATTTCTACAGCATATGGAGCCTTTCTTCCTGAAGGAACAGCTGCAGAACTAGTCACCACTCTTTTTTGTTACTGAATCATCGCGAGGTGACTATGTAGAATTTCCTTGCACCTTAATATATTTTTATTTTTCGAATAATTCTTGTTTTGAAACCAAGCCCACACCTGGTTTGTTGCACAAGAAATTTCCCCATCCCTTTCTGGTGATGCACTGAATTTCTCAGCAAGTGAACGGATCACATCAAGATGAAGAATTTGTTGGAGTTTTCATAATTCCAAAGCAATAAAAACTGCCTTCCTTAAACACAGAGAAACTATTTAAAATTTCATTCACAGACAGAGTTTTCAACTCAGAAAAATTTCTATTTCATATAAAAAAAACTGATATTACAGACTCTTCTATCTTTCCACTGCTGGGAGATTACAAACTATGGTACTGCTTCACACACAGTGACCAAAATACTCTTCTCTGTCTCACACAGAGAAATACTCTGTTTCTGCTGTCCTGTGTAATTAAAATTACAACTCTGTCTTTTACAAAATGCACTCTGCTGTGCATAAATCACATTCTCTGTCTCTGTTCTTTTCAACGCTGCTGCGTAAAAAAACATTACAATACAAAACAGCTATGTCTCTACATATTACAAAACAGAAAATATCTGTGTCATTAAAATGATTCAACCACTAAGTTTCACCGCTTCAGAAATCTTTAATGGTCTCAATAACTTCTGTCAGCACCGCTTCATAATATGCATTGATAGCAAATTGACTTGGTGGCACTGTGATATTTCATCTTCCCGCACTGCTGTGCTGTGTAATAAAAACATTACATTCTGCTGTGCTTTTTATATATACACTCTGTGTAATACAAAAAATATTCACCTTACGGCCTTTTACAATGTGCTGGGCATAACTTTATAACATAAAATATATAACCCATATTTAAAACAAATAACATTGCAACATAAAACAAATTTAAAAAAATGCGATGGGAAAATATATTTAAACCCCGCAACCATTTGTTAAAATGCAATGTGGGCCCCCCGCATACGTCAGCAAGTCCGAGGGGGTAAGTTCCTCCGTTGGTCTGGCCTGCCGGACCCCCTCGGAATTCTTTGCTTGCCGCTCTATCTTCTTGCTGTCCGGCTTATACGGCAGTTGGAAATTAATTCCAACACTCCCCCTTAATTTCAACTGCTGGGTTTTCCTGCATACCCATGCATTTTCTGAAATATTCAAAGCTTTTCTGCTGTAGTGGCTTTGTGAGGATATCTGCAAATTGATCCTCCGTTCTGCAATGCTGCAAAACAATCTCGCCATTGCTAACCAATTCCCGTATGAAATGAAACTTGGTGTCAATGTGTTTTGTCCTTTTATGAAAAACAGAATTTTTAGACAATGCAATAGCTGAGCTATTGTCACAAAATATCACTGTCCCTTTTACCTGTTCTTGACATAAGCTTCTCAACATTTTTCTCATCCAAACTGCTTGACACGCTGCTGCTGTAGCTGCCACATATTCTGCTTCTGCTGTAGATAATGCTACAATGGGATGTTTCTTAGAAGCCCATGAAATGGCTCCTGAACCCATGTGAAAAACATAACCGGAAGTGCTCTTCCGATCATCTACACTTCCAGCCCAATCACTGTCCGTGTATCCAACTAAATCTGAATTTTCTGAAGTAGTATAAAGAATACCAAATTTCTTTGTACCTTTAACATACCTCAAAATCCTTTTTGCTGCTTGCCAATGTGCATCCTTTGGCTTTTCCATGAACCTGGAAATCAAACTAACAGCATGCATTATGTCCGGCCTAGTTGCAGTCAAGTACATAAGGCTGCCAACTATGCTCTTGTATAAACTAGGATCAAAATCCTTGCTGCTGTCCTCTCTGCTGAGCTTTAATCCCATCACCGTGGGAGTGATTGCTGCTTTGCATTCCTGCATGTTAAATCTTTCAAGCACCTCATTAACATACTTTGCCTGTGAGATAAAAATCCCATTTTTATCTTGCTCTACTTCTATTCCCAAGAAGTATCTCAACAAACCCATGTCAGTCATTTCAAATTCTTCCTTCATGACTGTTTTAAAATGTTCAATAAGGCAATCATCATTACCTGTAAAAATAACATCATCAACATACAATACTACAATCAAAATTTTACCATCTTGTTCCTCGATGTAGAGGGTGGGTTCTCCCTCACACTTCTCAAATCCATTTTCCAGTAGATATGAGTCTATCCTACTGTACCACGCTCTTGGCGCTTGCTTCAGCCCATAAAGAGCTTTCTTCAACTTGCATACCTTGTGCTCTTGGCCTTTCTTCTCATAGCCGAGAGGTTGATCAATGTAAACCTCTTCCATTAACACTCCATTCAGAAATGTTGACTTCACGTCCATTTGGTAAACTTTCCATTTGTTTTGTGCTGCTATGGACAACACTGCTCTCACGGTTTCCATTCTTGCAACCGGTGCGAAAGTTTCCTCATAATCAATGCCATGCTTCTGCTTATAGCCTTTGACAACAAGCCTTGCCTTGTGTCTTTCTATCTTGCCTTCAGCATTACTCTTGGTCTTGTAGACCCATTTAACACCAATGACATCTTTACCTTTTGGGAGTTCAACCAAATCCCAAGTTTTGTTCCTCTCTATGGCATTTATTTCCTCATCCATAGCTTCTATCCATTTTCTATCATTGATAGCTTCCTCGAAATGAACATGATCATCAACATGACAATATAAAGCAAACAAAGAATTGATACCTTCATTAGCTATATCTTGTTCATAAATTTCTTTCAAACTTTTGAATTTCTTACCTCTTTCAGTAGGTGTACAAGTACTTGAAGAAGCACTTGAATTTCCTCCTTGTGGTGTGCTTGGAGAAGCACTTTCATTTCTCCTCAAGGGTGTACTTTGCTGCTCTCTTGTTGGTGTTGCCGTTTGGGGATGTATTTCAGCCAACTCATCATCATTTTCATCATGAGATAAACAGTGTTTAACATTCACTGTTTTCTCTATGCTTCCATCCCAAGCTTCCTCCTCAATAAACTGAACATCTCTGCTCACAATAAACTTCTTGGTGGATGGGTTGTATAACCTGTAGGCCTTGGATTCCTCACTGTATCCAATGAAAATACATTTCTCCCCCTTGCTGTCCAACTTCTTCCTTAGCTGATCCGGAATGTGTGCATAAGCCACACATCCGAAAACCTTCATGTGCGTGACACTTTGCTTTGCACCACTCCATGCCTCTTCCGGCACTTTTTTCATAACTGCTTTTGTAGGACACCTGTTCAAAATATACGCTGCACAATGTACAGCTTCGGCCCAATAATCATTCGGCAAATGCTTTGCCTTAAGCATACTCCTCGCCATGTCCATTATGGTTCGGTTCTTCCTTTCGGCCACTCCATTTTGCTGCGGAGTATATCTAGTTGTAAACTGCTTATGTATTCCATTTTCTCTACAAAACCGTAGAAAATCTTTAGATATATACTCACCTCCTCTATCAGTCCTTAAGACTTTGATATGCAGCCCACTCTGATTCTCAACAAGTGCTTTGAAATTGCAAATTTTTTCAAACACTTCACTTTTCTTTTTCAAAAAGTAAACCCAAGTTTTTCTTGTAAAATCATCTATAAATGTTAAGATATAGTGGCTGTTCGCAAGTGATGGAGTTTGCATCGGTCCACATACATCTGAGTGGACAATCTCTAAGGGTGCTTTTGCCCTTATGCTTTTCCCGGAAGGAAAACTTTCTCTGTGTTGTTTCCCAAGAATACAACCTTCACAAAGGCTTTCCGGTTTCTCTATCAATGGTAAACCACTTACCATTCCTTTTCTGTTCAACAAATTAAGACCTCCAAAGTTGAGATGTCCAAATCTCAAGTGCCATAACCAATTGTCATCCTTTGGTTCGCTTTGGAAAGTTTCCTGTGCAACTGCTGCTTTCTCTTCGCCATTCTTCAAATCTGCTCTCATCCTGAGAGGGAACATCCTGTTCCTTGTCATCTTCACTTCAGCAATACACTGTTTGCTGAGTGGTTTATCCATGATGGTACAAACATCATTATCAAAGAAAACATTATACCCCTTATGGACAAGCTGTCCAACACTTAAGAGGTTACACTTCATTCCTGGAACATAATAAACATCTGCTATGGTCTTCCTTGCACCTAATCTTGTAAAAACATTTACATCTCCTTTTCCCATAACATAAACTTTGCTATGAGTTCCTAGTGTGACTTGTGACTGCACACTTTCATCTAACATAGAAAACATTGCAAAGTTTCCTGTCATATGGTTACTACAACCGGAGTCTAGAAACCATATATCCTCATTCTTTTCTTCAGCCATGTTACAAACTAAAAACAAATTACTTTGGCTGCTATTTTCTTTTGTGAAATTTGCACTAGTTTCACTTCTCATATCATTCTGCTTCTTCTTTCTACATTCATTAGCATAATGACCATATTTCTTACAATTATAACATTGGACATTGGACTTGTCATACCTTTGTCCTTGTGCATTCTGCTGACCATTTTGCTGGCTGCTGCCTTGGCCTTGATGCTGATTTGGATTGCTGCCCCTTCCTTGAGCATTTGCTGGACTGTTCCTTCCACCTTTGTTTTGGCTTCTGCCTCTTCCTCTTCCTTTGCCTTGCCCTCTTCCTCTTCCGAAAGACATCTGGGACTTAAAATCATGTTCAAGAGATGAGCTTTCACTCCTACCCAATCTCTGTTCATGAGTCATCAGTGATGCATGAAGTTCATCCACTGAAAACTTTGTGAGATCTTTGGTCTCCTCTATGGTGGTGACAATCACATCGAATCTTGAGGGTAAACTTCTCAAGAGTTTTTCCACAATCCTCTTATCTTCAAGAGTCTCTCCATGAGATCTGATTTGTGTGACCATTCCAATCACATGAGTGAAGAATGAGTCAATGTTATCTGACTCCTTCATACAGAGAGTCTCAAAGTCTCTCCTCAGCAACTGAAGTTTTGCTGTCTTCACTCTCTCCATTCCCTGATATGCTGTCTTGAGAGTTTCCCATGCTTCACTGGATTTCTTGGCTGCTGCTATCCTTGGAAACACACTCTCATGCACTGCTTGATACAAGAAGAAAAGAGCCTTGGCATCTCTCTTATTATTGTTCTTCAACTGTTCTCTTCCTGCTTGATTTAACATAAAAAACTCTGCTTCATCTTTTGGCTCTTCAAAGCCATCCTCAACTAATTCCCATAACTCTTGTGAGGTAAATAAAGCTTTCATAGTTATTGACCAGTAGTCATAATTCTTTCCATTGAATTGTGGGAGATGGACATTTCCCAAACTCATACCTGTGCTAGAGCCTGCCATTCTGCACTTCTAACTATGATAAAAAACACTTGACTGTGTATTAAAATAGCTCACTGTTCTGCAACAGTAACTCAACAAATTTTATAGAGAAATACCTTTGGATTCCTTTGGCTGAGTCTTCACACTGCTGGAGAAGCTGCTGCAACTAAGAACCCCTTTCCTTCAGCTTATTTGACACTCAAATAGCCTGGATTGGCTCTGATACCATGTTGGAGTTTTCAGAATTCCAAAGCAATAAAAACTGCCTTCCTTAAACACAGAGAAACTATTTAAAATTTCATTCACAGACAGAGTTTTCAACTCAGAAAAATTTCTATTTCATATAAAAAAAACTGATATTACAGACTCTTCTATCTTTCCACTGCTGGGAGATTACAAACTATGGTACTGCTTCACACACAGTGACCAAAATACTCTTCTCTGTCTCACACCTTTAGAATCTTCTAAGACCTTTTCCATTTCTTGAACTCTAATTATCCTTGCATTTTTTGCCTCTAATGGCATTGAACTGGTAGTAATCAAGGCACCTCCTTGGAAGAGAAACGGAAAACCGGAGCCCCACTTAGCGGCGGTCTCCCCATCGTAACCTATTGGTAACTTGTCCCTTTACTTCTCTGCAACCTCTTATAGCTTCTAGATCACTCCGCGCGCCTAAGATCCGCAACTACAGAGGCTCTTGAGATTCGCATTGCCACAACCTTTTCAATTTGTTTTCTCCTTAGGTGCTGGAAATTTGCTTGTCCAAAATCTCTTCAATGTTTGACTGTACACTTCAAAAACTCCTTAATCGTTCTAATCCTTCCCCACACCATGAAACTGTCTGTTTCCAGGAACATCAGGAATTTGGATAAACACTTCACCGTAATTCAGAGTTTTGGTTTCATTAAGGCATCCCATTAAACATCGTCCCCTAGGAAAAAAATGTGTGCCTTGTTTCTTAGCTCCGCAAGTCTATATGCTCAAAATGCCTGAAGTATCATTGATAGGTAAGGCTTCGATATTGGGCAGAAGGCACATGCAGGCAGGATGCTTGCTGCGGAAATGGAAATGGTTACTGAGTTGGGTTTCACCCCAACCCCCCGTATTGCCGAAGCAGTTGCAGGGCTTCATCAGCATCCCCATTCTGGACATAAACCGCAATCATTGCATTCCATGTGATCGTGATAAGCTTCCTAAATGCCATTTTCATTTTGTGGAAAATTTTAAGCACCTCGTCAAAAATTTCCATTCTAGGCATAACGTGCAATGATTGTACTCCACAAAACTAGATTTCTTTGCAACATTTTGTGAAACAAATTGTGTGAAAAAACCATAATCCCGCAGTTTACATACAACACTGAACACAAAAAACATTTGACTCGAACCCACTCATGATTATGCGATTATGAACCTCCTTGCCCCGTTTGAGGGATCTGAGATGGGCGCAGCCATCGAGAACAAAGGGAATGGTGAAATTATTGAGAAATCGCAAGGGTTTCCTCTCAGTGCCCATTCTTGGCATGTCCTCGAATCATCCAATTCCATAAGAACACATCTTCTTCCCTCAATCTATCGAAAACCAAACATGCCACCAAAATCCATTTACTTCCCATGAATACATGCTGCTGAAATCCATTTTTGATAATGTGGGTGTGGAATCCTCATTCGCACATGCGTGCAACAAAAAGGTTGTTTATTGGTAACATATATAAAGTGTTTTGTGATCATAAGTGAAAGGGCAAATAACGAGTGAACAAGAACTATATCACACCTTATAATATTAAACTTGTCATAAGCCAATCAATTATTAAATTTATTAATTTATAATTTATAATTATTAAATTTATTAATTTATAATTTATAATTATTAAATGTTATAATAAATAAAGTAGAGTATCATATTATGTAATTTAAAATAGATAATATAATTAAAGTTATATAAAATAATATGTATTTAGTAAAGGAACATATTTATTTTATTTTCATCTCAAATATTTTAGGTATGGTATCAATATATGTTCACATTTAAAAATTTTGATAAATGACAAGTAAATTAGAATATATATGTGTGTATAATAAAAAGGAAGTGGAATTTTAAGTTTATTGTCTTATCCATTATATTTTATACCTTCATCCTTAAAGGACATTTTGGGTGGAGGTATGCTCAAAGAGCCAAAGAACTATAGTCAAAGGATTGTCCTAGCCAAAGCTTAACAACCATTGGAGTTGGTTTCCCATTTTAGTTTCCAAGGTAAATATTGTGTTGGTTGTGCCTTGAATGGTTTTTGATATTTCTATGTCTAAGAAAGAAATATATGTCTCAGAGTTAGTTAAAAAATAAAAATAAAAAAAATCTCTTCTTTATATTTAAACTACTACTTGAAATAGGATTAATGGTTTATTAGTGAGTACACAAGAATGGTTCCAAATTTCATTCTAGATGAGCATTTTAAAAACCACCGAGAGCGAACTAATGCTTGAGTATATTAAGCCAATTCATTAATTATGGTAATTAAGGAAAGTAATTTGGTGTTAATAAAGCATTAGAGCATGACTGACAAGGGCATTGAACTAGTAACCTAACTAGTATTAAGGGAAAATGTGTAGGAGCTCACACATGATAGGAGATCCTTCAGGATCTGATAAATATTAGAAAGGACTTTTACAAGCATAGTAAAAGAAAAAATTATGCATATCATTTATTTACGTGTGTAAGTCGAATAGGGATGGAAAAATCCTAAGTTGCATTAATAAGTCTCGTACGATACAAATATTTGGACAATTAAAAATGGTGAGGATGTGAGAAAATAGAGGTCAAGGAGGGTCATCACAAGGACCTCCTACAAATAACCCACTTCCATCACCAGAGTTGGCTCTTATCTTACGCTCCCTGGAAGCAATTAATGAGACTTTAAGAGGGCGCCAAACAACTGAGGTGGAAGTGGATCACCCTCCATCAAGGTTGGGGAATCTTGAGGGATCAAGAGACTTGGATAGAGGACCTCCAATCGAGGACATTACTAGGGAGCTCCAAAAGATTAAGCTCCCAGATTTTTTTAGAGGTCGTGCTAGTGAACGATCAGAAGCCTGGTTAGAGGGAATGAGAAGGTGCTTTGCACTAAGAGATTATACTTCCAATTCAAAGGCTAAAATAGCAATTTTCCAACTTAGAGATAGTGCCCTGAACTGGTGGGGTAACTTGGAGCGTCAACTACACCTCACTCCTGACACAGTTACCTGGGAGTTATTTGAGGAAAGATTCAGGAAAAAGTACCTACCAGCGTATTATGAAGAACAACAAGTAGGAGCCTTCCATGCTTTGGTACAAGGAAACCACATAGTAGAGGAATATGAGATTAGATTCATGGAATAGGTCAAGTATGTATCCTACATGGACATTGACCAACTCCAAGCAGATTATTTCATTTATGGATTGAACCCTAGGATTAGGGAAATGGTGTGAATGTGGAAACCATCCTCAGTTGCAGAAGCCATTGAACATGCTCATTATGTTGAAGAGAACTTAGACTTAAAGGGTGGAAACAAAACCATTTTTCCAAAACAACCAAATTTTATGGGGAAGGCCCCGTGTATGTTCTCCAGGGGAGGAAGTTGAGGCCACCACCAAATGGAAATAGGGTTGTGCCGAGAACGTCGACAATGGGGATTTCAATAGCTGCCAGTACAGCTTCACCGACAACTTCAAGGACTCATGCAAATCACAGTGAGACACGAGGAGCCATGAACAGGGGTAGGGGTCTCATGGAAAGGGGCTCTTTCCAAAGAACTCCACAACATTCTATTTGGAGTCTACCCTACATCACTTGTTGGGGATGTGGGGGACCTCATTACCAGCGTGATTGTCTTGAGTTACAAATAGGTAAAAAACATGGAGAAGGAAAAGCACCAATGGGAGAAGCAAGCAACCACCATTGAATTTATGCAGCAGTTGATAACCATCAAGTTGAACATCATTCTGCTATGGTATAAACTGCAGGTATTATAAAAAATGTAAACGTTAAAATTTTGTTTGATTATGTTGCTACAGTAGTTTCATTTCACCGGTTGCATTATAAAAATGTGGTTTGGTAGCCTATGAGCATGATGACTTTAAACAGTTTGAAATGGCTTCTGGGATAAAACAAGCAGTAGGACCTAGTGTTAACCAATGTCAAGTGAACCTCGAGGTGTGTACAACTAAGTTGAAGACATACGTCACAAAAATGGGTATGTACGATGTAATCATCAGAATGATATGGATGGAAGCTCATCGAGCTTTGGTAGACTGTTTCAAAAAGGATTTGTTTTGTCTAGATGATGAAGGTAGGTCAATTGAGATTTATGGTATCAAGAGAGGAGTGTCCCTACGATTCATCTCCACAATGAAGGTAAAATGTTGTCTCCGACAAGGTTGTAAAATATATGTGGTTGAGGCTGTGAGTGACCAGAAAGGACCCTCCCTAGGTCAATACCCATTTTTGTCAGAATTAAAGGATGTTTTCCCTAAGGAATTGCGTGGATTACTACCGGTGAGGGAGATCTATTTCACAATCGACTTAAAACCTGGTGTAGAAACAATCTCCAAGACACCCTATAGGATGACAGCCATAGAACTTTGTGAGTTGCAGATGCAGTTAAAAGAACTTTTAGACTTGGGTTTATTAGACCTAGCATTTCACCTTGGGGTGCACCAGTAATTTTCATCAAGAATAAGGATGGGTCCTTAAGGCTATGCATAGATTATATGGACTTGAATCAAGACACAATAAAGAATAGGTACCCAATACCTAGAATAGATGACCTATTTGACCAAATGAAGGGAGAAACAGTGTTCTCAAAGATCAATCTACGATCTGGATACCACCAATTTAGGATTAAGGAAGGTGACATCCCAAAAACTGCATTTCGGACTCAGTTTGGGCACTAGGAGTTCATAGTTGTACCATTTGGTTTGACCAATGCACCAACAGTATTCATGAGTCTCATGAATGGTGTGTTCAGGAAATATTTGGACCAATTTGTGCAAGTATTTCTAGACGATATTTTGGCCTATTCCAAGAATGAAAAGGATCATGAAGAGCACCTATGGGTTGTGCTAGCCTGCTTAAGGGAAAATCAATTATATGGAAAATTGTCAAAATTTTCCTTCTTTCAAAAGAAAATTCATTATCTTGGGCACATCATTTCAGTAGAATGGATTTCGTTTGACCTTGAAAAAGTAAAGGCCATAATGGATTGGCCAGTGCTAAAAAATTCTCATGAGGCCTGTAGCTTCATGGGGCTAGCAGGTTATTATCACAGATTTGTGGAAGGGTTTCCAAATATTAAAAAACCCATCACCACATTACAAAGAAAAGGGGTTAGGTATGAATGGACATATGAATGTGACACTACATTCATCGAACTAAAGAGGTTACTAACAAGTGCATCAATCCTTCGAGTGCCTGACATGGAAAAGACTTTGTTATCTGCACAGATGCTTCAAAGCAAGGATTGGGAGCAGTGTTGATTGAAGAAGTCAGAGTAATAGATTATGCATCTAGAAATTTAAAGAAACATGAATAATTGTATGCTACACATGATTTATAATTATTAGCACTAATGTTAGCTTTAAAACTCTGGAGACATTACCTTGTTGGGAGAAGTTTTGAGTTAAGAACTGATCATCAGAGATTGAAGTACCTATTCACTCAGAGATATTTGAATGCTAGACAGAGGCGGTGAATTGAATTCATGAGTGAGTATGATTTTAGGATCTCATATATTAAGGGAAAGGAGAATGTGGTGGTTGATGCACTAAGTAGGAGGCCATGAACCTTCTCTTTAGTACCCTTGAGGGTTAATTTGAGGGAAGGTGTGTTGGAAAAACTCTTTGAAGATAGTTGGTATCTGAAGGTTATATCAACACTCCAAGGTGGGAAGCAGATAGAACCAAAGTTTTAGGGTTATGTCCTTGAACCAGATGGACTATTGAGATTTCAAGGAAGACTGTATGTCCCTAAGGAAGGGAATATAAGAAGAACCATCCTTGAAGAGTCACATAGAGCACTCTATTGTGCACATCTGGAGTGAAGAAGATGTATGCTAACATGAAGAAACTCTTCTTTTGGGTAGGCATGAAGCACGACATAGTCCAGTTTGTCGCCAAATGTCTTGAATGTCAATGAGTGAAGGTTGATCATCGCCATTGAGCAGGACTCCTACAACTGCATGAAATCCCTATGTCTAAATGGGAGGTCATTTCTGTGGATTTTGTTGTAGGTTTGCCACTCACTTCACAAAGGCACAATGCTATATTGGTTGTAGTTGATAAATTAACCAAAAGTGCCCATTTCACCCCAGTGAGAGATACTTATGATGTTACTAATGTGGCACACGTTTTTATAAGTGATGTTATTTGACTACACGGGTTACCCACAAAAATCATTTCTGATAGAGACTCTCGCTTTACATCTAGGTTTTAGACAAGTTTGTAGTCATAATTGGGGACTCAGTTTAATCTGAGCACTGCATATCATCCAGAAACAGACGAACAGACTAAAAGAGTAAATTAGGCTATGGAAGACATGCTCATAATGTACGTCATGGATAATCAGACTCAGTGGGAAAGGTACTTACCATTGGTAGAGTTTTCCTATAATAATAGTTACCATAGTTCCATTGGGATGCCTCCGTATCAAGCTCTATATGGGAGGCCATGCAGGATGCCATTGTGTTGGGAAAAGTTAGAGGACAGAGTAATATTTGGGCCGGAGTTGGTACAAGAAATGGAGGAATGGGCAAGACAAATTCGGGAAAGGTTAAAGGAAGCACAAGATAGACGTAAGAGTTATGCCGATGCACATAGGACTGGTCATAGATATGAGGTAGGGGAACAAGTTTATATTCGTATTCAACCCAAAAAAAGCACCATATGGTTTGGAAAAGTGAAAAAGTTATCACCTCAGTTTATAGGACCTTTTATAATGAAGGAGAAGATTGGACCAGTTGCCTATCATCTTGTACTGCCACCCCATTTGCCTAAAACTCATGATGTTTTTCATGTATCTATTCTACGGCATTATGTTTTTGATGAATATCACAAACTAGATTGGATGGAATTGCAGGTCTCAGACGTGGGAACCGTAATGTTCGAACCATTACGCATATTGGACCATAGGGTTCGACATCTCAGAAATTTCATGGTGGACCAGGTTAAGGTCCAATGGGACAAGTATATCCCAGGATCTGCTACCTAGGAGGATGCAGAGACTATACGTCATGACTACCCCTCACTTTTCGAGCATCTGTGATGCCCATTTTGACATAGATAAATACATATGCTAAGACTCTATTTTATAGTTCCATGTTATTTTATGAACGCTATGTGATATTGTTGCATTTTAGTTGGACAAATGAAACTACTTATATAAATTAATAGATATATTAGGTATTGTTTTATGACTTATTTGATGTGCGATTTCCCTGATGTATGACTTGCTTGGTTAAGATTTATCTAATGTATGACTTCTCAGAGTTATTGATGTTTGACATATGAATTACGGGGATATGATTTATCTAATGAATGACTTATCAAAATTGTGATTTATCTAATGTAAGATTTATTTCCAGTATGTTTTATGAAGTAAAAATTTGGGACATGGATGTTGGACTTCATAACATGATGATTAAGATCACTTATCTATATATGTTTTTGTTTGTTATGTATATGCATGAATGAGAACTAACATGCAAATTGGAAAGAACAATATGATAACCAATATCTACGCTCCCAATGGGAAACATTGACATATCCGACAAATAATGGTATGATGTACATTGTTCTGTTACATTTTGTACATACTTGATATGCACTATTATGATAGGGGTAAAGTGAAAATGATACAGATGACAAGACAACCTAACTTGACTATTCGATGACAAGTATCCAACC
The DNA here is from genome assembly GCA_034641835.2 of Pinus albicaulis. Classification (NCBI taxonomy): domain Eukaryota; kingdom Viridiplantae; phylum Streptophyta; class Pinopsida; order Pinales; family Pinaceae; genus Pinus; species Pinus albicaulis. The sequence continues at coordinate 823,867,360 of CM076575.1, forward strand.
GAAGTTGTAGTGTGGTCCATATTAGGGTATTAACCCTAATTATGAGGAGGGGTGGAGGTATTTCCCACCGTGTAACCTCCAAGCCTAGAATTGTGGGAGGGAAGTGATGGGCATGCTCCCCTAGATGTGTGATGACGATTGCTAGTTGCCTGCTGGGGAAGTTAGGTTGATATAGTTGACGCTTCCACCATATTGGTTTTATCAGTGGTTAGATCGGTATAGTCGATGCCATAGTATATTCCAGCAGAGGATGGATAGGATGGGAGCAGAAGTAGGTTAGGAAGGATAGGATGTTATAAGTTAGATTTGGTACTCTTGATGGGAGGTGGTATCATTGCTTGACTTAATTTGACTACTATATCTATCTCTACTTTGTTATGCCTTATTTTCAAAATCATTGTGTCATTTTCAATCTAACTTCGGGATGAAGTTTTATGAAGGAGGGGTGTATGTAATGCCCCACTTGATCCCATAAGGAAAATTTTGATTAGTGTTTAATTAATTTGTAAATAATGAGTTACAATTTCTGAGTAATATCTACACTTTGAAATTGTAATATTATTTTATTTTTACTGGTATGACTTTTATTATTGATTTAATTTCTAATATGTCTTCTCAAATAAAATCTTAGATAAGGTATGGTCTTCCCTCATTTATTTCTAAAATAAAATATCTAGATTTTGTACACCCAATATGTCTTCTCAATTTAACTTGTAGATAAGGTATGGCCTTCCCTCATTTAATTCTAAAATCAAATATCTAGATATTGTACACCCAATATGTCTTCTCAATTTAACTTGTAGATAAGGTATGGCCTTGTTTCATTTATTTCTAAAATCAAATATCTAGATTTTTTAAACCCAATATGTCTTCTCATTCTAAATTTTGGTCTTCTCCCATTTCTTTTTGAATAACATATCTATATATGGCAAGAAAGTCAAGGTTAATAAATTAAAAGGATGAGGGGGTAGTCGTGAAATTAATGGCAAGTAGTTGAAGTGGATGAGAGGAAAAGATATAAAAGGGAATGAAAATGAGAGGAAAGGAGGAGGATTATTGGTCTTCTTTGGCATTCAGGAGGATTATTGGTCTTCTTTGGCATTGGGGAGGATTCTTGGTCTTGTTTGGCATTGGGGAGGATTCTTGGGCTTGTTTGGCATTGAGGAGGATTCTTGGCCTTGTTTGGCTTTGGAGGATACCCTTAGTCTTGTTTGGTATTGGAGGGTATTGATTCCAACTTGGACACACTACAGTTGGTTGGGCTTGGGCTCGGAGGGCTAGGGAGCCTGTGGAGGTTCCCTGGGCTAGGAAATCATTCCTAGTTGGTTGGGAGGTAAATCCAATCGGGTAACACAACAAGAGAATCTCAACATAAATCAAATGGAATCTCAGCCAAGCTATTGATAAAGGTATTCTTTGATGATTGATTACTCATATAAATTATTAAAAATGAAATTTATTACTTAAATATGTTACAAATGAGCTTTTATTTGTATGTTATCATAAAATATTTGTTGACATATAAATATGTTATTATCCTTCATGTTGTGTTTAATTTCAATGATATATTTGGTTTAGTTGGAAGACCTAGATTAGGTCTTCACAAGAAGCCTATATCTCAATCAAACCAGATGTAAGTCACTTTCGTGTTTTTGGAAGTGAAGCTTCGGCCCATATTCCCGATGAGAAACATAAATCCTTAGAACCTAAGAGTCAAAAATGCATTTTTGTTGGATATTTTGAATATGTCAAATTTTATATACTTCTTCAACCCAAATCCAAAAATGTAATCATTAGAAGAGATGTAAGATTTGATGAAAATATATCGGCCTACGTGCGGCGAGTATGCCACCTTTGGCCTACGATCCTGATTTGGCATATGTGCCACCTCTCTCTATCTCTTATACTTCTGACAACATTCCTTCTACTTCGGATGATGACAACGAGGATGAGAATCCTCCCCCACCTCCTCAATATATTCCTTTAGTTCCACAGCCTCCAAAATGGGTCATATCTACTCGGGATGTTACAGGTTCTCTTGCAGGTGACCCTCTATATCAATGGCATACATGTTCTCAGTTCAACATAACCTCTTCCTTATTGGCTCAAGTTCTAGAAAATCATGATCAATATACCTTTGAAGAATTTTTAGGTCATCTAGATTGGGATGTAATTATGAATGAAGAATATCATTCCTTATTAGAAAATGATACTTGGGATCTTATTCCTCTTCCAAAGGGAAGAAAACTTGTCAAATGAAAATGGGTTTGTAGAACAAAGTTTGGAGCAAATAGAAAAGTGGATAAACATAAAGCTTGTCTTGTTGCTAAAGGATTTTCACAAGTTGAAGGCATTGACTAGACTGAAACCTTCTCTCCTGTTGCCAAAATGAATTATATCCGCCTTGTTCTTTCCCTTGTTGCCTCCTTTAAATGGGAAGTCCATCAGATGGATGTTAAATCCACCTTCCTACATGGGGACATGCATGAATAAATCTACATGGAACAACCCCTGGCTTTATCCAAAAGACCCCTGGCCTTTTTTGTCACCTTAGGAAGTCTCCCTATGGTCTCAAACAAGCCCCTTGAGCTTGGTATGCCAACATGGATAGCTTTCTCTTAGATAATGTCTTTTCTAGATGTCATTCCGATAACACTGTCTACATGACCAAGAAAGTGGGTAAGTCCTTAATCATACTTGTTGTTTATGTGATGATATTATCCTTACTCGTAGTGATCCCAACCATATAAACCATGTGAATTATAGCCTCAAAAAGAAGTTTGAAATGACAGACATGGGACACCTGCATTATTTCCTTGGTCCTCAAGTCTTGCAATCCAAAGAAGGTATTACCCTTTCTCAGTCTAAGTATGTCTGTGATCTTCTACGCCACTTTCACATGGAAGACTGTAAGCCAAACCCTTCTCCCTTTCAGTCTAGAGTCAAACTTTCAGTCACTTGTACTTCCCCTCAAGTTGATGCTACCTTATATCGTCAACTTGTTGGTAAAATTTTGTATCTAACCCATACCTATCCTGAACTTTCCTTTATAGTTGGTCTTGTTGCTCCATTTATGCACAAACCTCATGAAAGTCACTGGAAAGCAGCCAAAATAATACTTCGCCATATTCGAGGTACAATTCGGTTTTGGATTCATTATAGTGCAGGATCATCTCCATTGTTGATTGGTTTCACTGATTCTGGTTGGGTTGGTGACCCTGATGATCAAAATTCTACTGTAAGTTATGTATTCATTCTTGGTTCAGGACCCATTACATGGTATTGTAAGAAGCAAAGTGCCATCTCTCTTTCTTTTGGAGAAGCAGAGTATTGTGGTGCTGTTAAAGCCAGCAAGGAAGCCATGGGGTTCATCAGATCCTGTCTGAATTTGGTCTTCGTTAGCAACATCCAACTACACTTTGGTATGATAATCGGAGTGCCATTCAGCTATGCAAAGATCCAATTCAACATTAATGCATGAAACACATTGAACTACACATACACTTCATCATAAATATCATTCATGATCGTGGTCTTATTTGCAGTATTGTTCAACCAATGATGAAGTTGCTAATATCTTTACAAACGCTCTCATTGAAGTGAAGTTTACCAAAATTCAAGTACCTTTCGAATGTGGTGGAGGTGCTCTTCCCAACACTAGTTGAAGATCAGGATGTCATCCAAATACACTACCACAAATGAGTTGGTAAATGGTCGCAATATATCTTCCATCAGCCCCATGAAGGTTGCGGGGGCATTCGTCAACCTGAAAGCCATGACTGACCACTGAAAAAGGACCTCCTTCGATTTGAAGGTAGTCTTCCACACATTGGAGGGTTTGATTGGTACCTGGTGATACCTGGACTTCAAGTCATTCTTGCTTAATTATTTAGCCCCCTTGATTTGGTCTATAAGGTCATCAGTTCGCAAGATCGAATACCTTTTCTGAACAGAGATATTGCTCAACGCCCGATAATCAATACTGTTGGCAATATGATGCTGAGTGTTGTCCTTGATGGCAACCCACTTGATGAAGATGATGGCAACCTACTTGATGAAGTTGTCCCTGATGGAATATGTCTTGATGAACTTGTTAAATGATGTAAATATGATGTATATACAATGAGTACAGAAGGTAATGATGGAAGGAATGTCAGTATGTGCTAGAACATGATGAAAAGAGTATGTCTCAAGGCATACGTGGATTTTTCTAGACAAAGTAGCGTATGCACGCGGGAAATAACGTGCCAAATCGCGTATGGGAAAAAGCGCTCTAAATATGTAAAACCAGGGGTAACCACCATGGTATTGACCCATTGTATTGAGTAATGATTCGTCTATGTGACCCCGTCCAGGAATACCATCGAAATTAATGTGGTTTTGGCTCATGGTATTGATAAAGGGTAAACCTATATAAGGAGAAGAAAATCATTGTGAAAAGTGTGTGCAAGATGTCTGAGCTTGAATGAATACTTCTCTCTGAATTATATCTGAATGCATGATGCACCAAAGAAGAAAATGATGAAGAAGGGGATCTAGATCTGAAATGTATTTGTATTTGCTAGATCTATTTATGGAATGATTAGATCTGAGATGAGGCAAACATATGTCTGAAGTAAAGGGTAAAATCTGAGTGATGTATCTGTTCTGAAGAATTGCAATGACCTAAATGTCTGAAGAACTATACGCTAGTTCGTCGCAGAGTAAGCGCGTATATACGCGGGTTTTCTGAAGAGAAAGCGCGTATGGGCAGTGAAATTAGTTCTATAAAATGTGCAGAATTATACGCGGATTTGTATGGACGAAGGCACGTATATACGTAGGATCAGTGAAAGGAAAGCGCGTATGAAAACTAGGGTTTGCTGAAGGATGAAGTATGAAATGTCTGATCTGTTCTGTTGTGTTACTGTTATCTGATCTAGGTTGTCTGAATTGATAAGTACCTGTTTTGTTGTATGATTGAGCTTAAATGTGTGGAGTGGGTCCAGTATGAAAATATAATGAAACATGGCCTGCAAGTTGTGTTCTAAAGGAAGCTTTGGATCCAGTGTGAAAATTGATGAAACGTGGTCCATGGTAGTGCTGAGGGTTGTAGCCTTCAGTCAGGGGGTTGTAGCTCCCTTCCCGGGTAGGGGAGTGGTAAACGAGCGGGGGTCGTAGCTCCCTTCCAAGAGAGGCCCCGGTAGCGAGCGCGGTGGGTACACAACGTCTTTGGTAGGAGGCTAGCATTGCCCCATATGTTGTAAGATGTTTCTCTATAATAAAATATTGAAGGGAGTGAGACAAGCGGCGTGGTGGTGTTCTCCCGAATTGGGTTTCCACCTTAAATACTGGTGTTCATGTATGTTGCTTATGTGTGATGGTTTATTCTGTTATTACTGCACATGTTTACTGCTTACTAAACATCTGATGAATGAATGATGCAATGATCTCAGTAAAGAATTAAATACATAATAATATCTCTGGACATACGCAAGTTTTCTTAAGGATATCCGCGTGTATACATGAGTTGGGTTCAGTAAAGTAGCATATGGTTTTTAAGAGAAATAAAAAGTAAAAAGGTTTAAGTAAGATCTAAATACTGATTCACACCCCCCCCCCTCCCTCTCGGTATTTTTCCCAACAATTGGTTTCAGAGCAAGGTCCTTCTGCAGAAGCTTGATCGCTTGAAGGAGATCTGTCACAATGGGAAGGAAGCAAAAGAAGAGGGCCACTCAAAGAAAGAAGATATCTCGAGAAAAACTTGTACGGCGAGAAAATGAAGAAGATGAATCGGGTAGTGATTACGTCCTTGGGATTTATTGTCTTATGCATGCAAAGATGAAGACAATGAAAGCAATATTGTGGATGAAGCGGTTCTCAAGATCCAAGTTGAAGATCCAATCCATGAAGATTATTTAATGAAAGAGAATCTATCTACAAAGATATGATCTCTAGGCTGAAAAAGGTTACTTGCGATAATGTAACCAATCAAAGTAAAAAAGGACTTGAAGCGAGAAATCGTCTCCCTCAAGGAGAGGATGCGGGAAGAATTAAAAGAAAAGAATAAAAGACTTGAAGCTAAAAACATCTCTCACAGCCGAGATCTGGAAAAATCAAACAAGAAGAATGAAGGACGTAGACGAGAAAACATCTCTCTAAGCAGTCTCGAAGCATTGAATAAGAAGAATGAAGATCTACTTCAAACATTTGAAGAACAAGAGAATGGTTTGAAAAAAGAGATCCTAAATTTGAATGATCAAGTAGAAGCAGGAAGAAGGGTTGAAGAAAGTATGAAGCAGCAATGCCAAAAATTAGAGGTTGAGGTAAATATTTTGAAAGGTAAATTAGAAGAAAAGGATAAACGCTCGAGTTTTCAAGATAGTACTAAGATTCTGGATAACATTCTTTGTATTCAAAGATCTCCTTCTATTAAACTTGGTCTTGGTTTTCATGAAACGGTTAAAGGAGAATCTAGTTCACAAGGAGGTGCTATAGATTCAAAGGATGACAAAGTAAAATCTGAAGTGTTGAAAGCAACAAAAGGTCAACCAACAATGATGAATTCTCAAAGCAAATCATTCAATAATGTTGAATGCTTCAAATGTCATAATTATGGGCATGTTGCAGCAAATTGCAGAAGCAGAATGTTTCAGCCACAAACAAACAGATTCTACAAAGAGAGGTACTCTAGTTTTTTCAAGGGATATTTTTTTTTCATGCAACAAGTATGGTCATAAAGCAGCTGATTGCAATAGAAGGAAGAATAGAGAAACACACTATGATCCTTATGCTTACTTATCTGGTCATATAAGATGTTATGCTTGTAACAATTATGGGCATGTGGAAAAGGAATGCAGGATGAACAGATCTGAGAATTTGAACAATTTCCAGCACACAATAAGAAACTTCAAGAAAAACTGGAAAAGGAAGGAAGACCGGTCAGAAACGTAGGGAATATTGACCCTACTGTAGTCATCAGCTTCTAAAGCTTACTTCACTTAATGAGTGCAAAAGTGATGTGAGATACATTATAGGGATTAGTAATGTATCGTCATAGGGGGAGCGATGTATGGTGATTTCCATGATTGTTTTGGTAATTCTGGGTATGTGTATTTCTGACAGTGCATCTGGTGTGAAGAAAATATAGGTACAGGAAGGAAAAATTCAGGGGGAGATGGAGGAATGTGAAATTTTCTATATTTCACTTTCCATATGCAAGTTCTATGAACTAAAGCTGCATATACACGCGAGTTCCAGCAGACACAGTCGCGTATGCATTGATGATAAGAGAATTGGGATGATAGCTGAAGATCAGGAGCAGAGGTTCAAGGGGAGCATCAGTCTGACTACTAATGATTGTGCTGTTAGCATTATTCTGGTTATACTCATGCTAATGAAACAATACATGGTTTCTTATGTTGAATATTATGGATTGGCCCGGATCGCTTATTTGATGAAGAATATCTTTTGGATATGATGGAAGTCTTTTGATTCGGAGATCAGGACAGATCTTGCAGAGAATGTTGTTGATGACTTGCTGTTGAAAGTGTTCAGGTTGCACAAGCTAAGGAGGAGCCTTGGTCATATGAAAAAATGTTTGGATGCACATGTTCAGGGGGAGCACTAGCCTAACTGAGTATAATGCATTGTTGGCATTATGATGGTTCTGATATATGATCTCTCTTTTGAGGTCTTTCTGGTACTGGTCATAAAAAGTAAAAGGTCATGATGAGACTCATGATGTAAAAATTGTAATATTCAGTCATGTAAGGACTTGTTCAAATCTGTAAACCCACTTGGTTGGGTAGTTGAGTCAAATTTGTAAACCCACTTGGTTGGGTAGTTGAGTCAAATTGTGTAAACCCACTTAGTTGGGTATTTGAGTCTCATATGTAAATCCACTTGGTTGGATCTATGATGTAAGTATGAGTCTTTGATGTAAGGAAGGTCATAGATTCATGTACTTCATTAAAAATATGTTTGAAGATTCAGCATGAACTCAGGGGGAGCATGGTAACTTCAATGCACATCAGATCTGCAGAGCTCTACATGAGGAGAAAAACCTTGTGTTGGATTTTGATCCGCCCTTTGCCCTTGATGTCAAAGGGGGAGAGTGACATGGTGTTTGAATAAAGAGAAATAATGGTGTAGTGACATGGTAAAGAGAAAGAATGGTGTCAAGAGTGACATGGTGTCATTGTATTCTCAATGTATCTATCTGTTGTGGTGATCAAACACCATCGTGGTTGCCATCAAGTCCAAAGGGGGAGATTGTTGGCAATATGATGTTGAGTGTTGTCCTTGATGGCAACCCACTTGATGAAGATAATGGCAACCTACTTGATGAAGTTGTCACGATGGAATATGTCTTCTTGATGATGAACTTGTTAAATGATATAAATCTGATGTATATACAATGAGCCACGAGAATTTAATGATGGAAAGAGAATAATCGGTATGTCTTTAGAACATGATGAAAAGAGTATGTCTCAAGGCATACGTGGTTTTGTCTAGGAGAAGTAGCGTATGCACGCGGGTAATAATGTGCCAAGTCGCGTATGGGAAAAAGTGCTCATAAAGTGCAAAACCGGGGGTAACCACCATGGTATTGACCCATTGTATTGGGTAATGATTCGTCTAAATGACCCCGTCCAGGAATACCATTGGAAGTAATGTGGTTTTGTCTCATGGTATTGAAAAAGGGTAAACCTATATAAAGAGAAGAAATTCATTGTGCAAATGATGAGTGTGGGTGCAAGACGTCTGAGCTTGAATGAATAATTCTCTCTGAAGTAGATCTGAATGGAAAGGGTTATAATTGAATGATAGATCTGAATGCATGATGCACCAATGAAGAAAATGATGAAGAAGGGTATCTAGATCTGAAATGTATTTGTATTTGCTAGATCTGTTTCTGGAATGATTAGATCTGAGATGAGGCGAACATCTGTCTGAAGTAAAGGGTAAAATCTGAGTGATGTATTTGTTCTGAGGAATTGCAATGACCTAAATGTCTGAAGAACTATACGCTAGTTCGCCGCAGAAGAAGCGCGTATATATGCGGCTTCGCTGAAGAGAAAGCGTGTATGCGCAATTAAATTAGCTCTATAATATGTGCAGATATATACGCGGGTTGATGTGATTGGAAGCGCGTATATACGCGGAATTAGTGAAAGGAAAACGCGTATGAAAAGCTAGGGTTTGCTGAAGTCTGAAGTATAAAATGTCTGATCTGTTACGTTGTTTTCTTGTTATACGATCTAGGTTGTAGAATTGATAAGTACACATTTGTTTGTATGATTGAGCTTAAATGTGTGGGTGGGTCCGGTCACGAAGAAATGCATAATGGCACTGCTTTGCAAGTTGTGTTCTAAAGGAAGCTTTGGATCCAGTGTGAAAATTGATGAAACGTGGTCCATAGAGGTGCTGAGGGTTGTAGCCTTCAGTCAGGGGGTTGTAGCTCCCTTCCAGGTGAGGTTGGTAAACGAGAGCAGGGGTCGTAGCTCCCTTCCGGGAGAGAGATGAGCCAACGGCGCGGTGGGTGCTGCGTGCGTCAGGAGAGTGCACCAACACATATGTTGTAAGATGTTTTCTTTATAATAAAATATTGAACGCTGAGCAACGACAGCGGTGGTTTTCTCCCGACTTGGGTTTCCACCTAAAATCCTAGTGTTCATGTGTGATGCTTATGTGTGATGGTTTATTCTGTTGTTACTGCACATGTTTACTATTAACTAAATATCAGAAGAATGAATGCTACACAGATCTAAGTAAAGAATTAATTGCATATTAAGATCTCTGTACATACGCGAGTTTTGTGAAGGGTATCCGCGTATATACGCGAGTCTGGTTCCGTAAAGTAGCGTATGGGTTTTAGAGAGTGGAAAAGTAAAAGTTTTGATTAATGTTTAATGCGATTCCCCCCCCTCTCAGTATTTTTCCCAACAAATACAAAGTCTCCAAGTCACATCCTTCTTCCGCACCAACACATTCGAGCTCCCACAAGGCGATGAACTTAGTTGGATGTAACCTTTTTGTAGCAGCTCATGAATTTTCCTCTTGATTTTGTCGTTCCCCGGAATAGAGCATTGATTCCAGCCACTATGTCCCATTGATGTGGCCATGCCATTTACAAATACTTAGGAAGATTCGCCTCATGTCCAGTTAGAAGCTAGCAAGGAAAACAACTTTATTGAGTGCATTCAGCACATCACCAATAGGTCCATGACATATTGGATAGACCCAATACTAAGTACAAGAAATGACATGATAAGCATTGGGTGCCACACAGGTTCTAGGTGGGTGACAAATTTTTGCTACATTTGTAGAAGGAGCACCTCATTAGACTCCACCGTAACCTTCACCCTCTTTTATATGGTCCATAAAACATCACCAAGGTTGTAGGGGACAATTCCTTCAAGCTCAATATTCCACCATTCCTTGGTCTACACCCAGTGTTAAATGTGGACCGCCTTCAACCCTAGTTTACACCATTACATGACACATCTGATATTGCAGAACAACTCACACCAGCAGAGTTAAACCCAAACTGCATGGAAAATTCCATAAATTATTGAATCATGGACACACGGATCAAGAAAACCTGCCAATAGAAGATCTGGTTACATCGATTTGTCAAAGTAGGCCAACTCCTTCACCAAGGCAAGTGGTTCACTAGGGACCAAGTTCAACAGAAATTTTCTCACCTCATGGAGGCTCTACACACAATGGGGACGATTTCTTCCTAAGGGGGGAGGAATAATCCAAGTGTGTCCACCCACATATTCCACCTATACCCCCAGCCATTTTCATCAGTATCCTTATTTATAGTAGCAATTATTATTTTTAGCATTTTTTCGAGTCATGAACCATTAGGGGAATTTTGAGGTCTAAAATGGGCCTCCTAAGAAAAATGTTCAAGAAAAATAAAATTTATAAGAACCAATAGGATTCAAGATGATTATGTCAACCATGGGGGATGATTCGCCATTTTTGGAGTAAAAAAATAAAAATAATAAAATAATAAAACTACTTTTTCAACTCGTATTTTCAACTTATCTCCCTAAGTTTTTACTCAAATTTTGAGCGGGAGTACTCGTTGGATGCAAAATTTAATTCCTCATCCAATGAGTACCCATGTTTCATACTTTTGATGGACCCTGCTACACAAAAAATGAGAAATACATGAAAAAATGTGTTTACAATCACGTTTTTCATGTATTTCTCATTTTTCGTGTAAAAAGGTCCATCGAAAGTATGCAACATGGGTACTCCTTGGAAGATAAATCAAATTTTGCATCCAATGAGTGTTTCCACATGAAATTTGAGTAAACCCATAGTGATATAAGTTGAAAACACGAGTTGAAAATATATTTTTTCCTTTTTTCCCTCTTAAATTTGATGACGTAAGAAAATCTTATTTGATTATATCCACTATTATTTTATAATTTCCTTAGGAGGCCCATTTTATACCTCAAAATTCCCCTAATGTTCCAGAGTGGTTTTGACCCCCTAAATGACATTTGTTTGAGGTACATTGTAGGCCCATAGATGTAAGTAGGGACCTGTAGAAAATCTTGTAGTACACAGAGATATCTTTTCGATGATATATGTACATGAATAAGATAATAACAATGGTCTGACCGAGTGGCTGCAAACTAACAACCAAAGGCCATAGCTCTTGGTGATTATATCCTAGGGTTATGGTTTGAATTTATGGTTTTCCCATTTTTTCAATAATATAAAAAGCCATAGACACTCTCATTATAATGTATTGAAGCATCTGTGATCTTACATCTCTTCTAAAGATAACTACCTGTGAGCTAGTTTATTTTCTATTCTTTACGCAGAAATTTTTCGATGTTGATATTAATGAAATGAAGGGTTATTCTTGTTGCATCTCTACGTTTAATTTTATTTATATATTTTATTGTGTTCTTGTATTAGTCTAGATAACTCCCTCTCTCTCTCATACTCTTTGATACTTAGAGTATTCCTGGAGAACTCTTGGAGAGTGTGGCATACTTGGTGATTTGGAGCAAGAAGGAAAGCGCAATTAGACATCAGTATCAGCAACTACAACAATATTTTATTGTAGGTATCGAGTTGCATGTATGTTTACCTCACTAGTTTTAGCATGCATGGTGTATGCATGTGGATTTTCCTAGCCTTGGTATTTCCTAGATAACGATGGAGTTTTGGGTTTATTTCATTGATTGTTTCTAGTTGGTTCTCATTATTCCTTTTACTGTTGGGTTGCGTTATTAGTTCCTGGAGCCTTGGTTGGAAAAATTCTTTGGAGCCCGACAGATAGCTATTGGGTTGAGTTACTAGTCCTGAAGCCTTAGGTGGACAAACGTTGTGGAGCCCTAGGTGGGATGAGTTACTATTCCTAAAACCTTGGTTGGACAAACCCTCTGGAACCTGGAAATAGCTAGGGTTGAGTTAATAGTCTTGGAGCCTTCATTGGAACAAACATTCTAGAGCCCTAGAGAAGCTTGGATAGAGACAAATCCATGATGGTTATAATTTATGACAGTGAGGTGGAATCACTGGTTGAGGGTTGAGGTGATTTGGCCTCTGGAATCCCTAGTTTTGTTTTGATCAATGTGTTTTATGAGATCCCAAATTCATGCTTGGAATATGGCACGAGGGTTATTGGTTGAAGAGAGACTTGGCTCAGCCAATCTATGGTCGGGTGGAATGTGGAAGCCCCATCTCCAGTTGCTTTCTACATCCCTTCATGAGAAATTCATCCCCTTGGTATGTGGTATGCATATCTACTAATTTATATGTGGATTCTATTGTTGTTGTATCCTTGGTATTTATGTTGTTATTATGTTGGTTATGAGCAAGTATTTTTACAGTGATGATGTATGGTTCTCCCCATGTTTTTTCTTATAACTGAATACACAATGTATCTATGCTCAAATAGATTGTATTGTAGTTAATGATGTAGGGGATAAATGCGTCTTAGTGATTATGAGATAAGTATGAGACCCTATGCTTAGATCTGTTATTTACACCTAAGGCTTATAAGTTTGTGACATGTTTGAAAAAATTCATGTCATGGCTAGGAGTGGTCCATATGAGTTCTTAATGATGTGATTATTTCCTTATCATTTTCCTGTTGTTATTTATCATCTCTGAACTTTTCATCAAGTTCTGGGCAAAGCAATGAGTTCTAGGCCTTAAAAGGTGACTCAAATCCCAGAGATGCAGGCACAAAACTAACTTTTAGGGGGGCTAGCCACTGGCATGCGTTGTTATGCCTGAGGATATAGTCTTCTGGCCACTGGAATTTAGTGTTATGCCTGCGGCTATGGCTCAAAGAGGCCAAAATGTTAGTGTGACCCAGGGGTAAAAGGCCTGAAAGGTTGGGTTACCTTCTAGGGGTGTTGTAGTTGTTGTACAAGGTCTATAGGTTATGTTTTGTATCAATTCCACTCCCTTAAGGTCACATAGGAGCTTTTAGTAGCATCTCATCACATGTTTACCCTGGTTAACTGGTTACTTGGGTAGATGTGGGAAGAGGGTGTTACATTGTGTGCTTTAAATTAATTGGTGTCCGTGTTATTTATTTGGTCTTGTATGTGGATGATATGTTGTTGATTGGAAATTACAAAGAAATTATCTAGGATTTGAAGACCCAATTGTCTTCCAAATTCGACATGAAGGATCTTGGTGCTACAAACTATATGTTGGGCATGGAAATTAAATGAGATCGGGTAACGAGGAAGCTCTAGTTAAACTAGAGGATGTATATCAAGACAATCACTACAAGGAAAAGACCCTCTAGCGGATGTTTTTGAGGAACCTCTTATAAAAATACCCTAGAAATCCATTTCTAGCAGAGGTTACTAGAGGAGGTTGGCGGGCGAAGGTTTTTGCGGATGTTTTTCTTCTAGTGCACTTATCAACCTAAACTACACCGGTGCCGTTCACCAAGTGAAATCCTTTGGTGCATACAAAACATTTAGCTGCCGGGACACCATGTGTGGCCCTGTGCAAACCCACCCAGTGTGTCTTATTCTTTGTAGCATGACAGTTCTTTACAAAGATTTCACACCGGTACATCCTAAAATCTCGTGCCAGAACAGAAACCACCTAGTGCGATCTTAAGAAACCGCACTGGTGCGCCTATAAAACCCCGCGCACCAGAATAGGGTTAAATAATTAAAAAAATTACGGCCAAAAAACACATTTTTCACCTTTCTCACTACTCCAAAGCTCTCAAGCACGGGTTACAATTATCCTTATGCGAGCCAACTTGACTTGCGATTGCTCCCATTGCACCCATTGCATGCACTGCTATTGTGCATTTCCCACCAATCTCCAGCTTGAATTTTGAAAAATGGTGGGAAATTTTTCTTTTGCAAATTCTACAACCAATATACCTCCTCGACGGCCAAATGTACATGTATTTTTCTTTTTTTCCATAATTAATCCTTTTAGCATATTAGAATTTCAAATTACCTTAAAATTAACCATTTAAAAGAAAAAAGAAAAAAAAATTGTCTCGCGGTGCACTTGAGTCGTTCAGCTCGCACCGGTTCGCGGTGCTGCTTGTAAATTTACAGCCCACACCGCAACCAGTGCAAATGGTATCCACACTAGTTCCAGGGTGGTACCGAAGGCACACTGTGTTATTTTAAAATTTTAAAAAAAGTGCGGTGCGGTCGATTACTCAGTCGCACCATTGACCATGTGGAATAGCGACAATGCGGTGTGTTGACTTAAATATCCACCCCGGGGCGAGTATTTTTGTAAGTGCACCGCATTCCGCATTTCAACAAGGTCAACGGTGAAAATTGGTAAAAGACACACCGTTGAACGAACTATACGCCCCGGGGCATAGATTTTAGTCAGCGCACCGCACTATCGACACCATCCATAGTCAACAGTGCGGTGAAAATTTTCAGGTGCACCACCGCTGATGTGCTGAACATTTTCTGGTGCATCGCCTCCAGTGCGTGACAAAAAAAGACGCACCAGTACCGGTGCATGCCTGTTTTTTGTGGCGCATCGACTGTTTTTTTTTCTAAAAAAATTTATGTATATTCCTAAATACATGTCTCATTTAATAAAAAATTGTATTTAATATGTCAATCATTTAGATACGTGAAAGGAGAGAAGAGGGGGAACAACAACAACAATAGGCGGACTAGTATAACATGGTTCACCTTTGGGAGGCACGAGAGAGGGAGAGAGAGTCGTACCCTCACCCTATTACAGCAACTACCCAGGGGCTCCTAAGGAAAGTAGGCCTCCTCAAGTTATATGAGGAGCCTACATCCCTAAATGGCCATGGTGTGTTTTTGTGACATCTTATCCGCAAGTGTCGGGCCCACCAGACACGCTTTTTGATGCATTGGGTTGGTCGAACCAGTACCTTAGCCCATTGTGGAGGCATATATTTCAATTACACGGATATCAAGGAAAGGGGTGGGTTTTCCTTTATTCCTATAGGTTCAAGTTGGCTATGCAGTAGGGAGTCAGTTGGTGTACTCCCAAAGATACATTAGCATAGATATACTATCTCCTTTAGATTTTCAGGTCTTTGGAGGTCAGTTACGTATTGGTGCATTTGGTAGTGAGGAGGTGAAGTGCCTCTCACTTCTGATTTAGACCATTTCACACAACACGAGTGACGGGCAACGCATTAGTTGCTCGCTTCTATATTATGTTGATTCTTTAGTACAGGAGCCATGAATCTTCAGGTGGTCTTCCATTTTTTTGCGGTAATTCTGTATAGCCTTAGATAGATGTCGTGCTCATGCATAAGGGATGGTCAAATTCCCTTTTGATTCAGAGCTTTTTTGTTTATTTTTTGAGAGGTTTCTAGAGACGAGGCCTACTTTTGTTCGATAGCCTTGTGGCGATGTTGGAGGCACGGACAACACATAGCAAGGACAAATGATGCCTAAGAGGCGAAGAGGCTGAGTTTTAAGAGTGAGGATATTGCATGATGCACTAGAGATGCTTGCTTCGGTGTTGACGAGCATCCCTTAATTATGGTTCCTTGTGCTTACCCTTGTGCTTATGTTGGTTTGGATTGGCGAGGGTGTGCCAATATCCTCTTCATAGATGATGAGCCACTGGATGAGAGAGGTAATATTACTGTTTTATTTAAATTTATTCTAACATGTTCTTTAACTTGATTCTATTAAATTGTGTAATGAAATTTTCTAATTATTGTTTTGTACTTGTATATATTTTGCAGACATTGGGTCTTTTGATGGCGAGGACATGCCATCACCACCACATGATCCAGTTGTGGATCCTGATGATGATAAGGATATGCCAAATGCCGAAGATTATCAGGAGGCCGGTGCAAAGAGACCTGCTCCTGCTGGTGCATTGGTATTGCCTTTTGCTAGACGTGGTAGGCTTGATAGCAGATTGAGGATGGAGTTGGGTGACCAACTCTATGCATTGATTTTTGAGGCGGGAGTTAGGTCCGCTACTATGAGAGACATACAGGCCGATGGTAGGTTGGTACATATATGGAGAGGCATGACGCGTGACATGTACAGACTGATGCGGCATGTCATAAGAGTTTGACCACAGTTTACGAGAGGAGGGACCCTTGCATGTTATAGGCGTGGTCGAGACACATCACCTGATCGACATTCAGTGAGCAACGCCGATGCATCATCTGATGATCACGATTAGGGGAGTGATCATCGTTCACCTCGCGCCACGCCAGATGAGCAGCCTCCACTAGCATTGAGCAACAGTCATCATGGAGAGTAGGCTGGACCATTGACCATGTCCAGTCATCACGATGATCATGAGCAAGCTGGACCATCAACCATGTCCAGTAATCACGATGAGAAGCTGATAGTTGATCCTAATCAGCATGAGGCACTAGTACCAGATCAGCAGGCACATGATGATCAACATGTACCGATTGATCAGCTTGTTGAGGCTACACCATTGACTGAGCAAGCCTCGACTAGTACTGCTATTGATGATGTACCACCAGCTGATAGATGACATTTATATTACAATTGTATATTTTTTAAATTATTCAGTTATATGTGTGTGTGTGTGTGTGTGTGTGTGTGTGTGTATGGTTCATGTATTTTATGTTCATATTGCAGTTGTACTTAATTTACATGTTGGTTATCATCATGATGTGTATATTGTTAGGTCGTTTTATATATGTTCATTTAATGTGTAGCTTATAGATAGATGTGTATGTGATAGCAGTTATTTCACATGAGATGTATATTTGATGTTTGTGTTGTGATGATGTTATATAATGCTAATTTTGTTTTGTTAGATGATCATGATCACGATGATGTTAGCAAATTTGAATGTGTTTTTTAGTCAAATATGATGTTTGTACGATGGTTATCATGATCACGATGTTTATTAATTAATTTAATATTAAATGATCATGATATTGTAAAATTGTAATATTTGTAATTCTAATTGTATGTAAAATTCTAAAATTGTAATTGTATTTGTATTAATTTTAATTTTAATTGTAATTGTTATATGTAAAATATTTGTAAAAATTTAATTGTATTACTTTGAAATGATTGTAATTGTAAAATTGTAATTGTATGTAAAATTCTAAAATTGTAATTGTAATTGTATGTGAAATTGTAAAATTCTAATTCTAATTGTATGTAAAATATTTGTAAAATTTTAATTGTATTAATGTGAAAATTTTAATTGTATTAATGAGAAAGATTTTATTAAAATTTTAAGTTTGTAAAGTTGTAAAATTTTAAATAATTGTAAAATAATAAATCTAGAATATTATGAATTATTGTAACATAATAAAGTTTAGAAAATATTTCAAATAAATTCATGCGCTTTAGAATTATCATTATTTTATTATGATCTTACATACAAAAAAAAAATTATACAGTACGCCATTGTTTTTGAGATCAACATAATTGCAAATTATCAAGTGAAATATTGATTTTAACATTAACACAATGAAAATTACCAATTAATTCAAAATATGTATTATAATGTTTCGAAAAACCCATCTTAAAAAGTATAAATATTGATGATCAAATAACACATGTACCATATCACTCTCGGTTCTCATGATCGCCCTCATTATCTTCCGGCTCTCATGGCATGATAACACTATTTTTCTCATAAATATGTTTTGATCTAGGGTCATGTCTCAATACGAACCACCAATCCCTATCCAACACATCTAGGTAAAAAAACACTTGGTTGCAGTGTTTGAGGAAAACATAGGGCTCCTTATCTTCATCCCACATCTTTCTAGAGTTGATACATATCAGCCTACTATCGCTATCTTCCTTTACATTATTCCGATCAAAGGTGTCCCACCACTTGCACCTAAAAATAACACATTGGAAAGAAGAGAAATCCACTTCAATGATCTCTTGTATCCTTCCGACATAACCTAACGTCCCTCGTACTAGGTTTTGATCACAGTGGCTAGATCGACTAGATTTATCGAACTCAACTTACACTCCATAGTCTTCTGTGATTTTTCCAACATCGACATTTTCTGTGCGAAAATGGTGTCCATAAGCCCACATAGATGGGAACAAATGCACCTATTATAAAAAAGTTAAAAAAATCATATTTTTTTGTGTCTTATAATAACCCAATAGTTAAAATATGAAATATAGATGTCTTATAAGTTTCAAATGTACATATAAATTAAATAGATTATTACCGAGTTGCTGCACCCAATCCCCACATTTAGCGCATCCTCTTCAACACGCAGGTAACGACTAGTTGGACTGTATTTCTCTCTGACTTGGTCAGCAATCCAACTATTGGGGCATATTTTTGGCATATTTTTTTTTTAAATGATCAGGATAAGGCACACTTCTACTATTCAACCGTCTGAATTCTTTCCTGTCACTATCCCATTTCATCCTCTTTTGTTCGTACAATGCGACCCACGGTTGTGTCGCTTCAGAATTGTAAAGAATGAATTTATTGTTTGCTTCAATTTCTGCATTCAATGATGAAATCAAACCGACATTATATACTACATAGAGATAAAAATATACATTATATCAAAGTTCAACATGAATATTTACTTTGTGTAAATTTGAAAAATTATAAGTCACTTACTCTTTATCAAGCGCTTTTTTCCACTCGTTTGGAGAAAATCCACTTCTCTTTTGTCTTCATCCCTTTCATCGTCCCAAATAACCGCACCTGGTCTGTTGTCGATCTGCGTGATGTACTCACTAGCATAATAGAAATACTCATATGATATGTACCTCTCTGCCATAGACCCCTCGGGTTTTTCCTTTTGTCAAACAAAACCTTTCAATTTCTTCATGTACCTCTCTAAGAAGAACATTCAACAACAAGAAACCACCCCAACTAATTCAACCTCATCTACTAGGTGGATTAGAAGATGAAACCGCAAATCAATGAAACTCGTCGGTAGTTCCTTCTCAAGCATACAAAAAATCTCAACTATTTCTTGACGCCACCATGGAATGCTAGCCACATGAATCTCCTTTGACGTGATCCAACATATAAATGCAGATAATTTAGATATAGCATGTCCTATGTCTTGAGGGAATTCATGTTTGACACACCCACGCACGAACAAAGGATAATGACATTGCAAAGTTATAAACATGTGCAATAATATACAAAATTAGTTATGTTTTATGATCCATGGGATAAATTTTATTAATATAACAAATAATAAAATCATGATTTTGACATTATACGTACTCTTAGAAGATTCAAATGGTCATGCAATTTTAACCCCGAAAAATGGTCATCCATGGTGAAGCAGCGCTGTAGTGAAAACCTGTATGAAGATGGCACCCTCACACCCATTATGACTTCCTTTTCAAAATAAAGATCATATTTTTTTTAAAATCCATGGGACATCACCTTCTTTGAAATACCATGAATTAGAGGGACCAGCGCCTGCGTCTAATCCTGTACTTTCTAATCGTCTTGGCCAATGTTTATTTTTAGTTTTTGAAATAATAAGATCTTTCCTAACATCCAATGTGTCACTTTATTTCGATTATATGTTCCTCCATAAAGAAGATGAAATTTTTTTAAATATATACATGAGATCTAATAAGTGGGTAATATTAAGATGCTCCCAATATGGGAGGTTATAAAAGATAGATTTCCTTTTCATCCCAATGGGAAATTTATCAACATAGGTGTCAAAGAATTCTGGATCATCAAACATAGTATCCCCATTTGAATCGAACATTTCTATGAACACTTTCTCATTCTCTCTGTCATATGCTCTAAGCCATTCAGCTGGTGTCATTATTGGAGGCCTTGGGGTTCTCTCTCGTTTACCATTGAAAGTGGGTGTTGCTCTTCTATAAGGGTATTATTCTGGGAGGAATACCCTAGAGTAATCATACACTGGCTTTCGTAGGTCCTTGGACCATCTAGCTTTCAGAGAAGGTACACAACATTTACATCCAAATGTCCTTTTGTTACAAGACCTGCAAGATTATTGTGTTGGGGTTCCCATGTTTTGGCCAGATTGGCAAGACCAAAAGATGAGACAACATCAGAACCGCTTTGGGGCCCTAGGATCTAGCCCTCCTGGACCCGTAGAGGGATCTCTCCAAATAAAAAAAGAGTGATATATCTTTGAAAGCTCACAATAAGATGTTAGGCTAGGTATGAAGCACAAAGGGGGGTTTTAAAATGATTTGGTTGGTTGGTTGCTGGGTTGGTCATGAGATCATAGACTGAGAAGCAATGGGAGAAAAGGGACAAAGCAACAGGATGTTTCAGCAAAGAGGATAGGTCAATAAAGTGCCATCCATTGGGCTATGGAGTCATGAAAGGTGATTACATGCAACAACTAGCCAAAGCTTTCAGAGGGCAAGTCATCTAATACTAAAGGATCTTTTAGATTAGATGGTGGGATGGAACATTAAGTGAAGAAAGTGAGAGAAGGAAAGCAACCTAATTTCTGTCTATAGATCAAGTCATAGGTCATTTAACTCCAGACCTGCTCGGACATACTCATAGGCAACTCTCAAAGGAGAGACAAAGGGGCAGCTTATAGATCGGACCAGAGGTCATTTAACTCCAGGTCAACTTTAGCATGCTCCAGGGAAAATAGAGATAAGTTTAACAGAGAGATATTAGAAAGGCCAGCTAGTCGCACAAGGATCCTAGTGGACAGGGCTAACTCTAATCCCCAGTGTTCCCAAATCTTCCAGCTTAAACCCAACAAGAACATCTAAAGACATATTCATTTAATTCATACATCAGCTAGCAGCATAAGGAACCACTACACTGGTTAAATTAACTGAGATCAGCCTTTAAATAACACATTTAGCAGAAAAACATTGAAGGCAAGGAGAGCAGAGACATAGGGTACCTAACAAGGGTAAATCCTATGCCATATTCCTAATGCAAGCCAGTAGAAAATGAAACAACATGAAAATATAATAAACAGAGTTAGAAAAACATCACCAATAGTAATAGACTAGGATCCTGTGAAATGTGCTTTGATTAATTGATGCAAAACCAATCACATACACTGAGATTAATAGCTGTTACAATCCAAACTTCTCCTCCCAGCCTACTACAATACAAACTATTCTGATACTTTCTCCCAGAATTGTTCTAACAATCAAAACTGAATCCCTCTAACTACAACGGCAGCAGCCGAATAACAACCCTTTACAATATGTTCTCGGGAATTCTTATAGGAGAAAGAATAACAATGGTAGTTGCAAACTTGAATGCGGTATTAAAACTCTGAAGAAGTAGGAGAGTCGAGGCTCCATTCGGTTTTAATTCTGAGCATTTATCTTCTGCGCTTTTCAAATGGAAAAATGATCTTTGTCAGGCTGCACTTTACTCAAGGTATGTCTTCGATGTACTTGCCGCAGACTTTTTCAGAATTCTAGTGAATAAACCGAGGTGTATGAACAACTGTGGGGTTTTCCATACTGTATAACTAATGCACTGGCAGCATAGGACCATTGCCAGGGCTGGAAAACCTCTCTAGAACATGGCATATGATGAGAAATGTATGGGCACCTTGTCCTTTTATGGAAGAACGTTCTGCTGATATTAAAACCCTGCTAATATGGTTTTTAGTGCATTGGACCATCTGAGAAATCCACGGGGTCTCTGATTTTGGTACCCTTGCCTTCTAAAATCCCTGAAGAAGCTCAAAAGTCTTCTATTTCTTGCTTCGAGCTCTCTGTTGCTCCCGTACTGTGTCTGTCAATGCGATTCGAGCTTTAATGGCGCCGAATAGGGTTTGCAGAGTTTAAACTCTGTCCTTTGATGAAATCTATGATGTAGACACCTTTCCGGACATTTTTCTATAAAATCAGGCTCTAAATCCAACTCCTTCTGTGCATTGTGCCTTAATAATAGTGCGTATGGACCACGACGGTTTTTACCACCTGATAAACCTGTAAAACACGAAAACCTGTTACGAAAAACATGTATGGGGGTGGAATGATGTGGACGACTGCGAAGATGATAGCGGGACTGCAGAGAAATGGCAAAAAAACGCAGAGGAATGGTGGAGAAATGCTCTGGTGAAGGTTGGCAAAAAATAGTGGAAGGTGTCGAGGCAGACTTTTAACGTAAAAAACATAAAAATTTAATCTTTAAATGGATTATAAAGGGGACGGGCGAGAAAAACGATGAAGATACGTGGACAGATGACGTGGCGGGACCGGTCAACGGCGGGCCATGCAAATGAATCTGGATCGTCCGATCTCAAAGGAGATCAACGGTGGAAAACACGTCGGAGGGCGATGGACAGTGGGCCAGGGGTACAACTGCCATGGGTTAACTCGCGTGCAGCTCTGTGAAATGACGACCGTTGGATCAACAACCCCAGATCGAACGGTGCACGTGCATATTGCTACACATCCGCAGACGAACGTTAACGCACGATGAGATAGCGGTTTTCCAGCCGTACTGGTGCCACGCATCAGACGCTGTATGGAATCGCTGGCATATGGGAAAATACCGCCCTCCGCCCAAAGGCGGTGCGATGAAAACCGGGTTGTTTCTGAATAGTGTCTGCGGGCGCGGGGACCACCAGGCAGGAATGAAGATCTGTCCGTTGATCTGTGGTTTAAACGAACGGCGGATGTGGTTGGAGAGGTGAACGTGAAGAATGACGGGCGCTTGCGGAGTTAACGGGGACGATCTAATCTGCGAAGATCAACAATCAATGTTGCCCCCGATATCATATGCGATAAGCGCCTTTTGGGCCAGCGCTTTGTTTCAGCGCCCAGGTCTCGTGGAGAAAAGGCTGAGGGGCTAGCGGAAAGGGGCTAAGGCCTAATGTAAGTTGAAAAGTGGGTTTTTTGCCCATTTTCAATGAAATTAAAGGCCAAAAGGGGTAATGATATAGGGAAGAAGGGGTTATTAAACCACACCAGGGATGCGTGTATGGTTTAAGAGGGGCATGGGGATGATTTAGAAGGCTTTAGGGGGGAAAATCTGGGGGTAAGAAAGGGGAACTTTGACAAAGGGAAAAAGGATGAAATGGAGAATTCTGCAGGAGTACAAGGGGAAAATTAAAGCCTTTTGGAGCACCATTTTTGTAATCAGAGAGGCTTTATAATGGAAACCAGCAGAGGGGATTTATCAAAGGACAAACGCATAGGATACTTCAAGGATGATGTGTCTCCAAGGGAGATGCATTCATTGAAGGCTCAGAAACAATTTAGCCCCCTACTTTTCCTGTCAAAAATTTACAGGGGGCTAACATATTGTATAAAATTAATATGCATGGCACGCTAAAGAATATCATGAAGATCAGAACAATTAAAAAGAATTAAATAACTAATATGTGAAAGAATATTGTTACGTATATAAACCAATCAATAAATTAAACATGTAGTTTACCAGAGCAAACTCCTAATCCTGGATAATCATGTGTCGTGTAAGCACATATGCCATACAATGTAAAACTCCTCTCTGTTGCGATGGGTCTTGATACATCGTATAAATTTATCCCATCCCATAATTCCTTCAATTCATCTACCAGTGGTTGTAAGTAGACATCCATATTCTTCACTTGTCTTCTACCAGGGACTATGAGAGCCAGCATAAGATGTTCATTCTTCACTGAAAACCATGGGGGGATATTGTTATTGATCACTACTACAAGCCAAACAGAATAGTTGGTGTTCTGGAGGGAATATGTGTAATGCCCCACTTGATCCCATAAGGAAAATTTATATTAGCTTTTAATTAATCTGTAAATAATGACTTATAATCTTTGAGTAATATCTACACTTGTGAAATTGTAATTTTATTTTATTTTTACTGGTATGAACTTTATTATTTATTTCATTTCTAATATGTCTTCTCAAATCAAATCTTAAGTGAGGTATGATCTTCCCTCATTTAATTCTAAAATAAAATATCTAGATTTTGTACATCCAATATGTCATCTCAATTTAACTTGTAGATAAGGTATGGCCTTCCCTCATTTAATTCTAAAATCAAATATCTAGATTTTGTACATCCAATATGTCATCTCAATTTACATTTTGGTCTTCTTCCATTTATTTTTTAATAAAATATCTATATATGGTAGGAAATTAAATGTTAATAAATGAGAAGGATGGGGGGTAGTCATGAAATTAATGGCAAGTAGTTGAAGTGGATGAGAGGAAAAGATATAAAAGGGAAGGAGGATGAGAGGAAAGGAGGGGGGGAATTTTGGTCATGTTTGGCCTTGTGGATGATTTTGACCTTGTTATGGCATTGTGGGGCGATTTAGGCCTTGTTTGACCTTGTGGAGGATTTTGGCCTTGTTATGGCATTGTGGAGGATTTTGGTCTTGTTGTGGCGTTGAGAGGATTCTTGGTCTTGTTTTGGCGTTGAGGAGGATTCTTGGTCTTGTTTGGAGTTGGAGGGTGTTGATTCCCACTCGGACACACTACAGCTAGTTTGACTTGGGCTCAGAGGGCTAGGGAGCATGTGGAGGTTCCCTGGGATAGGAATTCATTCCTAGTTGGCAGGGAGGTAAATCTAGTCGAGTAGCCTAGCAGGAGCATCTCAACAAAAGTCAGGTGCATCTCAACCAAGCAAGTGATACAAGTATTCTTCAATTGCTAATTACTTATATAAATTGTTGGAAAAAGAAAATAAATGAATTTGTTTAATATGTTGTAAATAAATTTTACTTGGATATTGTCATCAAATAAATGTTGAAGATAGAAATATTTTATTCTCTTTCATGTTGTGTTTAATTTTAATGATATATTTGGTTTAGTATGAAGACCTAGGGTAGGTCTTTACAATATGGGTTCACGTCATCCATGGCTATGTTGAGTCGTAGACTTCGTACTTCGTCCTTGAATTTTTCGGGCCATGTATCCTCTATATGCTTCATGGCTATTGAATCAGTTGGGATTCACATAACTCCAAAATCACTTCTGTGTGAGGCATGCCATCCCTGAAACATAGCTAATTCTTTGCAATGAAAGAGAATTTGAATCCTTGGGATTATAGGCATGTGCATCAATATCTTAAAAAGAGGACCAATACGTGATTTACCCTTATTTTTTTATTTATCATACCTGTCATGCCCACATTTGGGCATAAATCTTTGTTTTCATATTCTCCTCTATATAGAATATAATCATTTGGACATGCATGATATGATATGTACTCAACACCCAACATTTTCAACGATTTCTTTGCCTCTTCGCAGCTACCGGGCAAGACATTATCACTCGGAAGAACCTTATCTTTGAATAACCTGTAGTTGGTGATCATGGAAAAATATATTAATAAATGTACATTAATGTCGATATAATTATTAATGTTCATAAAATTTACCATTTGTAATGTTCATTGTATACTCATTATATTTCTCAAATTTATATAAGGGAGGACTTTATGGTAACTTACCTCAAAATTTCTGAGAAACATGCATTCGACAATCCAAAATTTTCTTTCACATTGTACAGTAACATCATTTTCCCCAACTGGGTAGACTTTGACTGACCGCCAGGTCCAAAGAGAGGGGTGGTGGAAGCAAATTTAAGGCTTTCGAAAAAGGTGTCAGCGATATGAGCATAATACCCTAGCTGATCATCATTTTGGAATGCATCTAACAACATTGTCTCCATGGAAGTTGTATCCCTTAATTAATCACCCATACCAACCTCTATTTGATTGCCTCCATTGCCAACTTTTCAATAACTACTATTGTTGTAGTCATTCCTAATTGGTGAATCTGGACATAGCAGGAATTAAATCGATGATTGATTCAATCATTCTTGGTATTGTTCCTCTCTGATTTTTTCTTTTAATTTAGTCTTCTCTCGATTTGACATTGTCGTGGGGTGCAACGAAAGATGGTAGGTAGGTCATCATCATCACTAGAATCCTAATAATTTTAAAAAAATAAAATTGAACATGATTAGTACAAAATATATGATATCAATTAGTAACCACATTGACAATATTTCATGATTAATTGGTTTGATGTTGAAATAATTACATTAATCAATATACCAAACAATTATAATTATTACCATCATTGTCCCAGGATTGTGGCTAGAAGATGCAATATTGTTACAATTGGTAGGGAGAACTGGCTTTCCATTTGCATCTACCAAATGCGCCTTGTGGTATGCGGCTCCTAATAAGAGCTTCCGACGATTTGGCGATGTTTCAATATTTTGTGCATCTGAACTCGATTATGAATCTGCATGAACCTGCAAATTTGTATACATTATAAATTTAATTAATTTGCGCATGATTGACATGGATAAAAAACATAAATTCAATTAGATAATGAAAATATAAATAAAATTTGAAGTAAATATTACGTCTCGATATGGATAGGGAGAACTCTGTCATGGACTTTGAGAAATATTATGGAATGAGCTTGATTTTGAAGAATTGTCCATTCGATATAATTCTGATATTTTGTCCCTGCATTTGAGCAAAATCAATAATAAATTTTGGTGCACACACCTAAAAGTAATTTCGGTGCCTTAAAAATGAACTTCTTGTTATTGGTGCTAATGTACTGATCACCGCACCAGTGCGTTTTCGTTACTGCGCACTGGTGCCGTGATATAAATGGACACATCAGTGTGGTGATATTAATTGACGCACTAGCGATGAATAACTGCAAATAAAAAAAACGCAACTCTATTTTCTTTAAGTAAAAAAAAATGGTAAATTGAAAAATGGGCGGAAAAATTATTTTCGAAAATCTAATTTCATAAAACAATTCTCTAAATACTAAACACTTTTCATTATTTCACTATTTTTGCAAAAAAATTCAACCAGAGATTTGCAGGAGACATACCTGGAGCAACAGAGCACAAGAGCACTATGGAGCAACAAAATATGTTTGAACAGAAGTATTCAAACAATCAAAATTCCAAAACTCTGGTGATTCAAACCCTGTAGCATAGAATTTCAAACGATCTTGTGATTAAAGTTTATTGTTTTTTTTTTTACTTTTTCTGGAGTTTTTTTTACATAGTAAGAAAAAAATTTCAATTTCTTTTTCATTTTCAGAAACAAAATAAAATAAAAAAATCCATTTTTACCCTAAACCCTACATTCTTTTTGTTTCTGCCCTTTCTTCTCCCTGTTTCTGTGATTTCAGAATTAGAGCCTTTCATTTTAGATTTATAGGGTTTTTATTGCTATATATAGGCCTAAGACATCCAACCTACGAGACGACTTGCATAGTCGGATCCCAATCCATGTCAGCATTTGTGTGAATTTTAAAAAAACATAATTTTTTTTATCAGTGCACTAGGCATAACCTAGCGAACTGGTGCGCTGGATTATCCCAGCGCACCGCAGAAGTCCTATGTGATAAAAAATTTAAAAAAAAAAAAAAATTAAACCAATTCGCCATATGTAAAATAGGGCACCAGTGCGCTATTTCATTACAGCACACTGCGCTCGTGTTGTTTCGTAAAAAAGAAATTATTGTGTTAATTAGTGCACCATGTAACATATAGCGCACCGCATCAAATCTCCTAGGTCACAAAGAGCACCATATGGTGGTCCTTTGTTTGCATGTGGCGTTTATGCTACAAAAAATAACATTGGACGGTTTTAAATATTTTTTCTGTGTAAATCAGTGCGGTGGTTAACATGTAATGCACAGGTGCTCCTTTTTTACACAAAGCACCGTATGGAGTGTTATATTGTTTGTGCGGTGTGTTTATAATACACCCATGCACTGACGTCGGTGCGTACACCATGAATGACGCACTAGTTTCCTGAGATTTTTTATTTACCTGAAAATTTGATAATTTATTTATAAATATATTAATGGATGATATGGTATTTATAAATATTATTTTTGAACTACATGTAAGTTTAACTAATATGTATTTTTTACTGTGTATCAAGCAGAGCCACAAAATGACGAAGCTCGATAAGATTATTTCTGATCTAGGACTAGAAGAGCGTAAAAGCTTAATGGAAAAATTGCAAAAGGATGAATCAGGTGAATGAAAAAATATTATCGATCCAATATGAGTTTCTTTTTTTAATTTTCATTAATAATATACTTAAAATTATTAGATAACATGTATCAAACAATATATTAATTCACATCTATTTAATTTTATATAGGGACCAACAACTCAGAAAAGGAATGTTGTTCTAAGAAAAGAAAAAAAATAGAACATGCAAATGAAAATGAATTGCTCCTTAGCTCATCTAGAGTGGTGCTAGAGGTTAACGAAAGGGGGAAAAACTTTTACAAAATTTTGAGGGATCTAGTGGAACAAATGTATAGACGTTCTTTCCACTTACAATACAAAAATCAATCCAATGATTCCAAGAACCAAATTTTATCTAAACTACAGGAAGAGTTTCCAGAGAATTGGTCAATGAGACATGTTAGACTTTTAATATAAAAAACGTACAACAACAAAAAAGAATGAATGAAAAAGTAATATTCCTTTAAATGTTTGTCTAGAATTATTTATAAATATCACTTTTGTTATATTTACTTTTCATATATCAATATAAAAATTAATTATTTTATTGTCATGTTACATTTTCAGGAAGATTATGAAAATCTCAAAAGATGAACGAGTTGATATCAGAAATATGCCGGTAGGAATGTCCAAGAAGGTGTATAAGGAGATGGTCAAAGAAATGGACAAAATTGCATCGTAGGAGGAGTCATCTCAACAACAACGTGCTTCAAATGTAATATGTAATCATTGAATTTTTCGATCATTAGGTACAATAAATAAACAATTTAGCATTAAATATTAATTTTCAAGTATTTTCTTGCAGAAAAGAAAAGAAAATGGAATGCATTCAGCACATATAACATGACGACAAGGAAGAAAAGGGTTGATATCTAAGTTTGTAAGTAATTGTTACTTCCTTATAACAACTTAACTAGATTTTATTTTTGTATTTTTTAAGTTGTTTTACAAAAATCATCATTGAATGTCTTCAAACAAGTGCTAATATACAAAGAAGAACCATCAAACGAATTGATTGAAATTGGGTTAAATATGGGTTGTGAGTATATGTTGGCATATCAGAAATTAATTGTGGAATTTGTAAGCATCTATCGATCTTGTTTTACTTAGCTCCATCTATAATTAATAGAACAAAAATAGTTTATATTAAATATATGATTTGTTATGGGTTATAAAACTTGCAGGAAACAAAGTATGGAACTGCGCTAACAGATGAAATCTTGAAAGATGGCATGGTACATGGTTTTGAAAGAATGTGTATAGTTTATGAGTCAATTGTTTCTATGGTACGTCATTTCTTTTCGATTTACATTGATGTATATTATTTAATATTGCAATTTTCATTATTCTCACCAATGTATTTACACTCATTACAATTTATTTTTATGTTTGTAGATGGAAGGTGAAAAAGAAGAAAATAATCAACACCGTGAACAAAACATTCGTGAAAATAACCCAAGTCCTAGAAGTAGATCTAGCAGTGATAGCAGTTCAAGCGAAGAATGATGATCATAATGTTTGGATATCAAAGCAAGGCATTGTATTTTTTGAAATATTTGTCTATGAAATCAGACATTTTGTTTAATGTAATGGACATAGTGTCCCAATTAAAAGACAAAGGGATATCAATAACTATCCCATTTTGTATGACAAAGATTGTCTTATATATATATATATATATATATATATATATATATATATATATATATATATATATATATATATATATATATATATTTTAATTTATTCTATTGTGTTCTTTGTTGTCGTTGTGAAATGTAACACCACTGATTAAATTTATGGATGATTAAATAGTATAATGAAGAGATGTGAAATTTGATGAAATGATATAACAAATTTATCCAAACATCACATTCAAATCCACTAATAAAAATGTAATTCATATGAATATTGTTATAAGATATATATGTGTCAACTTTTTGATGAATAATGGCTTTTAAAAAATCACAATAATTATGATATGATATAAAAATTAATCCAAACATCACATTCAAATCCATTAATAAAAATTTAATTAATATGAATACTGTTATAAGATGTGTCGACTTTTGACTAATGAATTTTAAAAAATCACGACAATTGCACTGTCACAAGTCGATGTTTCTAAAAAATACAAAATGAACACCGGTGTGTGTCATTTATTGTATACCGGTGCATTTGTATGCTTTAGCGCATCGGTGTGTTTCTACGACCTATGGGCACCGCACAAATACCAAAACCAATTAAAAATCTCGGTGCATTTGTGTGATACTGTGCATCGGTGCGTTTATGTGAGACTACGCACCGATGCATTTGTACAACCTATGGGCACCACAAAAATACCAATACCAATTATAAATCTCAGTGCATTTGTCTGATACAGCACACTGATTCGTTTCTATAAGTCTATGTACCGGTGCATTGACACGAGCACAAATCCCAAGACAAATTAGAACAACCCCGTGCATTGTCTCACCAACACTACGCCCAGTGCGGTTTTATACCTTAACGGCCTGGTGCATGCACCTTCGACCGCCCCGGGCCACCTTCTAGATGACACGCACCGGTACGTTGAAACCTTAGTAGCGCACCAATGAAAAAAACATCTGTAATAACCTTCGGCCGCCCAGTTTTTTTAGTTGTGTTGAATTTCCGTTAAAAGCTCCACCAAAATCTCCGTAACCATAAACAGATGTTGTAGAAATTTTTTTTTTGACAATTTTGGCCAATTTTATAACACTAAAAACCTCCTTTATAACCTTCGCTAGAGAGTCTTTTCCTTGTAGTGAATATTGCAAAGATTTAATATGCATGATAATAAATCGGTGAAGGTTCCTATTCCTATAGGTGTAAATTTATCTATTGAACATTGTCCCAAGACACAAGAAGAGGAAGATAACATGTCTCATGTTCCATATGCAAGTGTAGTCGGTAGCTTGATGTATGCAATGGTTTGTACTAGACCAGACATTGTACATGCAGTGGGAGTATTGAGCAGGTTTATGTCAAAACCAGGGAACGAGCATTGGAAAAAAGTGAAGCGAGTTTTCAAGTATTTGCGTGGCACTAGTGATTATGGTTTGTGCTATCAAGGAAGACCAGGATTGGAAAGAGTTTTGAACATTCGTGGGTTTTTTGATGCAGACTTGGCTACAGATCTAGATCAGAGAAGATCTACAAGTGGGTATGTTTTTAACCTATTTGGATGATCCGGATTTATGCAGGAACGCAACAGAATAAAAATATAAACATAAAACAAAGATGCAGCGGAAATAACACTTCATTTCATTAATAAAAGAATGACTGCAATAAGCTTACAGACAGAATGGAAATAAAACTAGCTAGGGCGCTGGTAGCTATCTCTGAGAAGAGATGTGGCGGCTACAGGCCTCTGAACTGTGTTACAATGAGGCTCGAGGGCCTATTTATCATTTAGAAACAATGGGAAATCCTAAACATCCAAAACCCTAACCCTAGGAGACGAAGCGCCAAAACTATGGGCCCCGTTTGGGTAAATTGGTGTTTCAACTTCCCAGGGGCGTAACTTTGGCATACGATCTCCGTTTGACGCGTACCATACCTCGTTAGAAAGATCTATCCGAGGACTACAAATTTGGAATGGGCAACATCGGTCATGGACCCATGTTGCCCTCCGTTTTCCCAAAAAACGTCGTTTAGGGCCTCAAAACGGCTCCGGAAGTTTTGGACCCGAAAAACTGCTAAAAATAGTAAACTGTGCCGAAACTGAAAAACTGAAATAGACAATTGTGGAGCCCCAAGTGGAATAGGCGGGTGACCACCAATATCCACCTGGATCATTCCTCCCTCCTTAGGAAGCAATGGTCCCCATTGCGTTAAGTTCCTCCATGAGATGAGGAAATTTCTGCTGAACTTGGTCCCTGGTGAACCACTTTCCTTGGTGCAGGAGTTGGCCGGCTTTGACAACCCGATATAGTTGGATCTTCTGCTGGCGAGTGTTCTTGATTTGCATGTCCATGATGCAATCTGTGGTGGCCTGTTCCATGCAGTCTGGATTTAACTCAGTTGGTGTGAGTTGTTCTGCAATGTCCGAGGTGTCCGGTAGAGGTGGGAAGTAAGGACGAAGGCGATCCACATTGAAGACTGGGTGCAGACCAAGGAATGGTGGAATACTGAGCTCGAATGCATTGTTCCCTACAGCCTTGGTGATGGTATACGGCCCGTATCGGAGCGGGCGAAGCTTGTGGTGGGGTCCAGTGAAGCGCTCCTTCTGCAAATGTAGCCATACTTTGTCACCCACCTGGAAGCTGTGTGGCACCCGGTGTTGATCATGGCTTTGCTTGTACTTGGCATTGGCTCTGTCCAATATATCATGAACCTGTTGGCGGATGTGTTGAATGTGCTCGATGAAGCTACTGGCTTTGTCAACTTCAGACTGGACATGAGCTGAATTGGCCTGAGCAGCTGCAAATGGCATGGCTACGTCGATGGGGCATAGTGGCTGGAATCCCAAGCCCACCTGAAAGGGGCTATGGCCGATTGAACTGTGGAGAGCCCGATTATAACTATGTTGTACATAAGGGAGGCTCTCGTCCCATGTGCGTGGATGCTTTGAATTATACATGCGCAGAATGTGTACAATCATTCTGTTGACGACCTCTGTCTGGCCATCTGTTTGGGGATGGAAAGATGTGGACTTGGTGAGCTTGGTATCCAACATCGACCAGAGGCTAGACCAAAATGTGCTGAGGAACCTGCTATCCCGATCTGATATGATAGACTGTGGGATCCCAAAGTGCACCCACACTCGTTCAAAGAAGAGTTTAGCAGTGGCTTCTGCTGTGATATTCTTCTTGCGGGCCGCCATAATGGCCATCTTCGAGAATCTGTCGACAACCACAAAAACACAGTCATTTCCTTGCTTAGTAGAAAGCAGGCCCGACATGTAATCCATGGATATGGATTCCCAAGGTCGACTAGGGGTAGGTAGAGGAATATATAGGCCTTGCTTCTTGATGGTCGGTTTGGCAATGGCACAAGCAGTGCAGGATCTGATGTGCTTCTCGACATCCTTTCGAAGGTTCGGCCAATAGAAATACTTCTGCAGGATTGCTACTGTTTTCTCGACCACGAAATGCCCAGCGACTCGACTGTAGTGTGCTTCCCATATCATCTTGGCACGCTCGCTTGAAGGAACACAAAGGTGTCCCAGGTGACATAAAAGTGCATCTTGGAGGTGAAAATTTGGAACTTGCGTGCCCCCCAAGAGTGCCTTGTAAGTGTGGCCAAATTCTGGGTCACTCTCATAGAGAAGCGGCCAATCAGAGGTCTCGTGCCCACAAGAGTTGAGCACGGTGGTGAGCGCCACGATCGGTGGTCGGCTGAGGCAGTCTGCAACATTATTGGTGCTACCCTTCTTGTACTTGATGTTCAAATGAAACTGTTGCAGATATGTGGACCACTTCTGATGGCGATCATTCTGCGACTTCCCTTGTGTCTGTATGAACTGCAAGGGCCGGTGGTCTGTGTGGATGATTGTTTCCTTCCCCAAAATGTAATGCTTCCATTGTCGATAGGCTTGCACAATGGAATACATTTCTTTGTCATAGGTGGGATACTTGCGAATTGTCTCAGACAATGTCTCACTGTGATATGCCACTGGATGTCCTTGTTGAGTAAGAACTGCCCCAATAGCATAGTCAGAGGCATCTGTCTCGATCTCAAATGGCTGTTGCAAGTCTGGTAAAGTGAGCACTGGGGCAGAACAAAGGCGGTTTTTCAGTTCTGTGAACGCCTTCTGTTGAGGTTCTGACCAAAAAAAAATTTCTCTCGCTCCTCCCTTGGTGACTTGACTCAAGGGCCAAGTGATATGAGAGAATCCCAACACGAACCTCCGATAGAAATTAGCAAGCCTAGAAAGCTGCGAAGCTCTATTATAGTGGTTGGGGCTGGCCAATCCCGAATGACTTGGATCTTGGCTGGATCCACATGCACCCCCCTTTCATCAATAATGTATCCCAGATATTGAACCTGGGTCATGCCAAAAGTGCACTTCTCCAAATTGGCACACAACTTGTGTTGCCGCAGTGTTTGGAGGACTTGTCGGAAGTGGTGAAGGTGCTCTTCCCAAGTCTGGCTGAAGATCAGAATATCATCCAAGTACACCACTACAAATGAGTTGGTGAATGGCCGCAAGATGTCATCCATCATCCTCATGAAGGTGGCGGGAGCATTCGTCAACCCAAAAGGCATGACCAGCCATTCGAAAAGGCCTTCCTTGGCTTTGAAGGCCGTCTTCCACACATCGGAGGGTTCAATTGGTACCTGGTGATACCCAGACTTTAGGTCAATCTTGCTGAAATATTTTTCACCTTTGAGTTGATCCAGAAGGTCATCAATCCGTGGGATTGGGTACCTATTCCGGACAGTGATCTTGTTCAGCGCCCGATAGTCAATACAGAGTCTCCACGTCCCATCCTTCTTCTGTACCAACACGATCGGGCTCCCACAGGGCGATGAACTTGGTCTGATGTGACCTTTCTGCAACAGCTCCTGAATCTGCCTCTTGATTTCATCATTCTCCAGAACAGAGCGCCGATAGATCGGTCCATTAGGTAGCGGCGCATCGGGGGTCAGATCAATCTTGGTGCTTGACCTGACAATGCAAAGGAACCCCTGTGGGTGAGGTGAATATGTCCCCGTACTCCTCCACAACCTTATCCATTTGTTGTTGTTGTGCAGAGGAGCCCTGTCTGGAGGTCGTGGCCACAGTCTTCTTCTTGCCCTGGGGGCGGATCATCAGGAAAACGAATTTCCTGGTTTGGAAAATGAGCTTACTGCATTGTTTTGCAGTAACCAAAGAGATAGCGGCAGGAGGTGGTACCTCTGGTATCCTGTACAACTTATTTCCCAAAGTAACAATAACAGCACGAGGCCGAGACTCATACACAGCATGACGCTTCCACAAGTATGGTTGTCCTAATAATACATCAGAAACATCAATAGGAGCAACGTCACATAATACCTCATCCGTGAAGGGCTTGATGCTATAGGAAAGGTGGCACTGCTGGCTGACGCGGAGATCTCGTCCTTGGTGAAGCCACCCGATGGTGTATGGATGTGGGTGAGCTGTGGTCGGCAAGCCCAACCGCTTCACAGCGTCTGCTGAAATGAGGTTCTTTTGGCTCCCATTGTCGACAATGAACTATACCGGGGAGCCCTTTACCCACATCTGGGAGTGGAAGAGACGTTCCTCCTCCTCTGGATCTTCCGGTTCCTCCTTTTGGATCTTTGCAGTGGCAATAGTGGCGTTGGGCTCCGCATCAATAATCTGTTTCCCTTTTTCATTCACCTTTTCAGGTTCTGATTCGGAGTCAGAGCATGCATCTGACTCGGAAGCCCTCATCTCGGCCACTAGCGACTGCTTGGCCCGACACTCACTTGTGTTGTGAGTGGAGCTCTTATGGAACTCACACCACTTTCCCGTGTCCTTCTTTGGCTTTGCGGTGCTGTTTTTTTCTTGTGGCTTTGATGAGTTGTCTTTAGCCGCCATGCCTTGGCTCGGTCCTTTGTTCTGCGGTTTGGAAGCACCTTTCCCTTGCTTTTGATTCGCAGATCCAAAGTCTCGCTTCTTCTGCTTGAATTTCTGCTCAATCTTGGCGGCATACCGGTATGCCGTACCAAGCGAGGAGATGTCAAGGAACTCCATTTCCTCCTGAATGTATTTGTGCAGACAGCTGCGATACTTTAGCACCAGATGTTTCTCTGAATCTTTGATACCCAACTTTGTGCGCGGGGTATGGAACAGATTCGTCAGCTCATGCACATCTTGATCCCTTTGTTGTCGCAGCGTGGTCCATTGTATGTACTTGTCCTCATAGCTCCCCACAGGATAGTACTGTTCCTTGACGGCGTTTCGGAAAGAATTCCAAGTTGGTACGGCCGAGAACAGAGAGGGTTCTGTCTGGTTTTTGTTCTCACAGTAGGTTTCCCACCAGTCCTTAACATGGGGGGTAGCTTTGAGGAGTGCAAAAATAATCTTCTCCCGGTCTGAAAAGTCATGAACAGAGAAATATCCTTCTAATAGATTCAACCATCTATCTACGGCATCTACGTCTATTTGACCCTCAAATATGGGAATGTCAAAATTGACTTGTACCTTAAAGGGAGTCGCAACTCCAGAGTGGCTACTGGATGCAGATGCGCCGCCGGTGGGCAGCCGTTGAAGGATCTGAGCAAAGCTATCCATCATCGCGTTCCTTTGTTTTTCGAGGGCCTCCTCGAGCAATATTTTGATAGGATCTACTGCTCCCTCATCTTTCTTTTCGTCCCCCATGGGCGTCCGTCGAGGTTTGCGAGGCTGATCTTGCAAAGGTTCCACCAGATCAAGCCCTAGCTCCTTATACCCAGACCTCGTTGGGGACATGCAAAGAAGGATCGAGAAAAAGCAGACCGCTCTGATACCACTGATCCGGATTTATGCAGGAACGCAACAGAATAAACATATAAACATAAATACAAAGATGCAGTGGAAATAACACTTCATTTCATTAATATCAAAGAACTGAAATTTGCTTGCAAACAGAATGGAAATAAAACTAGCTAGGGCGCTGGTAGCTATCTCTGAGAAGAGATGTGGCGGCTACAGGCCTCTGAACTGAGTTACAATGAGGCTCGAGGGCCTGTTTATCATTTAGAAACAATGGGAAATCCTAAATAGCCAAAACCCTAACCCTAGGAGATGAAGCGCCAAAACTATGGGCCCCGTTTGGGTAAATTGGTGTTTCAACTTCCCAGGGGCGTAACTTTGGCATACGATCTCCGTTTGACGCATACCATACCTCGTTAGAAAGATCTGTCCGAGGACTACAAATTTGGAATGGGCAACATCGGTCCATGGACCCATGTTGCCCTTCGTTTTCCCAAAAAAACGTCGTTTAGGGCCTCAAAACGGCTCCGGAAGTTTAGGACCCGAAAAACTGCTAAAAATAGTAAACTGTGCCGAAACTGAAAAACTGAAATAGACAATTGTGGAGCCCCAAGTGGAATAGGCGGGTGACCACCAATATCCACCTGGATCATTGGAGGAGCAGTCAGTTGGATGAGCAATAGACATTTTGTAGTGGCTCTTTCAACTACAAAGGTTGAATACATGGCAGCCAGTCATGAAAACAGGAAAGAAATTTGGTTGCAGAGATTGTGTTCAAGTATGGGGTTGGTACAACGAGCTATAACGATAGATTGTGACAACCAAAATGTAATTTTATTGGCAAAGAACCCTGCTTATCATTCAAATACAAAGTACATTGATGTTTCGTATCACTTTGTGAGGGATATGGTTGATGAAAAAAATGTGTTGTTGGTAAAGGTGGCACTTTGAAGAATGTTGCATATGCATTGACAAATCTTGTGAGCACTAAGAAGTTTTCTTGGTGTAGAAAAACTATGGGCATTTCAGAGATGGACCAATGACTAAGCTCTCATGTGACCCCTTATGTGGAAAAGAAAACATCAAGTGGGAGAATGTTGGGTGTTTGTTATATTCTTTCTAGGACTAGTCGCACACACGGGATGTTCAAAGGGGCGCGATATCCTTCCTTGTTCGTTGTGTCAGGTGCGGAAGGTAGGGAGACAACCCCCTTGTTGGGGTGGCGTGGTAACCCCCCTACACGAGGTCTGGGAAGGTTCCCTGAGAAATTCGTTTTGGACCCTATAATAGGTGGGGAGACCTACCTATGGTTTTTTGCATGGGTTTTACACATGGTTTTAGGCATGATGGCTTTATTTCTATGGTATTTTGTAGTTCCGGTCAAGGGAACTACAATTATGTTCTAATCCAGGGTTAATGGATTAATATTTATGAATGTTTTAACATGTATATATATGTATTGTAACATTGAAAGGAATATAATGAAAAATCGATATGGTAGTCCCGGTTTTCAGATCCAGGGGAAAATATTTGTGTCTATTTATTTTATGTTTTATGTTCTTGCCATTGTATATTTTATGTTTTAAGAATCCGTTTGCAGATAATTTATGTATAGGGTTAAAACCTACATATAATGAGAAATCACACAAAGAATACTTGGGATGGTTAGGGCTTCAGGAGTCATGTAACTTAAAAAAAAAATTATTCATTATCTTATGGGTGAATTTCATACTCACTTTGAATGGAATGAGTTACTGCTAACTCAAATTTTCTAAGTGATGATTCTCTTATGCTTCTTGGACTATAAATATCATTTAAATTTTTAGTTTCTAACCTTTAATTGAATTGTACCACTGGATAATAAAAATGCATGATTGAAAATTCCACTGTCCTTATTGCACGTAGTGTCTGAAAATAGTGGAGGCATGTTTGTAACTTCAGGAAAACGGTTTTTTGAAGAGCAAAAATTTGATGAGAGAGCTCCGGGCGATGGCGGTCAAGGGGTTTCGAGGCCCTCGGCCCTAGCCATCATGACACTGGCATATCATTGAATACGGTGACAACAAATATGTCAGTTCCAGTACTCGGTAACCACAAATGCCAATCGTTTCCCTGGACCCGAGGTAGCTGTGGCAAGGTTGGAACCCGGACCTTTAGTTTCTCAACCATAGGATGGGGTTAATCCATGTTAATAGTCAATGTTTACTGCGAAGCGCTTTGACAACTAGGGTTTTGAGACGGTGGCGGTTTTCACGCTGTTTTGGTTTAAGTTTGTTAAGGCGCGGCAAGAATGGGGTTTGATAGTGAATCTCTGGAGCTTGAACCCACGCCAGAGGACCTTTTGACGTGTTGGGGACACGAGGTCTCATCGAAGAACCTAGATTTGTTCTTTCCGAAGAATTTAGATTTACAGGGTCCCAGCAAAGAGGTGTTTGCCGGAAGCACACAACATGGCCGACGTGACAAGAACATCCTGAGCCCCTGGCAAGGAGTTTGGCGGGAGGGCGCTATACCTGTGGAGAGTCAAGAACAGCCGCGAGCAGTTGAAGACCGGGCGAAATTTCTGAAACTTTTCTCCCGCATTAGCTCTTCGAACAAGGATCGAGGTAATATCTCTCGACCTAAGCTCTCTGGTGGCTTGGAAGATATCGTAGGAAGTTTTGGTTTACAAGGCGCTTCCAGCTCTAAATCTATAGGAGAAGAGGCTCTGGCCGGTGGTTTTCTGCAAGGTCAAGCGTATCCCTGGCAAGGTTTTCCATGGTTTTCTGCACCCCAGGTTCAAGAAGGTTCACAAAGGGGCGGAGGACCTCCTTTAAGCCTCCCTCAGGCCGTCGCAGTTCCAAACCGATAGGCCTAGGCCACATCCGGTGAAGGGGTTGACAGAAACCCTAGGGCCCCGACCTTTACATCGACTCCCCAAGTTGTATCTTATGGAAAAGAGGCAGGGACTGTCGAAGGTAACCAACAGAGGACATTAGAGGAAGTAGAAGTCCCTTCCGCGCACGAAGGAGAGGGTCAAGGGCCGATATCTTCGGTTGCACCGGATGCTCCTATTCCAAATGCTGAGGGAACGAACGGGGACTTCAAGGAAGTCGTGGGGGAAAAGAGACAGAAACCGAAGTCCATTAAGAAGAAAGAGATTCGGCCGCTCTGTCTTTTGGGGGAAGACATTAGCATAGAACAAGCAATGGACGCTACTGAGACTATTCTGGTTGGCCGTGTAAGAGGCAGAAAGTACTCGGCCGAATACATTAAGGATTGGGTCAATTTTGAGTGGAAAGAAGCTCTGGGCAAGCCTTCATAGATTCTTGTTCTGGAAAGGGGCTGGTCCAGTATTCACTTTGACAGTAAACCACATGCGGACTGGGTACTCGAACGGAATTGGAGTTTTGGGAAGCGTCCCATTCTTTTCCGCAGATGGACTCCACTATTTGACGCGCAGAAGGAGAAATTGGCGGAGTCCCCTGTCTGGGTAAAGCTCCCGGGACTCCCCTTACAGTTCTGGACAGAATCAGTTTTTGTTTCAATTGGTAATACCCTGGGTAAATATCTGGATTATGATAACTCTTACATCATAACCAAGGATAGGAGCATGGCTCGTGTGCTCGTAAGCCTAAATCCAAAGGAGGGTTTGGCGGACGCAATGACATTAAAATATAGGGATCTAGAATTCCTTCAAATCCTGGATTATGAAAATCTTCCGTTCCGCTGTCTACGGTGTCATAAGTGCGGCCATCTTGCGAAGGAATGTCCATTGGGACACCGTCGTCGTCGCCGTCAATCGAAACCCTTCCGATCTCAGGGGGCTCCTGCACAGGGTTTTAGGGGGGCTCAGCAGAAGGTTTCAGCGCCCACAGTAGAACAGACGAGGGCCCAAGAAGACTTAATGGAGCAGGATCATCTTTTGGACGGCAATGCTGCTTTCACCACTCAGATTACTCCGCCGGCCACCCTGGCTCCCCTCCCTGACGAACTTGCTGGGGCGTCCATGGCGGGTATGTCTTCTTTTTCCCCCTTTTGTGATTGTTCTTCTGTTTTATCCTTACAGTCTCTCACAGAAAGGCCTGGTCCCTCCAGGCAGATTTTAAATGATTTTTCTGCGCTGAACCTTTCAAAAGCCTCCACTGATAGCCTTCTTATCTCGGTCTCTCTTCCTTCTGTTAAAGATCTTCCTACTTCCAAGTTTGCCTTTACTCATGCTGATTCCTGTGAGATTGCTATCACGGCTGCTGATCCCTGCGCCCAAACCTTGGATAACCCCCCTTATAATCTTCGCCCCTTGGCCAATAGAAAGGGTAAGGGTCAGGCTGTAGGAGGCATTGCCTCGGACCCAGTTGTAATTGGGCCAAGGAAGTTAAGGGGAAGAAAATCGTTACTCTCAAAAGCCCAGTTTAAAGCTGTCATTGACATTGCCGACGGGAAGCAGAAAACTTTTCCCGGGGTGCTTAGAGCGGAGCCACCACCCCCCCCTGTTCCCTGATGATCCTTCTTTCCTTCAACTGCAGAGGCTTAGCTAGCCAGCCGAAAAAGCTAGCCTTCAAAAACCTTGTGCACTCATATAATCCTGATGTTATATTCCTCCAAGAAACAATGGGGAAAAGCGAAGATGTTATCTGTTCTCTTCACAAGCTCTTGCCTGGTTGGGTCTTCTCAGCTCTCGACGCCTCAGGGAGGTCGGGGGGTGTAGCTACAGGTTACAATTCGAGGAAGCTCAAGGAAGTCTCCTCTTGGGGTTCTGAAAACTGTTTGGCAATGGAACTCTATTCTGGAGAGTTGTGTATTCCTTTCCTTTTCCTGAATTTCTATGGGCCCTGTATGGAGAGGGAATGTTACTGGAACTCTTTTTTCAGCTTCTCTTGTCTCTCTCATCCTAACCTCATTATTGGAGGCGACCTGAATTTCTCCCTCGGGCATTCGGAGTCCTGGGGTGTTAATGCTCACTCGGACCCCCTCTCTGTTTTCTTTAGAAATAAAATTGCTTCCTCCCATCTGGTGGATGCCCCACTGATCAAATTGCGCCCTACCTGGAGGAATAGACGCCTCGGTGCTGATTGGGTGGGCAAAAGACTTGACCGCTTTCTTCTCTGTGAGCCCCTGGTGGATTTTCTTTCAGTCTTTAGACACTGGGTCGGGGAAGGGGGTCACTCTGATCATTTCCCGGTTCTTCTGGAATTGAAAGGAGCTTCAAAAAAACCTGGAACCCCGTTTAAATTTAACTCTTCCTGGTTGAAGGATGCCTCCTTCGAAGCCCTCTTCCATGAAACATGGAGAAAGGACAATCATCACGAAGAGGGAAGTAGAAGCATCCACTTTTCGAATAATCTTAAGAGACTGAAGAAAGCAACAAAAGAATGGGTGCAGCAGAAGAATTTGAAGGAAGAAGAAGAACTCAAAAGCATAAATTTCGAGCTAGACCTCCTGGAAAATTCGGATGGAACTGGCTATGAGTCCTTGGATTCCAGAAACAGAATTAAAGATTTGGAAGCATCTCGGAGAAAACTCCTCCAGTTAAGGGAAGAAAGCTGGAGATTGAAAAGTAGAGCCATT
The DNA here is from genome assembly GCA_034641835.2 of Pinus albicaulis. Lineage (NCBI taxonomy): Eukaryota > Viridiplantae > Streptophyta > Pinopsida > Pinales > Pinaceae > Pinus > Pinus albicaulis. The sequence continues at coordinate 823,909,744 of CM076575.1, forward strand.
TGGCTGCAAGCGGGAGATGAAAACTCCAAGTTCTTCCAGAACTATGCAAAGGGCCGGAAGATTGCTAACACAATCTGGGAGCTGAAAAAAGAGGATGGGGAAATGGCAAAATCCTTTGAATATTTGGCTGCCCTAGGGGTAAACCATTTTAAGAATCTTTTCAAAGCTCCAGAGGAAGTTTCCATAGCGGAGGTCATCAGAGTTGCCCATTTCTTTCCAAGATATGTTGAGGAAGAAGACAATGACTCTATCATGGAAGCTGTCTCTAAATAGGAAGTGGAGGACATCCTCAAGGATATGCAGAAGGACAAAAGTCCTGGACCAGATGGGTGGACAGTGGAATTTTTTCTCCATTTCTTCGAATTCCTGGGGGATGATCTGGTTGCGGTGGTGGAGGAATCGAGATCCTCTGGATCTATCTATCAACCCTTCAATTCAACCTTTCTGGCTCTAATCCCCAAATCTGATCAGCCAGCCTCTTTTGATGACTTTCGGCCTATTTCCCTCTGCACCTGTGTCTATAAAATCATTGCCAAAATCATTGCTTCCAGGTTGAAGCCCTTCTTATCAAGACATATCTCTCCAGAGCAGTTCGGTTTCCTGGATGGAAGACAGATTCATGAAGCAGTGGGAATTGCCCAAGAAACCCTGCATAGCTTAAAGAGAAATGGAAAGAAAGGGGCAATTGTTAAAATTGATTTATCAAAGGCCTATGATAGAATAAGTTGGATGTACTTGCGCCTACTGTTGACCCACCTTGGTTTCAGATTTGATATTGTTAGATGGATCATGAGCTGCATTACTACATCCTCCATATCCTTATTAATCAACGGAGCAACTTCAAATTTTTTCAATCCGGAGAGAGGACTAAGACAAGGATGCCCTTTGTCCCCTCTACTTTTCTTGTTGGCTGCTGAAGGGATTAGTCTGATGATTAGCAGGGCAAAAAGACAAGGAGAGATCAGAGGAATTGAAGTGGCTGTTAACTTGTGGGTAACCCATCTGCTCTTTGTAGATGACATCATTTTATTTAGCAATGGCAGTGTCGAGGACTGTAGAGCTCTCAAGAACATTCTGGACCTTTTTCTTAAAGCCACAGGTCTTAAAATCAATGAGCAGAAATCGACCCTCACAGTCTCTGGAATGTCTTTGGAAGAGAGTGGCAGTGTAGGGGCTCTTCTTCCTTTCGAAATCAAAACTCTGCAGGAAAGCTTTAAATACTTGGGATTCCTGTTGAAACCTGACACTTACCGGATTCAGGACTGGAAATGGCTCCTGATCAAAATAGAAAAGAAACTCAATCTGTGGAGTCATAAATGGTTGTCTAGAGCAGGGAGGCTGGTCCTAATAAAATCAGTTCTGATGGCAATTCCCGTTTATTGGGCAAGTCTTATGTGGGTACCCAAAGGTATATTAGCCTCCATAGACAAACTGTGTAGCAGATTTTTATGGGCTGGATCCAAAGTTGAACATGTGACTCCCTGGGTCGCATGGGATAAGATTTCGAGACCGAAAGAATGGGGTGGCTGGGGAATTAAGCACTTGTTCTCTTTTTCAAAATCCTTAGCAGCAAAGCTGGCATGGAGATTTATATCGACGGATTCCCTATGGTCTACTGTTACAAAAAGAAAGTACATAGCCCCGACCACTACTATTGAATGGGTCCGCAACCCTGCAAAGTCCTCCAAAAATTCCTCTGTGGTCTGGAAGGCAGTAGTTGCTTCGGCCCACATAATTGAACAAGGACTTGCTTGGAAAGTGGGGGATGGTACCCGGGTGAGAATCGGATGTGATCCCTGGGTAGGTTGCTCGGAAAGATATGCCCTATCACATGACCTGAAATTATCTTTGACTGAAAGGGGCTATCATTTCCTGAACCAGGTGGCCAATCCTTGGACCACTACTATATAGAAACAAGGGTGGCTGACAGATGCTGATCTTCTTTTGGAGGAGAGATGGAGGGAGGAATGGAGCCTCTTTTTGTTGGATCTCCAAAACTCTTCAGTCCGGATCTCAGAAGCAAGAGATGAGCTAGCCTGGGTCCATGCTCAGACAGAAAGCTACTCTCCTAAGATGGGTTACAAATGGATGATGTCCCAACAAGGCTGGGATGACCCTGCTTGGTGGTCTAAGCTCCTTTGGAAGTTGAAATGTCCTGCAAAAACCAGACTTTTCTTCTGGTGCACCCTTCAGAAAAAAGTGCCAACATGGGATTTCTTGCAGAAAAGGGGGAAAATTGGTCCAGGATGGTGCTCTCTTTGCAAAGCAAATGAGGAATCAACTTTGCATTTATTTCTTACATGCCCTTTCAATGTCAGCCTGTGGGCTGAAACCTTGAGACTCATAAATTCTCCTCTCAGGTGGGAAGGAGACAGTATCCAACAAGCTTGGTTCCGGTGGTGGCAGGAAGCCTCTGATGACAAAATCCGATCCATCCCTCTTTTGATAGCTTGGGGCACATGGCTAGCAAGGAACCAAGTAATTTTCAAAGATCTTCCTTTCCCTATTGGAAAATTGGCTGTGGAAGGGGCAGCAATATATGACAGCATTCCATCCCCATCTGGTCAATCCATCCACCGCTCTATTCAGCCTGAACTTATTAGAGAATCTGTTCCGTGGGCATATTTTGACGGGGCTGCAGACTTAAATGGACAATGCGGAGCAGGTTTGGTTATTCATGAAACTCCTGATAAATCTTTTCGAGCCTCAATAGGCCTTGGGCAGGGGACTAATAATTTTGCTGAGCTCAAGGCCTTACATCACCTACTATGCTGGCTATCCTTGAAACAGATGAGACAGGTTCAGATCTTCGGTGACTCAAAGAATGTAGTGAATTGGTTCAACAGGACTCAACATTGCAGAAATTACATTTTGCTTCCTTTTCTTAATGAGATTTTGTATATCAAAAGTTTCTTTAATGATATTACTGTTTGCCACATTTACAGGGAAAGAAACCAGGAGGCAGATAACTTATCTAAAACAGGTGTACAGCAAGTTTTGGGGACCTGGTCAGTAACAGAGATGGACAAGGGGGTGATCACTCCTATTGATCAGCCAGTCTTTGGATGATGCTGTTCTATTTTGAACTATACTATTTTTTTGCAAGCTGATGTTATTATAACTTTATGATGAACTAATTTTTCTGTTATGTTTATTTATAAAAAACTATGGATCTGAATTTTCATAAAAACTTTTCCTGCGGGCTGTTTTCCTCTTCCGAGGAGGCATGCTGTTTCAGTTTAATCTCAAAAACTTTCGTTTTGTTCCTTTGAGAAGCTTTGGGACCGGAATAGTGTCTACTACCGGTCTCAACAGTATATCTTTTTGTTAAATTCGGATTTACTTCAGATCTCTGAAGGCTTGCCTCTGTTTCTTTCATTATCTCTGTTTCGATGATATGCCGGGAGATATGAAAGACTGGAAGCGTTTTTTGATGTCAGAATTTTCTTCTGCTTTGGCAGCCTTAGAAGTACCCATGGGTGCTCAAGGAAGCCGTGACTGCTTTTCTCCCTCATCTGAAGGAGATTGGGAGGTGTTTTGTAATGCTTTGCATATGCTCTGTGATTCTCTAATATATAGAAAATCCGATTTTTTATGATTTTTTTTAGTGGAAAAAAAGTCAAATTTGAATTATAAATAATTACTAAATAATGATTTAATAATTATTTCATATGAGAAATAATGGAATAATAAATAAATAATGATTTATTTAATTATTCCTTAGTGGTCAAGTAAAAAATGGTTAGAAATAATCATTAAATAATGATTTAATATTTATTTCAAGAGAATAATAAATAAATAATGATTTATTGAATTATTCTCATGGGGCTTTTGGATTTTAATGAGAAATAATTTAGGAAAATGATTCACTAAATTATTTCCTATGGTGAAAGTGGGTTTTAATATGTAAAAACCCATCCTACATGGTGTATTTTGATCAACCTAGTAAAACATGGCTAGGTGATCATTTTTTGGGTGATAATAGTTACCCCCCAACGTAAGAATTTCAGGAGCACATCATATGACCGAAATACTTTGTAGGTTCACTTTCATGAGACACCGAATGGGATTCAGAGAGAGAGAGAGAGAGAGAGCAAAGAAGGGAAGGACTGAAATTGAAGGTGGAAAGATCCACTTTTCAAATAGAAGTCTCCTTTTATGATGAGTACGAGATTTCAATGAGACGCGGGAGGCATACCCATACCCGCTGAGATAAATGGGATGTGCCAAAAAATGTGGGTCTGAGCTACAAAGTACATGATACATGATATGCTGGTGTCAATGGGCCATAAAATTATATAATGATATAATGAGTCCCATATATATAATTGCATGGAATATAGAGGCTAGGAATGATATAATAAAATATGTTGATTTGAGTATATAGTACATAATTCCCCTAAGCTAATGTGGTGGGGGAGATCACAACCAAAGAAACCCTGTTGAAAAGGAGAGCGCTTTGAAGATCTGAATGGACCATCTGAATGAGAAGTCCATGTTGAGGGATTTACGATCAGCAGAAACCGACCAAGTCAAATCAACATAACTACATCTGAGGCTGGATCATAATTTGTTGATATCTAGGCATGCGGGGGGCTACCTGAAGGGATGCCCCCTCATGAGGTCTAGAACATATCACACACACCTGGGAAATGCTGGGAAAAACTACTGGATCACTGGACCATCAAGGGTACTATTGTCGATCATGTTATAATGAGTTGGAGTCAAGCATGCAAGAAACAAACAAGCTAAAGGGAAATGATGATTCCCTTTTCTTGATATGAGGCACCAAACAATGATGAAGTTTGAAACCAAGGTACATCACCCTATATACCAATCTACCAGAATAGACGTGTTGAAGTCAATAGAAGATGGCCCACTATAGTTGAGGCACTGAAGATTCCTCAACAAAGGCACGAGGATCATAGTATTGCGACTGATATAGACTGATACTAGGGATGATAATGGAGGAATAAGGTGACTGGTTGACTTATTAATTCCATTTTCAGAGCATAATACGCAAGGTTGACCTGGTAGTGACTAACACAATTCTGGAGGGGATGGTAAATTACTTAGAGAAAGGCTTTTCAAAGATAAATTAGATAGCTGGAGGTCAAATATGAGCAATATTGGATGAATGCAACACACATAGGGATGATATACTGTAACAAGACTCAATAGGACTCTGAACAAACTCCATGGATGTAGGGGTGACTCATCTCTTATGCTCTGAACAAGGGTGACTATGATGTTTCCACATGGGGAAATCCCAAAGGGGACCATAAAAACATGAGTAAATAGTGGTTGACCACGACAAAAATCTACACATATGTCAACAAGTATAAAGGCAAAGTGGTAGCAGAGCACAAGCGAATCATATGAAGAGATTAATTTTTAATAGGTTGCAAAGTGAGACCTTGTGGAAAAAATTGCTTCCTGACGAAGATTTATATTACCAAAAACAAAGAGACCCATTATAAAGCTTAGTGAGAGCTTTCCAACGGTGTTGACGGTTCATCAAACTGAACTACAATTTGCTTGAGATGGCTGGCAAGGGAAAAACTAGGTTTTTTTCCTATAAAAGGGCTTCTTGCCCCCAATTTTAATTCATTTGTGCATTGAGTTGTTGGAGAGTTTGGAGAGGAGGAGGAGGCCCTAAATCTTGGTGAGCTCGTAGTAGAAAAAACGACCGTCAAAATTTGAATCAATGAATTTTAGGTAGGTGGCCTAACCTTACTCATCATTTTCAGTGGACTGGATTTCCAAATTAGGTCTTTAGCTGGATGAGGGGAAATTTTTTTGTTCTTCACGACCTTTTAATGTGCCCTAGGGCACTGAAAAGGGGCAGAAGAGTGTGCCAAATGTAGTTTTTTGTGGAAAAACTATGCCCTGGACCTAAGGGGAAGACAAAACTGGGGATCTTTTGAAGGCTGAAGCTGAACTCTATAAATGTGTTTTGGTACTCTGTGACTAACAAAGCATGATGATATTTTTTAGGTATGGAAAAGTTGAAGGTATTATGGCAAGGATGAGAATTTGATGATATTCACTCTTAGGTTGAGGGGAACTGGGCTGTTAGAGGGGCTCTTTCATGTTATGGGTTAAATTATTTGAGAGCCCACTAATGAGGGATAGTGAGCTACTATTATCTCAATTCGTGAGCTATTGGGATCCAGACTAGGAGGCATTTGTGGTATAGGGTCATGCGATTGAGAACATCATCCAAGATATTTATTTCTTGACATGGTTTCCATCCTTGGGGGTGGTTGGGGAGATGCATCTTGTGCTATCTCATGGAAGGCATATTGAGGAGTTTGTGGATCTCCATTATGTGACAGGTACTTAGGTAAAGGATACGAGTATCCAGATACATGACATGGAGTGATTGGGGACATGGGATACAACTAAAATGGTGGTGCACATATTGGGTAGCCATGCTTTTCACCGCATCACTAGAGGGAAAATGATGCTAGTAGAGAGTGTGCTCGTAGGGACCTAGTATGGGTGGGCCTAGATGTTACTAATGTCATTGAAACATCAACTAAGTTTATGCAGGCAGGTGACTAATGAGAAATTTTAATTTGAGACAATATTACTCTTATTCTTCATTAAGAAGATCCCACCATATGACCACATGTGCATATCCATGATTGAGGTCCATAGGAGCCCATGATGCATCGTTAGGGACAATTATTGCGACAAGCCAGAGGAGGAAGAGTCAAACGTGTGTTATGACTTGATTTTTTCTCCCATTGGGATCATATGCCGCTCTACATAGAAAATTATCCATATAGTGGTATGAACTTGTAGGGAGATCCTGAGCTACTACTTCCACAAGGACGAGCATGGGTACCAAATGGTAAGTGATAGATGCTATATTTTGGTTGCATGTATAGTTTAGAAAATGTATGTATATGGTATTGATTTTCAAAACTTTGACATGCAGATATAACACTATTTAAGCCAATAGGATATGCAGGATGAGCTGCAACACTTGGGGCTACAGATAAGAGGGGATCGACATCTTAGCCGAGACCAGAGAGTGATGCATTATTGGAGGATCTTTGTTGGATATTTGACCTAGTACTGACCAAGGTGACATAGCATGGGTGGCACAAGCTAGAAGATTAGTACATGGATGCATGTACAAGTCATCCCTCTGAGTGGCGAGCTATTATGAGGTGCACAACTATGTCTGTTCAGGCAGTCAAAGACTTACAAGATGGGGGAGTGGCCTCGCTGGCTTGATACCCTAGTGATTAGGCATGGGGGCATAAGTTCCCCTATTTTTGTATGTATGGTTATAACATTCTATGGACATGTCAGATGTATTAGACTCTAAACACTTATGATGGATATTTTGATACATAATATGGTTATGCATGATTTTGACGACGTGGTTTCCATTTATTTGTTTTATGGATGCCTTCTTGTGTATGCATTTGATAAATTCCAAACTAGAATATTGTTTGCAATTGTATCTACATAGTTATTTTGGGATATAGGAACATGATTGAATGAAAGTGATTCAAATTCATGTGCCAAAAGATTAACTCGTAGATATTTTCTAAATAGGACAAGATTACACACATAATAAATTCCATTTAATTGCATGACGAGTAGCAAGGAATCGAGACAAACATGAAGGTGAAGGATGTGATGATCAAGGGAATCAACTAAAAAAAATATCACTGCATCATATTCAGCCTGATTTTTGGTGGAATATCTGATGCATATGCCATTGGAGTGGGATAATGAATGCAAAGGGGAGAAAATGACCCAAGTTGTTGAGGCTAGATTCATGGAGAAGTGACTCGCACCATAGACATAACTGATATATGGTGTGAGTGATGGATCCATCTAAAAGGCGCAAGAAGACAACCAACGAGATGATGGAAGATGCAACCTACCTAAATGAAAAAATAAAAATAAAAAATATGCATTTTAGTGGGAAATGTTATGAGTAGAATTACTTCAAGTAGAGTACACTGCTAGGGTTGGGGAGAATCTCTCCCTCTAGTCCCTCTAAAATATATGCCCCTTTTCCCAAACACTTATAGATAATGTAAGAATTTTTCCATAATGGTTTGAACTTTCCATGTCTTAGGAAATCATGGGCTTGATCATAAACCATAACAAGATCACCTTCATGGAATTTACAAGGGTAGACTTTATGGTCATATTGGGATTTGGTGCCCTTTTTAGCCACTTTGATGGTTTGAAAAGAAAATCAACGGTCTTCATTTCCATACCCTAACATGATGATTCTTTGTTATAAGGGTTGGTTGTCTGAGAGGAGTTTGACGATAAGGTGCAGGGAGGTAATTTCACACTTGATTGGTAAGAATTCCTCCTCTCCATGAACAAGGTGGAAAGGAGTGAACCTAATGGTGGTTTTAACAGAAGTTCTATACGCCCAAATCATAGGGAAGAGCATTAAATTCTAGTTTGTATTGTGTTTATTCACCATCTACTGAAGCATGGTTTTAAATATTTTGTTGACAAGTTCAACTTGTCCATTCCCTTGGGGGTAGTATGTAATATTCCCAAAATTTATACCTCATCTAAATGGAATATTATAGTTGATTTTATCTTTATATAAATTAATAAATGGGTAGGGAGGCCCATTGACAAGAAGAATAACATTCCTCATGTGAAAGGAGGAAGAATAAGTAGCTAAAAGGAGCACATTTAGGTGTGAACAAGGAAGATATCATGTTGATTCAGTCATATTTGACCAAGTCAACACATGCTGTCTAGATACATTGCATCTCCTTGATGAACAACGCAGATTTGGTGGAGGACAACTTGCATGAGCTTGGCGGAAAATGTGGATGGGACCCAATGAGGAGAGGTTCATTTGCTATATATGAAGAGGATGGAAGCCTTTGCCATTCATGTTATGTTATATTATTATTTGGTCTATATAGACTTTTTGCTTTCTCTTGCTGTTTAGCAGGGTTGCAGTGCTGTTGAGCACCGGGTGTTCTCGAGCGGGAATCCCACCTCTTCCCTTGAGAGGTCTCTTGGGAGAGTATTGTATTGATTTGTTTCACATCCAGGCTTGATGCCAAGTAGAAATCTTCAGTCACAACGTTATTTCTATAGAAGTGTAATGTTGTGTTGCAGGGTGTTGCAGTGGAAGATTGATCATTCCACTCTCGGGTCTGTTTTTCAGTAGAAGGTGCCTTCCTTCTCTTCAGAGATAAGAAAAGGAGATTTTTGAGCTTATTTCCTATCTTGGCAGTAGGCCAAAGCACCTCTTCTCTTCTATAGCGCAGTCCCTTGCAGGAACTGGGTCCTTTTTCAAAGAGTTGTTGCAGTGGGGTTTTTACCCTTGTTTTGGAGCTAGTTTCCCAGGGAAAGGGCCAACCCTTCTCTCGGAAAGCTAGAGGAAGGGATATTTATCCCTCTTTGTATTATTCAGTCACATTCATGTCATTTTTTAATGAGACTACGTTATTTCTAAGCTGAATAAATCATATCTGCTCTTTCTTGTACATGTGTCTCAAGAAACCCTTGCCAGGTTAACTCTATAATGCAATAAGGAGGCCAGATCTCTATTTTCTTAGAAAATTGTGCCATATATCTCCCGATCTATGTTTTTATATTTTAATGTTGCAGAAACCATTATGGATTAACGCTGTACATGCTTCATTATTTTCTGCATAATCAGATGTCATGGGATTTGGGTGTTGCTAAGACATTGTAAGGCCGGGAGACCTGTTTAACATATCAAAAGGGATTTCTTTCTGATCCCCTTTTTCCTATGAGGTCCCTAGTCTATATGCTAAGGTAGAAAACCATTATTTCCCCTGGTTATAACGCAGTTACCTGGGAATAATGTTCTGGGGGTCTATTCTGCTGCTTTTCCCCACTAGGAGACAATGTATAAAGGCATTCTTTTGCTGATATGTTCATAATCTGATGGAAGGGTGTTCATGAAAATTTTCATGAGATAATTTTCTGTAGTACTTCATTGGTGCTCATGTATTGCTGTAGCTCCACATTTGGAATATCTTAAGATATTCCCAATAGTGTATTTTTTTCCCTATTTTGGGATATTACATAGTAGGACGATGAATATTGATGTTAAAAACCCAATAATAGGTTAGTTAATGCAAGATCTCATCTTCGAAGTACTAGCCATGGTAAAAAACCAATTTTTTCAGAACCCCAAATTGAGCGATGACATGAGTGAGGTGGGGGCAAAATTTATGGGTTCACAAATAAGTGAGGATATCACCATACCATAGATCGTTAGAAGATATAATGAATAAGTGTTCATTTGGAAGGTCATCATTCAAGGGAAAATATTTCATATGAGAAGGAAATTTTGATATGAATTCAACAAGGGATAATCCTTTCTTTCTCTTAGGTGTTGCAAATTCCAAGTCAAATTCGTGGAGGATAACGATAAATCAGGCATAATTCCCATTGATGATTCGTCGACTCAATAAGAATGCCACAGGGTTGGAATTAGTAAAAACCTTACTGGTATGTGTGAGGATATAATGATGAAGTTTATGGAAAAAAAAAAATAACAACCAAAGCGAATTTTTATTCATGGGAATAGGACACAAGGGGTCTGTTAAGGTCAACTTAGTTTGCAGCGCTTTTCTGGGTAAGTTTTGCATGTGTTGTTTTTTGTCACTTTTTCCATTTCTTTTGCTTTTATGAGTGTTATTTTTCCCATTTATTTTAATAGTATCTATATTTTTAACTATTATTAGCTTGTACAAGTGTTGTTTCTGTATGTTGTTTACTTTTTACAAGTGTCACATTGACTTTTTTTTTTCCCTACCAACAATTTTTGCCGATGGGTCATTTTGTGCATGTATGTTTTTACTTTTACAGATATGGAGGATAGATATGCATACATGAATTTCCAAAAGTTAGGATTTCAGAAAGCTTCATGCAGGTTCCTTGTCTTCCCTTATGCAGATATCATCAAGTGGATCCTGCCACACATAGATACAAAGATCATGACCCTCAATGGTTTTAGTGGACAATGACTTGCCTCATACATGTCTCATGATTTTCGTCTCATGTATCATTTTCCCATGCTAAAAGCATACATGGATTATCATTTTTATGCAGTCACCAGTTATTTGAGCACCAAGGATATCATCAAAATGTGGGTGAAAGAGACATCCAGATTTCGTCGGACAACTAGTAACACATACAAGACTAAATCGCTTAGAAAGATGTTCCAGTACCTAATTATTTCGTGCTACTAGATATATGGCCAGTAGAGTACTAAAACCTTCCTAAAAGGTTGGGTTTATTTATTACATCAGATTGTCAATGAGGGGAAGGTGTTCAACTGGTCATATCTTTTGGCACAACGATTTAAGATCCATGTGACTAATACAAAGAACCCTCCTAAGGGAAAGAAATCTAGATTCTATATGTTTGCATACTCGTTGGATGGTATTTGTTCTCATAATTCTTTTCCTATTAGGAGATGGACTTGGACACAAAAAGTGTATTTTTTTCATATTTATTGCAAGTTTCTTTTAGAGTGAAATTATATAGGAGTCATGGAGAATCTGTATGATCACTTCCTAATTATATTGTACCCGATGATCTTCAAGGAAGAACCACATTACATGTCCTGTGAGGCTATGGATGCAGGAGCATAACTTGTCGATTGGTTTGCCTCACCTGATGACACTTACCTCAGGGTGTTTGGTTTTCATAAGTCATCACATCTATTACCAATATATGCCACTGATAAATTGTTCATGTAGGAGATTTATTATTAGATTACCATAGGCTTATCAAAAATATTGCAAAGGAAAAAAAAAACCACCTTGGGCCACTCTTCCTTTGCAAGCGGGATCCTACAAGATTAAAAATATGAAGGTTGAAAAAACTTATGGTAATGAGTTGGAGAAATTCAAGTTCGGTCTTATGGAATACCACCCGTATGATCCTAGAAGTGTTTTCAAGCATCACTGTGCCAAGATACATTTTAACTGGCCAAGTGGGACCTATTATAGACCAGAGGAGGAAAATATTATGGGTTGTTATAATGCCTCTATGACCCGTGCACCAGTCAACCATGTAGGTCCATCGCATGTGGCTCTATAAAAAGAAACTACTCCGGAAGCAGGGCTACCAGAAAATCACAACTAGTAAGAATAAGAATAAAAGGAAGGTTTCACATAGTCTACCAAAGGAGAAAAGATGAAAATACAAAGTAGATCCAACGATCTTAAAAGCGGCTATGGAAATAGAGAGAAAGAGGAAACAAAAAGGGAAAGAAGAGTAAGAGAAAAGACAAAAGGAATAGCATGATAATAAAGAGCAAGAGTAAAGGCATATGCAAAAATAAGAAATGAGGACAAAAGAAGAAGAAGAAACAATGTCGAAGCAAGTCGAAGAAAAAGAGAAAAAATGGCTACTAGAAGAAGAAAGAAAATAACAACAGGATAAAGAACTTGCCCAAGAGATTGAAGACTTGATAGTGATTCAAGAGATGGAGGAAGTGCAAGAGAAATAAGATCAATATTTTTATCTCATGCCTTGTACAAAATATATCATCATTTAGTCTCCCCCTCCTCTTGTAGAAGCACAAGCTCCAGATGATGAAGAGGAAATTGATCCTCTTGATGAAGGTACGATCATGGATATTTTAAACTTAACTTTCAATCAGCTTCAGAACACAATTTTGAAATAAATAAAGAATCACTTTCCATATGACCTCACACATCATGCTTTTATCAAGGAGAAGGTGATTGTAATGAATACTAGAAAGAATCCCAAAGTTATTTCGGCAACTAACTTGGCCTTTGTAGGAGCCTCTAAGTCAAACAAAAAATATTTGATGGCCAAGAATAGAAAAATGACGAAGAATTTAGAATTTGCAAGGAAAAAAATTGAACAAATCTATGCAGAGGTTTAGAAGGAGTTTCCCACACACGTGTACTTAGAATAGCTTCAGGAAACTATTCTTGATGAAGCACTAGCATTGGGAGAAACCATGAGGAACCTATATCATGAGTTGGTCATAGTGCACAAAGAAATTGTCCCTTTACATGACATGTAGAAGAAATCAAGGGATAATGCAAAAACTATCAAATTTGTTCAAACAAATATCATTTTAGCGCATGAATGGGGAATTCAATACAAAGGTGCACCACCTGAGTTAGCTAAGAAAAAAAGACATCAAGATGAGTGGGAGAAAGATGAAGTTTAAATGATTATACAAAGCAACAAAAAGCTCAACACTTTCATAACCAAAATCTTATCCTCTTACTCATTGTTGAACAACAACATAAATTTTATGGTGAAATTGCATAAAATCCCTTCAGTAGGCACATTATTAGAATAAAAAGGCATAAATGTGGTCAGATAGGAAGTCTTAGAATACTTGGACTAGTTGAAGCAAATTGCCACCAAAGAGGACCTAGAAGTCAATAGACATAACATGTAGAAGTATATTGGTGGCACTGTTAAAATCAACAATATGTTGTTATTATTGAAGAGGAAACATAGTCTGGCTCCAAAACTATGTACCCATATGTAATGGAGGCTAGAGTCTTCTTTCAACCTAATCCCATCACAAAATTTGAGGAGACCATCGCATAATACAAATCTTGGAATCACTATGTGACTAAAGATTTGCAAGTAGAAGTTTCCTCAAACTCAAGCTTGATATGTTATTTTGTCTTATTAGGCTCTACCCATTGTTGTATTTTATGGGTATTTGTAATATTGTATTTGAAATAAATTTTTAAGTGGAAGTCCAAGTGCCTATTGTGGAACATGAAGGGTCATTAGTTAGAAAAGGACAAAATAAATCAAAGAGTCACGAGGAGAGTTCAAAGGTCATAAAGGGGAGATGGATGGTCATATAATATGTTATAAATACACCATCATAACTCATGTAAAGGGATTCAAATCAAAAGCTTGGGAGATTTGTTTAGAGCCTTGGCTTCTCCTATTTAGCATAGGAGTATTATCTTTATTTGGAGAAGCAAGTGTTGACTTCATGTTCCACTATTGGGGCTAGTGTCTTGTCAATTGTAAATGTAAGTATGGAATTTTCACTTTTAATAAAAGCTTAGAGTTGGCACGTCTTCATGCATATGTTGTGGATGTAGTAATACTATTCTTGTTATGTTTGCGATATATGTTATTTCATTTATGGTAATGATTATGAAGTAATTCATTTTCTTTAATATGAATCTTGTTGAATGTGCGTTTTTATGTTATTTCGATCATGGTTATCTTGTGAACTATTTTGCAGGATAAATTATGATTCTCTTCTACTGCTCATGCGTCTCTTATAAGTTAAGTACTATTACATGCTTCTAATGGGATCACTTTATTTCCATTTGATGTGATGGAACCTCTCATGAATTACACTTGAAATTTCTCAAAGTTCGTACACTTGTTTCCACCAAAGTCACGTATACATCATTCTTTGAGTTATTTGTAGCCAAGGCACACCATTAAAACCCACCACTTCGGCAACCGGTTTTATTACGGTTGGGGCTTCTACTCCAAACGATGTGGGTGTAGAAATTATGCTATATATTTGCAACTTATCATAAAATTTTAAACAAAATCGCAAGACACAAACCTACTGTACTGCTCTGCGGATATTATTTCACAATTTATAAAAAAAAATTCAGACATGCACGAAGAAAAATCATACATGCAACAAATATTTTTATCTGGGGAAAGAAATCTGCTAAAAACCCCAATTTCTCTTCCATTTATTAGATGAAACAAAGATGTAATACATTTTATTTACTCAACTGAGCTCACCCTGCAAGTGCACAACCTATTTATTTTCTCATTCAAGGCCTCTGACCCATACTTAGTCAATTTATACCTTTTAATGAGCTCCTATTTCCTTGTGCTTCTCCCTGGGGAATTATACCCCTGTTATTTAGGAAATTCCTCTAATTGATTGCACAATTCCTTTAGAATGATCATTTGACTGCATGCAACACCTTTATACTTAGAACTGGTCTACAATTAATGTTACACTACCTTGGAATATCCATCTCAACTAGGTAACTCAAATTATTTGCATGCACTAGCTATTTTGGGTTGATTGATCTGTTAACTAGATGATCACTAAGTTTGACTAAAGTCCCACTACACAACTTGACCCTACAATAGTTCTTCCAATAGTTGGAACTAGTTTAACTAAAAAAAACCTTAGATAATTGACCTTTATTGCTACAAATTAGAAATCACACATGTTAAACTGAACTCTAACTCCTCCAACTCTAATTTACTAAGTAAACTGGGTGACACAAGCCATGTCACTAAAGTTAACATCATCAAAGTTTTTTTCTAATATGGAAATTTGATTTTTCTCAATTTAATCAAAGCAAAATCAAATTGAGAATTTATTGCTACATTTTTCAACACTCCCTCTGAGGAAGAAAGGGATTATCAACCAACCCTATCCTGCACCTGTGGAACTTAATATTACCTCTTTAATGCCTTTGTTAAAATGCTTGCATCTTGTTCCTTTGTAGGAATGTATGACAAAAACATGATCTGCCTCTGCAGAAAATCCCGTAGATGGTGATACTGGATATCTATATCCTTGGATCAATCATGAAATTTTTTTTTTTTTTCCAGATTATCACAGTATATCATAGTTGGATCCATAATCTGACCAAAAAATTCAACAAGTATCTTTCTCATCCAGATAGCCTCACATGTTGCTTTACTGGCAACCATGTATTCTACTTCTACTGAGCCGAGTGCCACATATCTTTGCTTCCTGTTGTACCAAGAAACCGTTGTAGACCTAACACTAATAATTCCACCTGATGTACTCTTCCAGTCTAATGGAATCCCTACCCAATCTACATCTGTGAATTCATGCAGCTTCACTCCCTCTATCCATATGTACCATGGTCCAAACTGGGTAGTGATTTTGAGGTACCATAAAACATGGTGTTACACAGTATTTTTTCACCATCCCTGCAATCCCCATCCTGCACATTGGAGGACCATTCCCATGACTTCTGTGTATTTTCATACCTTGCCAAAAGTGTCATTGCATCCCTTAGCATGAGAAGCAGATTTTATCTTTTGACTATTCTTGGAGCAGACTCTCAGAAACATATGATTTTGGGTCAGCGCTGGTAGGTAGTTATGGCCTCGGGCCCATTGGTGCTCTGTCTCACTGGACTGACCGCGCCAAGCTATTTTTGGAAAGTTTTTTAAAATAGAATCAAAGTTTCCATTTCCAACCACTTCATGAGTGGAGTCAACATGGGTTTATCAACTGAATAACGTCAAGCACCTTCCTTTTGCTTCTTGTTCCCTACATTTGAGCAACCTCCCAAAGGATAAGGCCTCCCTTCTACCATATGAGGGATCCCAAACCACCTCCTCCTCTCCTATAAATACATCTCTCTCACATAGATGCAGCTAGTTGAAATGGTTGAATAGCAGAACAACCTGAATTATTGGTGTGAGATAGAGCAGAGAGATCCATTGTCGAGAGAGAACCTAGGCTTATTGCCTCGCCAAGTCCAATTCCCCGACGAATGCTTGAGATGCATTTTGAATGGACCCGCTGAAGAAGCTACGAAGAAAAGGCTCTTTTGGTTGTAATCTCTTTATCTCTTCTTATTAATACATGACTGATGTTTTGGTTCCCGTCTTACGTTTAATATGATTAATCTTGTGAAATGCGTTTAATTCTCTTTGACCAATTAAATAGTTATGAATGAAAATATGTTTTCGTATGCTGCTATCGTTCTCTGTTCCTTGTGCATGCACCTGAGTACCATCGCTGAAGGACCGCAACGTGTCACTACGAAGATCAAGAGAATGCTATCATAGCTATGACAACTGCGTTGGAACAAAGGTAGGAAATCCATCCCGACTTAGTTTCATTCATACACTAGGAATCCAAGAATTAGCATGTCCTCTTGCTACTAGAACCACCCTAGGGCTAGAGGGATCGCCTCTGTCCGCAGAGGGGATTTACCTTCATAAAAAGTTGGCGATTCCACTGGGGATCAATGTGTGTTTTCATCTCTCATTGTTTGTCTAGTGTTTTTATTGTCGAGTCAACTTTGGTCGTTTCATCGTTTTTCTACTTTTTTTAGCTTGTCTGATTGTTTTCAACCATCTTGTTCAGTCCTAGAGTGTCAGATATGACCTCTGCTCAATGGTTTTTATTTTTTCCCATAGTTTTCTTGCTCGATGCTGTTTCTTCTTGAAAAATCACGTCGATTGGCGCTTGTTTCTTTTGGCATAGGCGCGCCAACCCCTGTTTAGCACGGATTACAGCTAAATAGTCACGTTGAATCCTGTAGGATTAAGTTTCAGCCTATTTTCTGAGTTTTGTCAATATTTCATGCCTCTGGTTTGGATTTTTATCTTGAAATTGGTCCATTGAGATTGTTTGCACTCTCTTATCTTGTCCTTCTCAGATGTTCATCCATCATCTTATCAGTGGAGTTTTTCACCCTAGGGTTTCTAGGTGCCTTATGCCGCTTGTTTGGTTTTCCCTTGACTGAGCCTTTTGAGTTGAGTTTGAGTCAGTTTGGTTTGCATTGTTTCATTTGGTTGACTGGTTGTTTTAGCTTGTCTTTCAGTTCTTCGTATCTTTTTTTGTTGGATGATCATCTCACATTTCATTTAGCTCTCCATTCGTCACCTTGAGCATAGATTCCATTGCTCATTAAATCCGTTCGGAAGCCCTGTTTGTTTGAAGGAGTGAATCTCTGTTTTTTAGTGTGTTTGATGTCTGTCTTGGATTGGTCTTTCTGTTTAGATCATTTTCATTCAAATTCCTCAAAACTAGTGTTCATTTTTCTTTCTAGTGTAACAGTGCATTCTGCTTCTCATTCATCTAAAAAGACAAAAAATGCATTCTTTCTTTTAGCTTGAAAATGAAAAATGTTCTTTTGCATTAGTAGCGTTTAGTGAACAAGGAAAGAGCTTTTCATTTTTTCTTTGGTTGTCTTAGATGCATTAGGAAAAATTCTCTTGTATTCGATTGATTGCTGCTTTGTTTTGAATTACTATCCCTATCTTAGCTAGCGTTCATTAAAATGGAATGATTTTCTTTTGCATGTAGTTGTGCATTAATATTTTATATCACATTCAGTAAGGCCTTGAAACCGCAAAATTAATTCAATATCAACTTTAAAATGAATTCAATCAACCTAAGTGTTAATGGATTTCTAGAGACAGCCTTGAGTTGTGAAAGACCAGTGCCTAGGACATCTTATATATAGCAAGGAGCATAGGGTATAACAGGGGAAGTTATCAATAAGACGCTCTCATGCTATTTCCTGAGAAACAAGAGATATTAATCTGAATGGGACCAAGACCTTCAGAAACTGACACAGAGAAAGGAATACTGCAGAGGCAACGTGAAAAACTCTAATATCAAAGCAACAGACAATTCAGAGACAGCTTACTGTAAAGAGGGCCAATTCAGAAATACCTCACAGAACTTAAATTATTAGGTGTGGCTATGTATGAAAGATTAAGAGAATACTAGTTGTCAGTGAGATGATATCCAGATACACAATATTACCATGTAATGGGCTTACCAACTTAAGAATCCATACATGATAATAGCGTTTTAAAAATAACCTCCCAAAGAAACTAATATAGCAGAAATATGGTTTGAGTGAATAGTGAAACAGAATATCATGCCTGAGCCATATTTAATGTGCTTGACTAATCCGAGCATGGGTATCAAGTAGGATAAATCCATACCAAAAATCAGTGAGCCACTCGCATTTCAGAAACATGATACAGGAAAGATGGGTGAAATGAAATGATCTATTAAAATAACACATAGAGAGAAAGTTACACACTGTGAGAAATCAAAGACCAGAATCCTCTTTAAAGATGGAACTCCTCCTCACTGAGACCCAACGGGCTCTGTACATTCATATAAGAGCTTTTACAAAATTCATACAAAAAATTCTTTCACTGCCTGATTTTCTGATAAAATCTGGAACCATAAATCATCTGTTCTTCGGGAGCTTTATAGGAGAAAAAATAAAGCTCGAAAAGGGAGTAGGTGATGAATATTTAATTTTCTTCATTAAGACAAGATGGTGGAAATGTGAACGCCCATATTGCTGGATGAATCTGTAGCGCTATATGTACTCTGCTACCTGCTTACCGAAATAAATGCACTGGGTAGAAGTCTCTTCAGGAACACGACAAAGAAGTAAAATCACATAGACATTCCGTCCTTTTCTGAAAGAAAATGGTGCTGAAGAGAGAGCTTTAGGGTATTTTTTTCTGCGAATGGTACCCTCTGCCTTCTAAACCCTGAATTATGGTGTAAGATCTTCAATGCTGAACGTTGAATTCCTCGATCATTCACTGATATTTCTCTGCTGCTCCATTAATGTCTCCATCTGCGCAATCTGTGCTTTGAATGACTCTGGAGGATTTGACAGATTTTAGCCCTGCTTCTTTAATGGAAGTCTTGTCGACATACCTTCCCAGGCCTTTCTCCATAATTCCAGCCTCTGAAAAATGGTCCTTTGATGTGCTCTCTATTACAGTAATAGAGACTGTAAATTGTGGCAATTTTCCGCCTTTGTAACCCTGCAAAACCCGCAAACTCGTTAGGAAAACCATGCATGGGGATGGTGGATGTAGCGGGGTCAATGAAAATGGTCGTGCGGACATGGCGAAATGGTGAAACAATGCAGGGTGGCGGAAAAAATGCAGTGAAACGATGGTGGATGGACTGGTGAAATCTTTTAACGTAAAACATTGAAATTTGACTAATGAATGAAATATATAAGGGCGGAGGAGAAATACGACAAACACGTGGAATAGTGACAGGGCGGAAGACACGTGTCGATGGTAGGGAGGTAGGTGATCTAGATCGTCCGATCTCAAGACGAGATCGACGGCTGGAAATGTGTCAGAGGGTGATGAACGGTGGGCCAGGGGTACGATTTCCCCGTGTTAACTTGCGAGAAACTTTGTGGAGCGATCGTTGTCGGATGGGCCACTCTAGATCGGATGGTTCACGTGCATATCGCGCTAGATCTTCTGCTGAACTATAATGCGCGATGAGCGGCGGTTTTCAAACAGTGCTAAGTGACGTGTGTCACGCGATGAATGGCATCGCTCCAAAATGAGAAATACCGCCCGCCTACGAAAGGCGGTGTGATATAAACCAGTGGGTTTTGTACAGTGAGCGAGTGCACTATGGACCGTTGATTTTTTAGGTTGATCAGATGATGGATGGGGTGGGCCACGGGTGCGATGAATCCTTGTGAATGTCGTCCGATCTGTACAGATCGACGGATAAAACTGCGCCCGATACATATATATGTGATAAGCGCCCTCATGGCTAGTGCTCAGTTTCGACTTTCGGTCATGTGGAGAAAAAGGTGCAGGGGCCAGGTCCGAAAGGTGCTAGGCCTTAAATATATTATAATGTGGGATTTCGGCCCTTGTATGCAGTTTTGAGGCTGGGAGAAGGTAACGATGAGCAGAAAACGAATTTGTCAGGTGAAAAATAGGGGGTTTGAAAGGTTTAAGCGAGATTGCTTGTCAAAATTTAACAAGGGGGCTGACATGATCAACATTGGCTCCACCTGGGGACGACACGTTCATCCTTGAGCATGTCGAGAACTTCGCAGACCACTTGATGATCTTCTGTGTGAACTCTGCTCTTTAGCACTTCTACTTTTCTTTTCATAATTCATCACGACACCCACATTATTCAAACATGGGTGAAAATAGGAAACTAATATACGGTATAATACATCAGGCTATCTCTGCCTGAATTAGAACTGGAAGTAGGGTTTAAGAAACTGACCATTTACAGGGGCGTCAAGTAAGTCTCCCTGTAAATTTTCCAACTTGAAAGTGTTGTTACCTCCTTGTTCCACGATCTTGAAAGGACCGAACCAGAGTGGGTCGAATTTACCATGTTTTCCTTTTTCAGCCCTTCGGATATCCCACCTGAGCACTAAATCACCAATCTGCAAATTCATGTCCTTGGCATGCTGATCAAAAAGGTATTTCATTTTCTCTTGATATTCAGTCAGCCTTTGACTCACCTAGTTCACTGTTTCATCCAATTCCACCAGTTGATTTATTCTCTTGGTCATATCATCAGTCTCTTCTTGACTTTCCTGCATGAATCTGGCTACTGGTAGGGCTAATTGTATAGGGAATACTTCTGCCCTCCCATATACTAATTCATATGGGGATTTCCCAGTTTCTCTCTTGCTGGTAATTCTATTGGCCCACAGAGCAAATTTCAACTGGGAATCCCAATTTTTCTGATTTTCATTGATAGCCTTCTTCAGTGCCCTCACCAGGGTTTTATTGGAAGACTCTGCCAAGCCATTTCCTTGTGGGTAATAGGCTGTAGAGTGACTTAGTGTGATGTTATACTGCTGACAGAAGCTCACAAACTTTGCAGACTTGAAAGCCTGGGCATTATCAGTTACTATTCTGGCAGGGCAACCAAACCTGGATATGATGTTTTCTTCCATGAATTTTATTATCACAGTATCCGTGGCATTCCTCGCAGGTATGGCTTCCACCCATTTTGTGAAATAATCAGTGGCAGTTAAAATCCACTTATGCTGACCACTCGATGGAGGATGTATTTCACCTATAAAGTCAATATCCCATTTCCTGAATGGTTCATCCACGTGAACGAGAATCATGGGTAGAGGTGCCAAATTTTGTCTTTCAGCAAATTTCTGACATTTCTCACAGGCTATAACTCGAGCAAAAACATCTCCAAAAAGCTTGGGCCAATAGAAACCAGCCTTCAGGATTTTGTGAGCAGTGGCCCTCCATCTGTAATGGCCTCCGCAGATTCCTTCATGAAATTCAACCATTATACTCTCTACCTCATCCTCTGTGAGACACAGGAGTAGGATGCCTGAGGGATCTCGCCAGTATAGCCGGCCATTGGCGACTATGTACTTCTGTGATTTCAATCTTAGCGCTCTGTATTTAGCTTTATCACAGCTTGGAGGGCAGCTGACTGTGAGGAGATATTCTACTATCTCTTTGTACCACTGACTGGTGAGGTACTTTATATGTGTTTTCGGAGTAGTTATCTCTACTCCCTGTCGCTCTTCTTTCTCCTCAGATTCCTCACTTGCTATTATGGAAAAATTTATACCCAAAGCTTGATAGTTTGATTCAAATAATATTTTGGCAAGCCCTTGTCCTTTGATCAGTTTTGTGGGGCGGATGTCTAGCTCATATTCCTGTATTTTGGCAATCCACCTCCCCCTTTTTCCTTCACTATCCCCTTGGATAAGAATGTCTTTTACCGCAGCTGTAGGCACAAATGCAGTGATATGGGACTGCAAGATATACATGCGGAATGCTTTGAGGGATTTCACTAGGGTGTATGCTTGCTTTTCTAATATGTTATATTTTAGTTCTGCATCACGGGGCACTTGACTGAATAAGGCGATGGGCTGTTTGTACCCTTCTTCATTTTTCTGCAATAAAACTCCTGCTATTGTATGAGGTGATGCAAAAGAAAAGATCATGAAAGGTTTAGCATAATCTGGTCCAGCTAGCACAGGGGCTTCTGCAAAAGCATTTTTTATTCTGGTAAAGGCCTCTCGTGATTCCTGGGACCATTTAACTTCATTATCTTTCTTTAGCATGTCAGTTATATGTCTAACTATTTCAGCATAGTTAGGAATAAACCTTCTCAGGAAATTAATGCACCCTAGGAACACCTGTACCTCTTTCTTATTTCTGGAAAAAGCAATACCATTTATAACCTCTACCCTCTTAGGGTCTATCTTCACCCCATCTTTTGTTACAATGTGTCCCAAAAGTTTACCCTCTTCCAATGCAAATAAAGACTTTTGAGGATTTAGAGAGAGACCATACCTTCTGCATTTCTCAAAGGTTCTACGCAGATGCTCAATGTGCTCAGTATCATTTTTGGAAAATACAGTGATATCATCGAGGTAGACTACCAAAAATTTATCTTGCTCCCCAACAAAAGCAATGTCCATGGCCCTCTGAAAAGTGGCCCCTGCATTAATCAATCCAAAAGGCATCCTGGCATACATAAATGTACCCCATGGTGTGGTGAAAGTAGTCTTCTTTTGGTCTTCTGGAAGTACAGCCACCTGGTTATAACCAGAGAATCCATCCATCATTGACATCCTAGAAGCTCCAACCACTTTCTGCAGGATGTGATCCATCTTAGGCAGTGGATAATTATCCTTTAAGGATGCTCTGTTTAAATTTTGAAAATCCACACATAACCTTATTTCTCCGTTCTTCTTTCAGACAGGGACTAGGTTTGCCACCCATTCAGAGTACCTCAAAGGCACAATTATTTTGGCCTTTAACAACTTCTTAATTTCCTTCTCAATGGATGGAAGCAGCAGGGAATTTATCTATCTGAGCTTCTACTTATGAGGTTTTGCATCTTCCTTTAGTGGAATTTTGTGCTGCATGATACTGATGTCAAAATTTTTCAAGTCCTGATAGGACCATGCAAACACATCTTTGTAAGACTGAAACAATTTCTGATATAGCTTTTTATATTCTTCCAGGATCTTCTTGGACAATTTTACAATTTTGGGATCAGTATCAGTACCAAGGTTCATCCTCTACCTGATTTTCTTCTATGACTTTATTTGGCTGCAGTGGGACATCATTCTTATCAAATAATATTTCTAGAGGCACCAGCCCTCTAGGTATAATGTTCCCCTTCAATTGAAACACTTTATTGCCTGCCATTTTCTCCTCCCAGTTTCTTTCTAAAGTATCTTCAGTCTCTTCTTCTTCACCATCATCAATCTTCATATTGGAGAATTCTCCTATTGTTTCCAGGAATCTCTTCATCTATTCCTCATCCTTAAATACCTCCCAGTGCTTGATGTTATCTGGTATTGATGGCCGGTAACGTACCTCAATTTCATATCTTAAAAGGGGGTTCTGAGGTGGACGAAATGTACTAGCAGCGATAGCAAGAGAATCAACCATCCTATTCTGTTCCCGGGGCATAAACTAGATATTGAATGCCAAGAAGAAATTTTCCACCATGTCCCAAACTTCATTCCTATAAGCCCTGAGCCGAGGATGTTTGGTTTGACATTGATTCCTGACTTGTCTAACCACCAGGTCTAAATCTCCCAGAACTTTTAAACTTTGTATATTCATGCTCCTGGCTGTCTGCAATCCTAACAGAAGTGCTTCATATTCAGCCACATTATTAGTAGCTTCATATTCCAGCTTGAAGGACAATGGGACCCATTTCCCTGTAGGAGAAATCAATAGTATTCCAGCTCCATTACCTTCTCTTGAATTTGCTCCATCAAAATGAAGTGTCCAGATTCCTGCTTCATGGCTCTCTGAGGGCTGCTCAGTCTTGATCTGGCAGAAGGATGGTTCATGAGCATAATCTTGAACTTCTTCCAGCATCAAGCATGAGAAATCTCCTTCTTTACTGTAGACTGGTGAATTAACAGAGTTGTCAGCCTTAGTAACCATCTTGACAAATCTAGTTTCCCTGTACAACCTCCTCTCCTGGCCACCGAAAACTGGGATAGAGGCGTATGTTAAATCCAACTTAATTGACCCACCAATTTTTGTTCCCCAGGACCTTGACAGTAACATGCCGAAGCGAGCTGGGATATCCGCCACCATGATGTCCATTACCACACTTTTTGCTGGGATTTGGGCCAAATTGACCACCAAATCCTTGATCATCCCCAGGCATTTAACTCTTTTGGAATCAAATGAATAGAGGTCCTTGTATGGACGGGTGATTTGTAATCCTAGTTGTTCCATGACTAACAGAGGCAGAAGATTATGGGAAGCTCCAGAATCTAACATACAGTTATGTAATTACAGGTCATGGATCACTAGAGACACATAGAAGGGAGGAGTAGAAGCATCTAATTCCTCAACATGTGGGCCAAATACAACCATGGGTCTTTCTTCTTGAAGATTGAGACTATCAGGGATGAGTGCTGCTTCTGGAGGGATCATAAAAGAGGTGACTTGGGATTGATATGCAGGTTGCTTCAACAGTTCAGTTAAGGGAACTGGGATTTTGACCTTCTCAAGTTCTTTTTGCAGACTGAAAGCAGGAGAGGACTTCTCTATCACAACCTCTTTTGATTCTTTATTTTCAGCTGAGGGTTTGACTTCTTTTGACACAAACTTGGTATTAGGGGGAAAGACTACTTTTGAAGAGGGGGGAATTTGATCATTAGACTGCAAAGGTTTGTTTAGAGGCCCCTTACCTTTGTTTGTGACTTTTTGCATTGTTGACTCCTTCTGAGCAGGTGCTTCTTTCTGGGGTGGCTCTTCTTCTTGATCTTGAGTACGAGTCCTCTTCCTAGAAGATCTGAGATCATATCTTCTATTGAACTATGCTTGCATGAAATCAACAAATTGCTTACAATAGTGATCAATTTATGAGTCTTCTGTGTCTCTAACCTTTTCTTCTTCTTGCAATGAGCACTCGGTTCCATCATTTCCTTGCAAAGGGCATTCTTCTCCATCACTATTCGAGAAAGCAAGATTTGCATCCTCCAGTCCATAGGCAGTGTCTTCAGTAGGATCCTCTACTGGACCTTCCAAGTACAATGGGTGTGGTACCTGATCTTGTTGTTCCCTTGGTTCCCTTTGCAATATTTGCAGAGATGGTTTCCTATACTGAGGATTGTAACCTTTGTTTGGAGCATTCTGGAAATTCTTGGAGGCTAAATTCTTGGCCTCCAATTCAAGCTTGACCAGCTTACCAGAAAGGTTCTTAATCATTTTGTTCATTTCTTCAATTCTGTCATTAGCCGAATCTTTGTCTTGGTTAGAGGTAGATACCTCCTCTTTGCCCCTTCTTCCAGTATCTTGTTTAGATTTTCCCTTTGATTTACCAGTGGAGGAAAAAATTTCCTCTAACTCTAGTGCATCTGTCTACGCATCATCCAGAGTAGCAGGCTTTCTTTCTCTCAGAGAGAAACCAAATTCTAAATCAAAGGCTGCTACAAAAACAACTTTAGCAGCAGTTTGATGAGGTTTCATATCAGCAGGGAGACTCAAATACAATTTATTAAATCTCTTGATAAATTCTGACACCACTTCATTATGTCTTTTCTTGAGTGTATTTAACTCAGTAAGACAATGTCCATGATCTTTATTCTCTGCCCATTTCCTGAGGAAAGTATCTTCCATTATTTCCCAAGTGGTGACAGAACGGTCTGCCAATGTCTTAAACCATTTTCGAGCTTCACCATCAAGATATTGGATAAAAAACCTTAGGACCACATCTAAATGTTCCACATTAAAATTCTCTGCAAAAGAACAGAAGACCTCAATATTTTTTTGAGCATCAATCTCATTTTCCCCATTGAATCGGGGTAAAATATTCAAATAATCCTGTGGCATATCATTCAACACTTGAGGTAATGCAAGGGGGGCATATTTATTTAACAAGAATCTGGAACATTGGCCATTGGAGGGGGTGGAGGTAGTGCACGAATTTGATGTGTAAAATGAGGTGGAGGAGGTGGAAGTGGAGTATGAATAACAATAGGAATATACTGGACAGTAGCCTGAGGTGTTGAGGGAAACAACGGTCTGTTAATAGCAGATACTTCAGTGACTTCCTTGACCTATTCGACCTCAGGAGTAGGGTGAAAATATTTATTTTTGACACCTCCCCGGGGTGGATTATCTGAATAATAATCGGTATCCCCCACAGTGGAGTCGGGAACTAGCACTTGGGCTACTTGAGAAGAAGAAGATGGAAATTTTTCTATAGACAATTCATGGATTTCAGTGTGGATTGATTTTATTTCCCTCCAATTTCTTCTATGTATGATCTTCTCTGGGTCAGACACTGAAGGTGTCTTTGGCTGAGACATATCTGACCTCAGGTGTGGCTTACGAGGAGCCAGGACTGCAAGTGAATTTATCTAAATAAAAAATGTGGAGTCGCCAAG
This sequence comes from Pinus albicaulis, assembly GCA_034641835.2. NCBI lineage: Eukaryota > Viridiplantae > Streptophyta > Pinopsida > Pinales > Pinaceae > Pinus > Pinus albicaulis. The sequence continues at coordinate 823,936,686 of CM076575.1, forward strand.
GTGAGGGATCTACAACTCTCAACTCTCCATACTCACCTACTTGAAGAGTGAATTAAGTTTTGTCGAAGCCCAGGGATTTAAATTTTCTCAACTTTGTCCCCGGCAAAGGCACCAAAAATATTTTTTCGTTCCTAGAGATAGCCTTGAGTTGTGAAAGACCAGTGCCTAGGACATCTTATATATAGCAAGGAGCATAGGGTATAACATGGGAAGTTATCAATACAAGGCTCTCATGCTATCTCCTGAAAACAAGGAATATTAATTTGGATGGGACCAAGAACTTCAGAAACTGACCCAGAGAAAGGAATACTGCAGAGGTAACGTGCAAAACTCTAATATAAAAGCATCAGACAATTCAGAGACAACTTACTGTAAAGAGGGCAGATTCAGAAATACCTCACAGATATAAACTATCAGAAAGTGTATGCTGTGAATGAAAGATTGAGAGAATACTAGTTGTCATTGAGCTGATATCCAGATACACAATATCACCATGTAATGGGCTTACCAATTTAAGAATCCATACATGACAATAGCGTTTTAAAAATACAATCCCAAAGAAACTAATATAGCAGAAATACGGTTTGAGTGAATAGTGAAACAATATATCATGCCTGAGCCATATTTAAAGCACTTGACTAATCCAAGCATGGGTATCAACTAGGATAAATCCATACCAAAAATCAGTGAGCCACTCGCATTCCAGAAACATGATACAGGAAAGATGGATGAAATGAAATGATCTATTAAAATAGCACATATGAGAGAAAGTTACACATTGTGAGAAATCAAAGACCAGAATCCTCTTTAAAGATGGAACTCCTCCTCACTGAAACCCCACGGGCTCTGTACATTCATATGAGAGTTTTTGCAAAATGCATACACAAATCCTCTTACTGCATAATTTTCTGATAAAATCTGGAACCCCCAATCCTCTGTTCTTCGGGAGCTTTATAGGAGAAAAAGAAAGCGCGAAAAGGGGGTAGGTGATGAACATTTAATTTGCCTCATTAAGACAAGATGGTGGAAATGTGCATGCCCATATTTCTGGGTGACTCTGTAGTGCTGTATGTACTCTGCTGCCTGCTTTCTGAAATAAATGCACTGGGTAGAAGTCTCTTCAGGAACACGACAAAGAAGTAAAATCACATAGACATTCTGTCCTTTCCTGAAAGAAAATGATGCTGAAATGAAACCTTGAGGGTATCGTTTTATGTGCATAAACACTCTGAGTGATTTGCAGGGTCTTCGGTCTGGTACTCCGCTTTCAAATGGTTAGGTTAAGGCTTGAAAATCTTCAATAATGAGCCTGTAACTCTCTGCCTTTCATTGATACTCTCTGTCTACAATACTAATGTTTCTAATCGCGAAATTTATGCTTTGAATGACTCTGGAGGGTTTGACAGAGTTTAACCCTGCTTCTTTAATGGAAGTCTTGTCGACGTACCTTCCGAGGCCTTTCTCCATAATTCCAGCCTCTAAAAAAAGGTCCTTTGATGTGCTCTCTATTATAGTAATAGAGACTATAAATCATGGTAGTTTTCTGCTGTTGTAGCCCTACAAAACCTGCAAACTCGTTAGGAAAACCATGCATGGGGATGGCAGATGTGGCGGGGTGAATGAAAATGGTCATGCGGACTGGTGAAATGGTGGAACAATGCAGGGTGGTGGCAAAAAATGCAGTGAAACGATGGAGGGTGGACTGGTGAAAGTTTTTAACGTAAAACATTGAAATTTGACTAATGAATGAAATATATAAGGGCAGAGGAAAAATACAACAAACACATGGAACGGTGACGGGGCGAAAGACACGTGTCGATGGTGGGGAGGTAGGTGATCTAGACCGTCCGATCTCAAGATGAGATCAACGGCTGAAAATGCATCTGAGGGCGATGAACGTTGGGCCAGGGGTACGGATATCTTGGGTTAACTTCCGTGCATCTTCGGAGTGAGATGACTGTTGGATGAAGAGCCCCAGATCGGATGGTTGACATGAATATCGCGCCGTGTCAAATTTCAAACTATAACACACGATGAGCGGCGGTTTTCAAACAGTGCTCGGTGACGCGTGTCACGTGATGAATGGCATCGCTCCAAAATGAGAAATACCGCCCACCTCTGAAAGGCGGTGCGATATAAACCAATGGGTTTCGTACCAATAAACCAATGGGTTGCGATGTAAACCAATGGACCATTGATTTTGCAGGTTTATCGGACGGTGAACAGGCGATCGGAGCAGTAAACGGGTTGGGCCACGGAGGCAACACTAATCAATGTAGGCCGTCCGATCTGCACAGGTCGACGGATAATACTGCGCCCGATATATATATATATATATATATATATATATATATATATATATATATATAAGCGCCTTCATGGCTATCGCTCGGTTTCAACTTTCGGTCATGTGGAGAAAAAGGTGTAGGGGCTAGGGCCGAAAGGTGCTAGGCCTTAAATATATTATAATGTGGGATTTCGGCCCTTTTACGCAGTTTCTAGGCTGGGAGAAGGTAACGATGAGCAGAAAACGAATTTATTAGGGAAAAAAGAGGGGGTTTGAAAGGTTTAAGCGAGATTTCTTGTCAGAATTTAACAGGGGGCTGACATGATCAACACCTCCCTTCACATGTTATAATTTTTTTCAAAATTAGTAGCATATTTCTCCACTTACTTTTCAAAGCAGTACATGGAATTCCTTTCCTAAATATTGAAACATCCATACTTGGATTTTTAAGTATCTCCTTCCAAGACTCATTATGAAATTCCCTGTTTTTGAACCACCATTCTCCTTGCCTAAGGATTTCTGTTGCTTCAGCTAAAAATGATTCTGTTATTTTGAATTTGATGTCTCCAATCTCTACCTCAGCCCCATCAAAAGATCTAGCAAATGATTTGGTAATCTCCTTATGGAAGCCATCAAAATTTTCTATAAAATTCAACCATCCTGCTTGCTGTAGTAGCTCCCTGACTTGTGGATATCCCTCCAAATATTTGACTCCTGCTGGCTCTATTCTGACAATTAGACCCATTCTTCTCTTGTGCATAGTATCTTCTGTTGGGAAAAATACTGAGAGGGGGGGGGGGGTGAATCAGTATTTACTGCATATTCAAAACTTTTCACTTTTTCATTCCTTAAAACCCATACGCTACTTGTATTAAGTAAACTCGCGTATACACGCGGATATACTTCATACAACTCATGTATACTCAGATATCTAATTATGTCATTAAATCTTCATTTATATCATTCCATCATTCATTCATCATATGTTCAATAAACAGTAAACATGTGCAGTAAGAACAGAATAAACCATCACACAAAGCATCACACATGAACACCAGGATTTTAGGTGGAAACCCAAGAAGGGAGAAAACCACCGCTGCAGTTGCTCAGCCTTCAATATTTTATTATAGAGAAAACATCTTACAACATATGTGCTGGTGCAGACTCCTACCAGCACGCAGGCACCCACCTGCGCTCGTTTACCAACCTCTCTTGGAAGGGAGCTACGACCCCCTGACTCATTTACCAGCCTCTCCTGGAAGGGATCTACAACCCCCTGACTGAAGGCTACAACCCTCATCACCTCTATGGACCACGTTTCATCAATTTTCACACTGGATCCAAAGCTTCTTTTAGGACACCACTTGCAGGCCACGTTTCATCATATTTTCAGACTGGACCCACTCCATACATTTAAGCACAATCATTCAACCAAACTGAAACAGACAACTCAGAACTGTATAATACAGATATCAGCAGCACAGCAGAACAGATCAAACATTTCTTACCACAGACTTCAGCAAACCCTAGTTTGCATACGCGCTTTCCTTTCACTGATGTCGCGTATATACACGCTTCCTTTCACATAAACCAGCGTATACTTCTGTACATATTACAGATCCAATTTCATTGCACATACGCGCTTTCTCTTCAGCGAAGCCGCGTATATACGCACTTCCTCTTCGGCGAACTAGCGTATGGTTCTTCAGACTTTAATGTTATTTCAATTCTTCACAACATATACATCACTTCAGATTTTACCCTTTACCTTAGACAGATGTTCGCCTCATCACAGATCTAATCATTCCATAAACAGATCTAGAAAATACAAGTACATTTCAGATCTAGGTCCCCTTCTTCATCATTGGTGCATCATACATTCAGATTTATCATTCAACAGTAACCCTTTCCATTCAGATCTACTTCAGAGTGAAGTAGTCATTCAAGCTCAGACATCTTGCACCCACACTCATGATTTGCACAATGAATTTCTTCTCCTTATATAGGTTTACCCTTTTTCAATACCATGAGCCAAAACCACATTACTTCCGATGGTATTCCTGGACGGGGTCATTTAGACGAAACATTACCCAATACAATGGGTCAATACCATGGTGGTTACCCCTGGTTTTGCACTTTATGAGCGCTTTTGCCCATACGCGACTTGGCACGTTCTTTCCCGCGTGTATACGCGACTTCTCCTAGACAAATCCGCGTATGCTTAGAGACATACTTTTTTCATCATAGATCTAGCATATAGTGAATTCCTTTCTTCATTCCCTTCTGTATTCTCTGTAGATACATCAGATTTACCTCATCAAGGACATATTCTATCAAGCACAACTTCACCAAGTAAGTTGTCATCATCTTCATCAAGTGGGTTGCCATTTAAGGACAACACTCTATCAAGTGGGTTGGCATCAAGGACAACACTCAGCATCATATTGCTAACACACATCATTTCACATCAGATTTACATCATTTACCAAGTCCATCAAGTCAAGAATAACTTCATCAGGTGGATTTCTATCAAGGACAACACATG
>CM076575.1:823941617-824020787 GCA_034641835.2 Pinus albicaulis
TCTGTAAGTGTCTTCTACTAACTGTTTCTTTTTATAACATGATTCTCTGCTTCACAACTCACTGTGCCACATCCCTGTCACTGCTTTTGCTATACTGTATCTTTGTGCTGAAACTGTCTTTAGGATGATGACCATTGTGTCTGTTTTAGGGAATATAAACAGTGATAGTTCATCAAAAACAAATTCCTTTCTGCCTAATCATAGGATCGTATACCCATTCGCCTCCTCATTTGAAAAGACAAACTTGTAAAATACGAAACCAGGGTTTTTGGGCACACAGTCTTTATTCTGTTCTGATCAGTATATTAGACCCCTTTTTGTTAATAGCACCATTTCATGACTGGACTATGTTCACTGCCTCCCTCTCTTGGTGATTGCTAGCAAAGAAGGGCTATTTCATAATGCACCAAAATATTTGAAAAGTTGTAAACACCCCTTCTTGGAAGGCGCCTCTTTGGACTTTTGACACATGATATTGTTTTGTTGCTTGACCCTTTCCTCAAGGAGAAAAACTTCTTTTTGATATCAGTGGCATACATATGCTCAAAATTGTCTCTTTGTCTATTCATAGCATTGCATACCTGTCATCATGCATTTTATGACTCAACCTTGGTCACTGTTTTACTTTCCCAGTGATAAATTTCTACTTCTGAGTGTTTCACAAGTTTTTCTCTGCACTGTAAATACACTTTTTAGGTTGCATCCTTTCACCCTAGACTTCTTTGTTTGCTCAGAAGGATTTCCTTTGATTTCTGTATAGGTGATCATGAAAGGTCTTTAACCCCTTTTTAAGTCAACTGCTCCTTTGGCATTAATAGCATACGACATGTTCAATATTTGCCTCTTTCCTACTGTAGGTATAGTCAGAGAGAGAGTTCCTTGAAACAGGAGTATCAGTATCTTTACATTATCAGAGCTGTCATTCATCTGTGTAGTGACCTTGTTTCAGTCTTTGATATCCTTCTACTGCTCTTTCTTGTATCAATCAGTTTCAGCACCTGTAGTAGCTTTGGCCCTCTGCTCATGCATGGAGGAGGCTCTTCATTAGATAAGGTGTTTGAAGGTTTTTTAACAATTCCTTTTCGAGACAACCTTTCTCTGTAGGTGATGTTAAGTAGACCACTTGGAAAACATCAGTCTAAGCATGTTCACTTGCAAGCATAATTGTATGTCAGTAGAAACCCTAGCCAGAGTAATACTGTCTCCCTGCATTGTCCTAAGGGTGAATTAAACATTTGGCTTGTTGCATCTTATGATTGATTATTTTAACAAACAAACTTTGTGACTATGAAGATCAGTGTTTCCTTGAAGAAACCAAGCACTTTCTCCCGCTTGTGTAATGACATTTTTGACCTTCTGTTCTATTTGATTTTGAACAAAACAGGCCTCTTATGATTTGGATGTTTACTGATGACAGGCCTTCTAAATTTTCAACCATTCACCTGACTTGAAAGTTTCAGATGGTCTCCTTTATCAGGGCAAACTCTCTTTTCTTTTGAGCCAGCATATTTCAAGCTCCATTCCTGTTATGGTCAGCAATTACATTCATGAAACCTGAAGATATTGTTTCATTGTTTTAGTAAAGGCAAACCTGGACTTCTGCAACCTTCTGACTCAACACTGGCCTGCGCCCTCTGCTTATGTATGAAGGAGGCGCCTAACCCTCTGCTTGTAAATGAAGGAGGTTCTGGGCCTTGACAATTTACCATTTAGCTGAGACAGTGGCGACCCTTTCTTACTGTGATTTTCATGCTGGAAAGAGCTGTAAGGTCCTGATGAGTGACCTTTGTTTTGCAGCTTCATCTCAGGCTCATAATACACTTAGAAGCAACTGTTTCCTCTAACTGTAAACTCAACATTTACTCCATGATATGAAATATATTTCCTGTCTTTGTAGAACCATAGAACACAGTGAAAAACCTACTAGTCAGCTTGAGAATGGGCTTCATGCAGTGCTGAGACCTAGGGAATATGAGTGGCGCGACTTAAGGTTGTTTGTCAACTTCATTTGCAAATTAAGGGATCAGTCATGATAGGTCTGCTGCAGATGAGGGCTTTTTTGGCTTTTTGATGATTGCCAAAGGTGAAATGTCCTAAACGCCACTTACTAACATAGGGGAGACCTTTGAAACAGATGTGGATTTGCCTTTTAAAGCTGATGGGCAGACTAATAAGGCTGAGGTTAGATAGGATTGTTGACAAGGAGGTTGTGGTTTTGCCAGGGGTGGACTGAATAGGTAGAAAGGCGAAAAAGTTTTGGGAGGGTTTTCTGGATGACATATTGACATAAGGAAATCAGTTTCTAGAAAACTCAGCTGAAGATATAGTCATCACTAACATGCAAAAAAATAATTATAATGGTCAGCTCCATTATATTAAGTTGATCATGAAATAAATCTGTAAATAAGTGTAAAAGAAAGTGAAATACCACGAAGAATAAACTAATTAAATTTCCTCCCCCCACCAAAAGGGAAGTCAAATGTGAGGGAGGCAACCTTTAAGGCAGATAAGTGCAAAGGAGAAAAAGAAGATACTTTCTCCTGCTCTGATGAAGAAGAGGCCAAATTTGCCAGAAGATTAGATAGATGCACAAACAAGTATAAAGGTAAGCTTCCATTTAAATGATTTAACTGTGGAAGAGTGGGGCACTATGCATATAAATTTCCTCATAAGAAAATGGAGAATCAGTCAAGAGGGAAAGATAAAACCAATTTCAGCAACAGGCCGAAAGGGAATAGATTTAATCAAAGATCTTTCTATACTCAACAAGACATCAGTGCATCTGAGAGCTCAGATGACTCCCCCAATGAAGAGGGAACATCAGAATTCATTTTGATGGCCAAGGAAGTGCTTGAGGAAGATCTCCTGGAATTTGAAGACCAAGGTGAGGTAGATGTTGAGGGGGAGCTAATTAGTGCCCTGGAGGAAATAGAAAGACTTAAACTCAAGTGTAGAAAACAGAAAGAAATTCTCCTGAAATATGTAAAAGAAGAACCAAATTTGGAAAACCTCATTCGGTTGAAACTAGAACTTGAATAAGCTAAGAAGGTGGAAGACATTCTACTAAAGAAAATTAAAGATAAAATTCAGGAGCAAGAGAAATTGGAAGAAGTAGTATGCCTGAGAAATAAATTAGAAAACGCCCAAATGGAATTATCTATTAACACTCCACAAATGACAAGCTCTGAAAAATTGGATAAAATACTAAATGATCAAAGATCCCCTCTCATAAATGTTGGGATAGGTTATGAAGGAGAAACTAGCAAATCCAAGGTAGAAAATAACAAGAGTATCATTTTTGTAAAAGTTATGATGGATAGTGAAGCAGCGAAGAGGGAATCCATAGAATTAGAAACTGTCAAGACCGTGATATATAATGAATCAAACAGAAACAAGCAACAACCTCAAGTGAAAATGAAAGAAATGAAGACAATCAACTGCAAAAGACTCATATGCTCCTAAGGATGAATTGAACAAATTTGGAAGATGTCAAAGGAGGTTTCTTCTTCCTATGAGGAGTTTCACTTGCTTTGCCTGCCATAGACCTCGACATATTAAAACATAATGTAAGATAAAGCAAATCCATTCCAACCAACAAAAGATGCAACAACTGAAAATATTACCTCAAACAACTCTCTCTGCTAGAGATAGATACTACTTCCATGGGTATTGTTTTTATTGTAAGGGGTTCGGTCATAAAGCCATGGAGTGAAAAACGTATGGAAAAATACTGGTGTATGAAAAATGAAGGAGAATTATGAATAATGGATAATTCACTCGTATACATAATCCATTCAGAAATATAATCAAATGCTTTGGTTGCCATAAAATCAGGCACAAGTCTCACAAATGTCCTCTCAAAGACTGTGGTCCATCTCCTCAGGAAAGTTACCAAAGAAATAGCCGCATGCAGTGGAAAATGAAGCTGAATAAGTGTGATCTGGTTCTAATAGCTCAAGATCAGAAAATTCAATGGTATATGGACAGTGGATGCTCAAAGCATATGACTAGACACCGAAGCAAGTTTATAACCTTTGATGAAAAGAAATATGGAAATGTAACATTTGGTAATGATAAAGAAGGGAAAATCAAAGGAAAAGGCTCAGTCAGTCTGAATAATGGAAGAGGAGAGGCTCAAGATGTACTATTTGTGGACGGGCCGAAAGCCAATCTGCATAGCATCAGTCAAATGTGTGATAAAGGTTGTGAGGTCCTTTTGAGAGCCCAATATTGTGAACTAAGGTCTATCACCACAGGAAAGACCTTGATCAAAGGCGTTCAAATAGAAAGTAATGTTTATATAGTAGAAGAAGAGAATGAAGTGTGCCACATAAGAAAACCTGACAAATCATGGTTATGGCATAGAAGATTGGGACATCTAAACTTTGACCACATCATCAGTCTGAGCAAGAAGAATGTTGCCAGATATATGCCAGCAATAAAGAAGCCTCCAAATACCATATGTATATCCTGCCAACTAGGCAAGCAAACCTGCACATCATTCATGGCCAGAGATCAACTATCTACAAGTAGGCCACTTCAGGTTGTACACATGGATCTGTGCGAACCTTCAAGAACTAATGCACCAGGTGGAGAATCTTATTTCATGCTAATAATAAATGATTTTACCAGATTGACATGGGTGGCATTTATCAAATATAAATCTGAAGCGTTTAATAAATTCAAGATCTTGAAGGCACTAGCAGAAAATCAAACAGGATGTAAACTAAAATGCATCAGATCAGACAAAGGAAGTGAATTCACTGACTATGATTTTGCAGACCTGTGCAATGAATAGGGGATAAAAAACAGTTTACAATTGCAGGTACACCTCAATGGAATGGAGTGGAAGAGAGGCAAAACAAGTTAGTACAACATATTGCCAGAGCCATGATGCAAGAAAGTAACAATCCCCAAACCTACTGGGCAGAAGCAGTACACAAAGATGTTCACATTCTTAACAAAGCTCATCTAAGACCTAATTGTGACAAGAATCCATACGAATTATGGCATGAGAAACCAACATCAATCAAGCACTTTAGAGTCTTTGGTAGCAAATGTTTCATAAAAAATAATGATGAAAAACTGGGGAAGTATGATGCAAGAGCTGATGAAGGAATATTTTTGGGATATGCATCCAAGAGTGAGGGATATAGGTGATACAACAAAAGACTGCACAAAATTGTGGAAACCATTGATGTGAAATTCGACAAAGATCTACCAAACAAAACAAGAAGCACAAGCTGTGCCAATTCTCCAGACGATCATGAATATGAGAACCAAGATAATGATGAATAGAGTAAGACAACAAAAGATACTGAATTAAACTCAAAATTTCCCTCAAGGAACAATCAGAAGAACCATCCAGAAGATCAAATCATTGGGGACAAAAGTGCAGGAGTCTAGACTAGAAGACAACTAGCTGAACAAACAGAGGAAGTATACCTAGCCATGTTGTCACAAATAGAACCAAAGAAGTTCGAAGAAGCCAGTAAAGATGAAAACTAGGTAAATGCTATGAATGAAGAACTAGACCAAATTGAGAAGAACAATACTTGGGAGTTAATGCCAAGACCCACTTGGAAAAATGTCATTGGCACAAAATGGATATTCAAGAATAAGATGAATGAACAAGGCAAGGTAAGCAAAAATAAAGCCAGACTTGTATGCAAGGGATATTCTCAAATCGAAGGACTTGATTATGATGAAACCTTTTCCCCTGTAGCAAGAATGGAAGATATCAGAATGTTTTTGGCCTTTGCATGCTATCGTGATTTCAGGGTATATCAAATGGATGTGAAGTTTGCCTTCGTGAATGGAGATTTAAAGGAATAAGTCTACATGGAACAACCTGAAGGATTCTCCTTAACAGATAAACATGACTATGTGTGCATATTAAATAAAGCCTTATATGGTCTGAAACAAGCTCCACGTTCATGGTATTCAAGGTCAGACAAATACTTACAAAAACAAGGCTTCAAGAAAGGAGGAGTATACAACAATTTTTACATAAAGGCCGATGAAAATGAACTCTTAATTGTAGTAGTATATGTATATGACATCATGTTTGGTAGCAACAAAGATGAGTTAGCAAAAGGATTTGTAGAAGAGATGAAATCAGAATTTGAGATGTCCATGATTGGAGAGCTCACCTTCTATTTAGGACTTCAAATTCTACAAAAGAAAACAAGAATATTCATTTCACAAGAAAAATACTTAAGAGAAATATTGAAAAGGTTCCAAATGGAAGACTGAAAACATGTGTCAACTCCCACGATCACTGTATGCAAACTATGTGTGATGATGGATCTGCAGATGTAGATCAAACACTTTATAGATCCATGATAAGAAGTTTGCTATACCTAACTGCCTCTAGACTGAACATTATGTTGGCAGTAGGATTTGTGGCAAGATACAAAGCAACACCAAAACAAAATCACTTGCTAGCAATCAAGAGGTTATTCAGATATCTGCAAGAAACTTCACATTATGGCCTATGGTATCCAAAAGGCAAAGACTTCACATTGACAGCATACACAAATGCAAATCGGGCTAGTTATGTGGATGACAGGAAAAGCACAAGTGGAGGTGCATTTTATTTGGGAGAAATTCTAGTGGCATGGCTAAGCAAGAAGAAAAATTTTGTCTCTCTATCTACAGTAGAAGCAGAATACATAATAGCAGCAGCTTGTTGCGCACAAGTAATGTGGATGAAACAAACTCTCCAAGACATGAAGGTAAGCATCGATGAACCCATTTCTATCAAATGTGACAGTACTAGTACTATAAGTATATCAAAAAATCCTGTACTTCATTTGAAAACAAAGCACATCCCAATAAAGTACCACTTCCTCAGAGAGCAAGTAGTACATAAAATAGTGAAGTTGGAGTATGTACCAATGAAGGAACAAACAACAGATATATTCACAAAATCTCTTGCTAAATAACCATTCGAATATCTAAGATACAAAATAGGGGTAGTATCTGTAGATGTTACTCTCTGATATGATCAGAATTCAAATATATATACACCAGCGAAGGCTGCAATACAAGGAATGGGATCAGTGTAGTAGAAAAGTGATAGTCAGTATCGGACAAGAAAGCATCATTCCAGGGGGAGAGCAGTCAATAAAAGTTGTCACAGAAGAGCTATAACAATGGAGTAGTGCATGGTACAGGTCCTTAAGAACAGAGTATTATGAAAATATAGAAACCACACTGGGAAATCTGCAACCCTTTTCCATTGACGTCAAAGGGGGAGGAAAATCAAGCAGAGGAGGAAAAGACACCTCTCAAAATGAGAAGGGGAGGAAGTACTGGAGGAAGTATTGGAGAATTTCCCTCAACGCCAAAGGGGGATACTGTTGGAAATATTTTCGTTGATGGAAAAGGTACAGAAAGGAGCAACACCAGAATCATCGTTAATGGAAAAAGTGGAGAGAAGCAGTAGTTATAAAGCGAAAGGAAACGAAATGCACCAAAGGTAGCAAAGATACAACAAAGATAGAGAAGAAGCAAAAGTAGAGAGGCAACGAATGTAGAGAGGTAGCGAATGCAGCAGAGGCAACGAATGCAGATAAGAAGGCACCAAAGGCAACGAACGTAGAAAAGAAGAAGCCGAGACAGGGGAGGCAATGAATGGAGCAAAGACAACAAAGAAGAAAATATAGATGAAGGCAATTGTATTTTTCAGACATAGCAAGGGCCAGAGATCCTGCACATAGCAGGAGCAGGAAGAGGTGAGAGTAGCGAGAACTGGAATTATAGAGCGGGACAACATAAACAAATCGAAATCGAATATAAAGATAGAGTCACTTAGAAGGACTTGTAAGAAGGACTCGATGGTCAGGATTAGATCACAGAAGGGAAGGAAAGAAATGAATGGACAAGATTCATTGCAAGACAAGCGGGGTGGAATACAATCGGATTTGCAAGCAGCAACGAGGACCGTAGATCTGGGCAGATCAACGATGATGATCACAACGCAATATTGCAAATCACAAGGCATTGCGGGTAAGTATTAAGGACGTCGCATGGTAAGTTAAAGCTTTTGTGATACGAAGTGGAGAAGGGACATGTGGTGGCACGGCGCAATATCACAAATCACACAAAATAGAGATAACCACTAAGTTAAGTGGGTATAAGTTGCGAAAAATGAAGTGTGGGCAATGACGTAAGGAAGACATGTCGATGATGTGGTAGTGATGTGGAAAGATGATGTGGTAGATGACGTGGCCTTAATCCCACATATTGCAGGAATTTATGATGACGTGGCAATGACATGGTAGGGTGACATGGAAATGATGACGTGGACCTTGCCCGCATACCACACATCGCAGCGCTTAAAGGATAGTAATAAGATGACCGCAAGTTAATTTTAACATTTTGCGATGTGAAATGGAGGGACATGTGTCGAACCCTGCGCAACATTGCATCCCATAAGAAATAGCATGTAACTTCAAGACATCGCAATCTATGTTGTTTTGGTTGTGATGCGTTAAGGTTCAAGCGATGTGATGCGATGAAGGGTGTCCATGTGGTAGCAACGTGCATGGGTGCATATTGCAGATCGAACGGTTTATGGTTTAGCACTATCGGTAGAATGAGAAACATGCAGGCAAGTATTTGCAATGTATTGTGATTGGTTCAAGGTACTATGGGACCCTATAAGCCTGGTTCCATGTATATACACACTTTTGGATTGTTAAATGTATGTATGTTATACATATGCAATGTTTGATCGATAAACGTATGTATGTTGATAAAGCTCAGAATTGTAATACTCCGCTATGTTAAAAGGAAGTTTTATGTGGTCCATACCCCACAGGTCGTAAAAAAGGACCAGGAGCTCGTGTAGAACAGTGTTGAGACAGTAAGGAAAACGAAAAAGGCTGAACACAGAAGAAAATACTCGGGTAACAAACGAAAAGGGTGAACACAACAAGTAAAGTCTCGGGCAAGCAAACAGACCTGACCTCGTGCAGAAAAATGCAACAATATGAGTTGAGTCAGGAAAAAGGGGGTAGTTATGCAGCACAGTTGAAATATAACTATAGAAACATAAAATACAAAAGGACAACAAGCATAAGAGCACAAACGCACAACAAAGGCTAAGAAACTGAAATGGATGAGTAAATAATTGATTGTAACTGTAAATGTATTATTTATTTTTATATTGTTTGTGATGCAAAGGCAAGTCTCCGTAGGCAAAGAAAAACCCCAATGTAATACTGAAATGAGTACATAGTGTTGTAACATCCTGAATGTGCTGAGCGAGAAAATGAGAAGGTGGAAGGCAAAGAGTCATACCTGTTCATTTCATATTCCCATATGGAATGCAAACAACTATGGAGTGATCTCTATAAATAATGATATTGTGATATGCATAAGAAAGAAAGTGGAAGAATAAGAAGAAGACATAGCAGATAGAGAAGTTGTGTAGATCCAGAGATGATATAAGGCAGATATGAAGGCTGGAGGACAGGAGTGAAGAACAGGGAAAATTTTAGGGGCGAATTTTAGCCCAAGGGCAGAATTTAAGGGGTTTTAGATTTTAGAGGGGCGAATTTTTTATATAGAACCTCTTTTGTATATTTTTTTATAGCTAGCCCCATAATTATTTTAAAAATAAATAATTATTATGCTTTAGCCCAAAAAAATAAGGGCGCATAAAACATGAAATGCTGCATTCACCTCCACATTTACTGGTCTAGACAGTTTTGGTTTGTATTCACCCCCGATTTACTAGGTTGGAGGGTTTTGGAACTGCATTCGCGCACAATATCCAGTATGACTATAGGGTAAAGCTTGCCTGTGGACTAGAGTCGACAATGGAGTCTTCTTATGGGTCTAGAAAAGAGGCAGCTACTCATTTCAATGCAGTAGCCCCTCAGCCATAGATGGATCCGCCACCAAATTGGGCGAATGGGGCTACTGGGGCTGCATTTTTTTTGGAGGTGCCTGGTCATATGGGTGGAATTTTCCAAACCCAGCATGGAATTCCACTATTGCTTCTCTTGCCCCTCATTGGCTCGGTTTGTCTTGGCCCATGGTTCCTGGATCCTACTTTCCTCCTCCTCCTCTTACCGGATGGGGGCCTGGACCATGGGTTTCAGGACCCTGGGCCACCGCCGCTGCCACCATTACTTCTAATAATCCCGCTGTTTCCGATTCTGGTTCTCAACTTCTCCTACTCTAATTCAGACATGGTGTGAAGATAGTAGCGAGTTTGACGGTTAGATCTTGTCCTTTATATTTTTTATATGATGTATTGTAGGTTATAGCATACATTTTTTAGAGTTCTCTAAGTATTCCAGGTTAGCTTTCAGGGTTTCATATATGTCTGCGGTGAATTGTTACCATTAACTCAAAATATTAATAGTTTCCGCATTATCTGTGTTCAAAAGAGAATTTTGGCATAGGTTGGTTAGCTTTCCCATGAAGGATGCATTGTGCATAGGTTGGTCATTATTAAACTTGGCCAACTTTCCCATGATGGGTGGTGCATGCTTTCCTTTGGGTGCTTTAATGATAATCTAGGCATTCCTCCTCATGCAAGCAGGGTGCATTCTCCTAGGCATCTAATTGTTTTATTAGGTCCACTTTGATCGTAAACCTTTGCACTCTGCTTCTGTCATAAAAGTAAGACTAGGGAGTAGTTTAGTTAAGTCATTTTTGCAGCTTCTGTGAATAAAGTGATTTTATGTAGTGGTCATAGCAGAGTTTTCTTTCAGACATGGTGTGAAGATAGTGGCGGGTTTGATGGTTAGATCTTGTCCTTTATATTTTTTATATGATGTTTTGCAGGTTATAGCATACATTTTTGAGAGTTCTCTAAGTATTCCATGTCATCTTTCAGGGTTTCATATATGTTTGCGGTGAACTATTACCATGAACTCAAAATCTTAACAGTATCCACATTATCCGTGTTCAAAAGAGAATTTTGGCTTCACGTCAATGTTGGCAGGCTAAAAAGTATCTACAATTTCATTACTACAATTCTCAGAAAAATAAGAAAGCTTCTTCCCTGTACTCTAAAAGAAATTAAAAGCAAAAAGGGCAGGATATGGTAGTAATTCAAGTAGAGTGCATAGAGCATCCACGATCTGATCTTCCAATGCATGATTAAATGACTATCATTGTAGTGTTTTGATACAACACCCTTGTGACAATAACCTTTTTTATGACAATAATCCTAAAGTCTTCATGATAGTCCTCCTGTGGGCCTAACTGAAGTATACCTATGGTGAGTAAGTTCTAAAGATCATACAGTTTCGCTAAGCACACAGATCTTCTAGAGTTTGCTGGCATGATGTTATAGTCATTAACACTGTCTTAAATGAGTGGTTTGTAGAACAAGGCCAACAACCTGAAGGGATCCTAAAAGGCATCAACAAGCCTAAACCTTGTGGTATATTGTTGATAGAAAGAAGCTTCAGATCAAAATGGTATCATCACACTTAAGGTATAATTCTCATTGAAACATGCAAAACAGAGAATAATTGGTAGGTTGCTTCAGATGCATTTGATCAATGTATGATACTAGCTTATATAACTTGACCAGAGACTTTAAGTTTGTTTGAACAGAGACGTTAGAGGTACCACTAAGAGTGACGATGAAAATAATCAATAATATAGTAACTTTGACTTTAATGACTAAGAGAGCTTGATGAGTTGAGCAATAGAAATCAGATTGGCTAATCAGCATAGTGTTTTTAGGTAGTGAAGTGTAGGAGGAGTGTAGGAGCAGTGACTATGGACATTTGGAGCAGTGGTGGTGGCAATTGTAGTTGTGAATGGTGGCAATAGTTGCAGGAGCAATAATGGTGTATGGTAGCAGCCATTTACATCTTTGTCTAGCAGTTGGAGAAATGCAAGTTCATGCAAAGCCCATTTAGTGATTGCAGGCGTAATCCTGGGTGATTGTGAGCGTGGCTACTTTGGTTAATGTGATGAAAGAATCCTTATTCCAGCGTCAAATGGACATTGAAGAAGAAATTAACACTTTGGTATAGGAAAAATCAAATCATATCTCAGATCTTCCTAACTCAGGTATATTTCATGGCTTTTCCCATGTAGGGGAGTCAACAAAGGAGCATGAATTGGAGGACGATGATTCAGACTGAGGTTTGTTGTCTTCTACGTATTATAACTATTTTTTGGCTTCCTCATTAATTTGTGGTTAGAATTTTATTTCTGAAAATATTCTTCAAGGGAATTTTTGTAATTTCAAACAAATGACAGAAATAGAATTTTTTTTTGAATGTTTTGGAAAAGTTTTCTTCAAGTTATATAAAATGTTTAGTTGGTATTTAGGGAGCCCAGGGAAATTTCAATTTAAATCCCAGACCTGTAGAGGAAATTAAAACATTTTTACTTACTAAATTGTTAAGCGTTGCAATTTTGTCAGAGGTCGAAATCAACTATGGACAGTGTTGGATCATGGATGTATAATTATAATTTTGATATTCGATATCTTACAATATATGCTTTTCTCTTCTCATTTCAAGAATGAATGTTCACAATGGTATTGTGTTGAGATTGATAAATGGGATATTTAAAACCATAAGAAACATAAGCTACCCAAGCTAATTGAATTTCAGGTTCCTTATGATCAATTGATATCTAAGCATAGCATTGAGATTTGTATTGTGTGTGTAAGTGAAAGGAAAGCATGAAACTTGAACTAGTTTGTTGATAGTGTTCTCGGTGATAGTTATATAGGGTTCTAATTTCCCCATTATATGCGAGTCTTGCCTCGGTGATAACCCTTACATGCAAATGGTAAGTTTGGAACTAACACGCTAACTTGGCTTTTAAGTACTCATGTCATTTCAGTAAGTAGAGATATAGAATAGAGCCATGCAAGGAGAAAGAGAAGACACTATTCTCCAAAAGCTGTGATGCATGAAGTTTCTTATTTCAAATTTTAGCGCTTGTGTACTATATGGAATCTATTTTATATATGGCTTATAAAAGAAGTGACATATGTGGTGGAATTAAGTTTAAATGATTTTTTTTTGGGTGTAGACGAAAGAAAATTTTGACGAGTGTAAAATTTGCACCAGACCATTTACAGTTTTCAGGTGGAGACGCGACCGTGATGCAAGGTACCATAAAACAGAGGTTTTCCAAACGTGTTGTAAACTGAAAAATGTTTTTCATGTGTGTTTGCTATATCTTGAATATGGATTTCCAGTCCAAGTTTGAGATACAACCTTGGCAATTAACTCCAATGAGGCTATTCCAAGGACTGATGTTAATAGAGAGTATTTTGTTGAGGAACAGGATTGAAAGGTGCATTTTTCTACTCTTGTCAATCTCTAAATTCTATTTTGTGTATGAAAATAAATGGTAGATTCCAAGCGTAATTATAGTCTCTAACTACATTTTATTTAATTATTTATCATAATATATATAACTTCATGTTTTATGTTGTTTTATAGAAGGATTCTCTATTTTTCAACTTCTACTTGTAGTTTTAGGCACATAAATAGAAAGATTTAGGAGCCATTTTAGGCATTGTACTTATTTTTTCCAAAGAAAACCTTTAGGGAAACCCAAGGGAAGCTTCTTCACATTCATCGATGACACCCCTAATAAACCTTTCAGTGTAGACTAGTGTGCCTCACCCTAGAGGATTCAAAGCAAGCACCTGTTGCCACTGAAGCCTTGAAGTCTTCACAAATTATTCATAGGCACTAAGCCAATACATCATTTTTCATCAAGGAATTTGAACCTAGCTGGGGAAGATAACAACTATTTTGCCCAACCCATTGAAGATAACGCTTTCTAGAAGTCCCCTTTCCATCTGTAGTTAGAATGTGACTAGGGTTTGTGGAGGGAGCTAGAATAGGATCTCTTATTCCATGTTAGACTCCATATCCTGTGACACTAAGTCTCAAATTAACGAGCAAATAGCTCGTTCCTTGACCTGTCTCATTCCAATGAGAAAATAGCTCATCCCTTGACCTATCTCATTCCAATGAGAAAATAGCTCATCCCTTGACCTGAATACAGAATAAGTTCTTCTCCCCCTCCAAATAATCCACAATTTCTTCCTCCATCATTATATTCTCATTCTATTGTCCATTATCAAATAAATACCATATTCTACACAACATGTTTTTGTGAACGGTATAAAGTCCTTTACATGCAGATGTGCAAGTAGTGTAAGCCAAATTCTGGGAAATTTTATGGAGTATTTGTTTGCTTGTATTTTAATCATATTATTATGAAAAATGTCTTGCAATGTAGATTAACAATCAGTGGTATGAGGATTGGAAAGTATATCTAGTTCATTCATCCATTAAAATTCAAACATGAAAAGGGATTAGCAGGAAATTTCTTACATAAAAATCATGTTCATTGTATGAATTTGCACAAGTAAATATGAATAGAAAAAGCAAGTTAATAAAGTGTTTAAGGTCTGAGGATCATCCTGAGTTACTAGGGAACAAATCCGGATCTAGATTATGGATCTACCATAATTTTAAAAATATAGGATCTGGATACTGTGGGGAAATTCCATGTATAAGAAAAAAAGTAAAAAGAAAAGATTACTCATCGTCTACTTGAAAAAAATTGGAACTCTGAAGCTGTTGTAATGATGTTGCTAAAGTTGATGCAGGTGTTATTATTGCACACCTTCTGTATTTATTTTAATCTAGACTTCTGGTTCTAGCGGCCTTTAAGTCATTTATGGTACACCTTTAGTGGGTAGTTACAGCTGACATTGATATTTAATAGGTTGACTTAGTGATCCCATGTTTAGGGTTTGAGGGTAGCTAAGGAAACCCCGTGGATATGTATTTGAGGCATTTCCTCATTTGTAAACATCATATGATATAGTATGAACACTATTAATTGATTAAATGCATTTCAAGGATATTCACTATATAGTTATTCTGGGTTGTTCATATGTGTGGAGACTACTATTCCTAAAGGGTTATTTGTTTTAACTTTATCAGTTAAAAAAAGTTCGTTTAATTGTGTTTGCTAGAAATCTATTTTTTTGAGGTAAATGCTTATTGTCTGTTGATACTAAAAAACAAAGCAAGAATAGCTAAATGGATTGATAATTAGTTAACTGGTTAATATTTGGTTAAATGTTATCTCTCTTTATGTTAGCTTGCTCTTTTTGAGGCAAACAATCATCGAATGTGGCTTTTGCATTCTAGAGCAGGAATAGATTATGAATCATCATATGGAAAGGTTCGTCCAAATGATACGATATTGAAGCTTCAAAGGAAAAAACCATATTACAGAAGAAACTGTGCTCATGTATGTAGTTTATATGTTTGTGGTGAGTGTACTCATGGTGCTAAATGTCCATACTGACATGAGATGCCTATAACAGGGGAGCTTTCTGAGCAGAATATAAAAGATCGATATTATGGGTAAGTATTATTGATTCAGTTGATTATTTTGTGATTTGTAGTTATTTTCTGATATATTTTGAGGTGCAATCCATAATCATTTTTCGAAGTCTCGCATAACTCCCATTTACAAAATTCTAAGTGTGTTAATTTATGAAACCCTGTTGTTTTCATTGTTGCATGAGTCTTCAATTAGGAGTATGCGTAGAACATATTTTCAAGAATAGACTCAAAATGGAATTTTGATGTGGCATCATATTGATGTCTTTTATGCCCTTTTATTATTGATCCATTTTCTTCAATTAGACCCTATATGCTTTGGTTGTTGTAATTATCTGGTCTTCTCAATTCCAAGGCTCCTGAAAGGAAGATTTATCATTAAAGTGGTGTTTTTTGGTTCCAAATAAACATTGTCAGTTAGATATGTACAAGCTCTGAGAGGATTTAACAAACTTTAAAAGAATTTTGAACAAATATATGCATTCTTATGTATTTCTCATTACATCATTCTGTTCTAATTGTTAATTGCTAAACTATACTTTTTCTTTGATGTTGGAGTATGAATATTTTGTCATGAATAAAAAGAATGGGGGCTTTTCTTGACCATGATTCAACAAATTTCATTGCATCCTTAAATTGTTGTCAATAGAGATAACTTCTTGAATCTAATAGTTTTTAATGATTTATCTTCGAGCAGGATAAATGATCTAGTTGCAATAAAGTTGTTGAATAAAGCTGGTGAGATGCCATCTCTTGTTCCTCCTGGAGATGAGAGTATAAAGACTCTGTATGTAGGAAGGCTTGATTCAAGGGTTACCAAAGCTGATCTTAAGGAAAATTTCTATGCATATGGTGAAATTGAGTCTATCATACTTGTGTTTGAAAGAGCATGTGCATTTGTTACATATACAACCAGAGAAGGGGCTGAGAAAGCAGCAGAGAGTTTGTCCAACAAGCTAGTTTGAGATTAAAGTCGTTGTGGGGAAAGCCATAGGCTCTTAAACTAGAAGTTGAGCATAAAGGAGATGAAGCTGCAAAAATTATTAGTGGTATGCTTCCAAGAGCTATTGTTTCACAACACTAAAGCCAACAACATCCACAAAACAGTCAGGAGCAACCTTCTCTAAATTACTTCAATATTCCTCCTCCACCCCCACCATCGGAAAGGACATATTATCCATCCATGGATCCTCAAAGAATGGGAGTTGTTTCTTCAGCGCAAGAACCTGGTAGCAGTAAACAATGCACAACAAATAAAGGGCAGGATCAGGGTCAACATTCTCAACCGGCTCCACATTGGCCTCTAGATGGTTCCTACTATGGATCGTAATAGTCTCAAGAAGGTTAATATCATCACTATTACGGGCCTTCTTATGGACCCCCATCACCATATCAATCAGCCCCACCACTGCCACTACCCCCACCTATTAACACCCGCAGTATTAACACAAGCACTAATATTTGTTTCTTTATTTTAATGTATTTTCTTTATTATGAAAGGTATGCCAACTTTCAACATGGGATGTATGTAATCACATAGATTCAAAAGTGGTACTGGTTATACACTTGTATTTTTTTTCACTGTATTTGTAAAACATATGCTTGTATTACAAAAGACTACGACTTAAAACTTTTCTCTTAACTTGTTCAATTACTTACATCGATACATGCATACTCAACAATTCTGTTGTTGGGTTAGAATTTTAAAGGACAAAGAACTTGGAATTTTATGGTTGACCTGTTGATTCTTTCTTGCAATAGTGTTGTGATTATTTATTATATTTGAAGTATGTGGTTTAGTGGCATTTGTATTGTTGTGGAACTCATATTTTTTCAGGTGTGTGTTGTAGGTCTTGAATTTTTTGCAAAATTGTTTTCACCTCCTGAAGATAGGTTTTGAAAACCTAAGATTACAGGTATTAAATTGTGTTGACCACTTTGTTGTGTCTATAGCCTTACAAATTTTTGGTTTTTGCTCTTGTACACATCTGGTGCATTGGGGGTTCTGAGATTGCACCTCTCCAAAACCTCATGCTTGCAATCTTATAGTCTTGCGGTTAAAATCTCAACCAACCTCAACTTTATTATGACTTCACAAGGGGGTGTTCCAATTTAATTTATTCCACAACTTTCATGTCTCCCAGAAATGGAGGAGGCTTTGTAGACCTTTCCTAGAAACTTTCTTGTGGTTTCACAAGGAGGGTTTTGAGTCCTTTCATCCTCACAAATTTCCAATTGCAGATTCTTTCAGTTCTACAAGATTCTATGAACTTGCACAAGTAAAATTCTCTCATTTTGACAGATATTAGTCCTCTCATATTTCAAGTTGATGGGTATTTTTTTTCTCAGGTTTGTTGACGAATGTAAAGTATACAATGGAGGAGGGCTTGTAGGCCTTTCTATCTTGCAACTTTCTTGTGATCTTACAATGGGGGTTTCAAATCCTTTTCTAACTTTTTTAGTTCATAGATTCTTTCACTTTTGCAAGTCTCCTAACTCCTTGCACAGCCAAATTTTCTCATTATGACCTATAAGGCCTCTCACATTTCAAGTTGACGTGGAACATTTTGTTGATCTTCTTGATGAATGTAGAATATACATGATTGTGGATTTTCTCCTTTCCTTACAGTTCTAAATAAATCAATCTCACCTTTTATAGTTCTTTTCCACACTTGATATTGTAAGAACAATTGTTGGTCTCATACTAAATCTTCCACTTATGGAATGAAGATCTCCTGACTATATTTTTCATGTATTAAAGATGCTTTCAAGAACATCAATAAAACTACATTCACTAATATAAATTTCAAATGAAAGACATTTTCTCCAACTTTTTGTTGCATAGGAGGGATCCATATTTGAGAGGCTTCAATTTCTTGTCTTGTCCTTAAAACATTAATTTTGATAGGTGCAATAACATTTATCTTGCAATATACCTAGTTTATATTTTTTTTAACACATGGTGAATCAGTAATTCTTTAGATTAATCTAGGGGAGACCCAGGATCAATCCTCATGGTCGTAAATATAACACCAAGAGTATATCTAGCAGCTTGCAAGGCAAATATACCAGATCTTTAAAATATAATTTATAGCCTATATATAATTAGTAATCACACCGAAGTTGTTCTCTTTACGGGATTGGCTGGGAAAACACTATTCACCCCAGCCAATCCCTGTGCTCCACCTCTGCTCCAAATTCGCCCTTCTATCCCGTCAAAATTTAACACTTGGAAAATCTTAGAAAATCGCAAAGAATAGCCGTACTAATTTTCTACATCAAAACACCACCGGAAAAATCAGTTGCTGGAAAGTGTTGGGGAAACACAGGGAGAACAGTTCTGGCAAACACAGGGTTGCCTTCCATGACAATGCCTTTGGCTGTGGGTCACTGTACCAAGGAACATCCGTCTACGTTTTCTCCCCACCAACTCAATGAAATATTTTCATATCCCAAGCAAAATTACAGAAGAACTCCCATGAATGATAATCTTGTGTCCAACCCTCCAGAGAGCAGATAATATTTGATCAGTATGCCAAAATCGATCTGATCGAATTAGAATATTAATGCAAAGAACAACTCATGGATTTATTTCCAAATAAAAAAGATTTGACAGAGTTGAGAAGGTCGTTGCGTCAGGGTTGGTTTACTTCAAGAATTAAATTTGTATTTAGAGGAAGATTCCTCTATAGAGTGACCAAAAAAATTTGGAAATTAGTCAAAATCCACTTGAGCGATCTATGATATTCAATTTCAGATCAAAGGCCCATTACAATATTCTATTCAATTTCAGATCAAGAGCCCATTACAATAATCTATTTAATGGTAGCATGGTACTTGGCTTTCATGCTAATTTTCAGCAAGGAGATTGTTTAGAGGTATTTTGTGAATTGGGTTTCAAAGTTATCATAATTTTTTGGTATTTTGTGAATTGGTTTCAAATTTATTGTAAGTTACAAGCATTTTGTGAATTGTATTTCAGAGTTTTTGGGTAGTTATGGATCCAAAACAACAAGAACCATCAGAGCTTGTACTGATGTCCAGGCCAATGGTTCACTCTGAAGAGAACTAGGCAAGGATAACTGACCAAGCAACGGGCATTACTGCTTCATTAATCTCCATGAGACGAGATGTTGAAGAACAACATATAACCACGGCTGCTTGTGAGCTTATGGATCCCTATAGCCTGAACAGAGCTCAAATTGTGGAGAATAGAAAAGGGAAGCTCTATCTCCAGGTAAACAATGGTCCTGTGAAGCTCATTGTCAGGGAGAAGTCATGGCTCGCTGTAGATCCATCTATGGAAGTAGATCCATATGTGGACCTTCCAGGGGTTTTATAGCTTCCCCATGATGATGAGAAACATTCGCTGAGACTTGAATTGCATCATATTATGTGAAGAAAGATCAATGATCCATTCCTTAACGAGCACAAGATGGTAGCTCCTCCTCTTGTTGTCTTAGAAGTTAATTTTTACAAGGACTCATCTTCAGGGCCACAGACAATTATTGTGATCAGAGTTTAGAGTGGTGCTTCTGACAGATATTCTTGTCTCCTTATAGCGAGGCATTTTGTCAGTGCCTTGAATGTAGTTGTTGAAGGAAGAGAGCCAGAGTTTCCTAATGGCCCTAGAAGGCATGAACTGTTGGCTTCAATGGAGGATTTGATACCCAAAGGCAAAGCAGACAAGGGTTTCTTTACAAAGGGCCTTGATGCTATAGGATATGCTCTTGACTCCAAGAAGTACTCTCTGTTACCTTTCAATCCAGAGTTCACCGAAGTTTCCATCAAGGGTGGGTTTATGTCTGACGTTATTACATACAGACTTGGAAGAGAAGGTAATCCATCTGTAACAATTTTCTTGGCTATTGTGTTCATTGCTCCTTTTTATGTTCTTGCTTTTTATTGCATTTGTCTCTCTCTCTTTCTTCTTTTATTGATGATGTTGTTGTTTTACAACTTTTCTGAATCTATTTAGTATTTATTCACTATATTTCACCCAAGACTTAACACTTGGTCCCATCCACTAGCGTGCTTAAGCAATAAAACTGGATTTTGAATCTAGGTTGGGTATAAAACACCCCCACCTTACAGACCCCTTTAAGGTTGCATTTGTTTTTGACCTAAAGAGCAGTTAGCTATCAAATTTTCATTCATTTCTCTCATAACACATAAATATAAACTTCATATGTATCAATTGAGCTTATGCTTTGCCTAGAAGACAATAGGGCATGGGAGAAGGGTTGTTTGAGTGTTTCGCTTGTAGTGATTCACAAATTCTGTTGTATGAATTTTATGCAACTTCAAGGTTTTTTTGATATGTTCCTTCCCACATGTTAGCCACCTATAAATTTTTGACATAGCAAATAGGTGGCTAAAAATGTTTCTGAGCCTTCAAGAGAAACATTTCCGTTGAAAATATTTCATTCTTAAAGCCTCTATGTGTCTTCTATTCCTTGAAAAATCTTCACTGTTGTTTCCATTGAAAAATCCCTGTTGTTTTGAGAAAAATAATGCTTCAAAAAGGCCTCCATTTGCCCTATTTCATTCCCATAAAGCCTCCTTTTCATCTTTTAAACCACCCCCATCCCTCTAAACCTCTAAAAATCCCTTTTTCAAGTTTAACACACCCTTTTTTCCCTTTACTGAAAGCCAAGAAAACCCTCAAGAACCTTCATTTTTGGCTTAAAAACCCCTTTTTTACACTAAGGCCTTAAGCCCCTTTCAACCTTAGCCCTAGCCCCTTTTCCGCACATGAACGTAGCCATAACTAGGCGCCAGCCCCAGTCGCTAATCACAATCGGAGTTTTCTTTCGGTCTTTTTCCTTGGTTCTTCAAAATTTCTCCGATGCAATTAGTCCTCCTCTTCTCGACCTCCACTGCAATCTCCACCATCGATCTTATCAGATCCGACGTCCAGCACTAAATCACATCGCGCCCATCCATCTGGTTGCCCTCTGCCTGTGTGATCCCCGATTCAATCTGAACCATTGATTGTGTCCCCGATTCAACGGCCTGCACTCCATCGCAAATTGGCAATCGCAACTTATATTTTCCATGTACCTTGCCTCCTCCGATGCCGATTCCTGCGATTAGATCCTGACCGTTGAATTCACAAGAACCAACAGCCAGGATCGCGTCGCACTCTACCCGCGGTCCTCCATCATTGCATCCCCGATTCAATCCTGATCGTTGATCCTGCTCATGATCCAACAGTCAGCACTTAATCGCACATTGCACATCCAATGTCTCGTTCGCTTTTCACCTCTGATGTGCGATCCATAATTTAATCTCCACCGTTAAACACTTTAATTGGACGACCCTGATATAACCTCGCCTCACCCTTCCTCCATTCATCTAGATGATCTCACCGATCGATCTCAGCTGTTAATCGTTTTGATCTAACGGTTGCGATTTAACCTCCCGTCCAAACCTCCTAAAGCAATTCTGAGCCTTTTCGCTGAGTTTTCTTAACTTTATTGGTTTTTTGCAGGTTATAAAGGTTGTGCCCAGAGTTTTAAAAGATTGCACGAAGTCCAGGGATGACGATTCACAGGAAGGGATCCAAGGATTCATTCATTAAAATGAACATCTCCGCCTGTGTAAACATTTTGTGCACTTGAAAAATAACCAAAATGCTACGAAAAAATCAAAACGCACAGAGTATCAGTGCCAAAGTGAAGATCAGAGCCAGATTAGCGAAAACACAGAGGACACATTAGCAGATAGCCTCTACACACCAAATCAAAGAGGCCAGTACCTCTCCATCGACCCATACTGCCCCTGTAGTCCTATTTTCCATTAACATTGGTCACAGTCAAGGCAGTCAGAGATTTATTGGCATACATACAGCTCAGAAGCAATTTCCCACCTACCATAGCTTCTGAAAGTCAAAGAGAAATAGCTAGAGTGTAAATACAAGCAAAGGTCCATTTAATGAAGTATGGAGCATGACACTTCTTCTCCATCAAGCCTCCCAGAGGCCGAGAATCATTAAAATTCTTCATTTAATTGGGCCAACTACCTCCTCTGTTACTTCCCCTCCTCATCTATAAGAACCCCTGTAAATTATATTGAAAATTTTGTTGGTTGTTGGGATTCTATTAGCTGTTAGAACTATTATTGAGGGGAAGTAGCTGAGTAGTATGTAATATAGTAGGCTGGGAAGAGAAGTATGGATTGTAAAGAGCCATTGGACCTAAATTATGTGACTGGTTTTGCACATCGATTGAACAAGCAGATTCACAAGATCCTGGTCTATATTATTGGTGATGTTTCTCTTACTGCAATTGTCTCCTTACATGTTTTATCATACTGTCCATAATTTCTCTGGTAAGAATCAGTAATATGGCTTAGGATATACTGCGGCAAGTACCCTAATGCTTCCTGCTCTTGTTATCTTTTATGTTTTCTTCTATTTGTGTATCTAAGAAAAAATTCATCATAATTTAACCAGTATAGAAGTTGGCTGGTCCATGCTTACTGATATATGAATTTGGAGTTTGCTTCTTTAGATGTTCTTGATTGGCTTCAGCTGGAAGAATTGGGATACTAGGGATTTAGAGTTAGCCCTATCCACTAGGGTCCTTTTCCAACAAGTTGGCCTTTCTAAGATCCCTTTGAGCTAGTGTCGAAAGCATTGAAGGTTAAAAGTCTTTCTCTGATCTTAGGCTTTGCTCTGTGTTTAATCTTTAATGTTTTCTACTGTCTGAAAGTGGTTATGAGGACTACTGGATTGTTTTCCTTGAGATTATTCTGAAATCAGGCCTGGATTTAAGCGACATCGGACCTGATCTTAAGCTACCCTTTGTGCCTTTATTGAGAGTTTCCTTTGAAGTATGTCAAAAGAAGGATAGTTTCAAAGCACTTACCTGATCTTAGGCTGCCCTTAGGTTTCTTTCATTCTTTCACCCATTCTTAATGTTCCATTCCACCATCTATCAAAAAAGATCCTTTAGTATAGATGACTTTCCCTATGGAAACCCTTGGATAGTTTTTATGCAACTAATCCCCTTTCACGACTCCATAGCCCAATGGATTGGGACTTCTCTTGACCTATTTTCCCTTGCTGAAACATCCTGCTATTCTATACCTTCTTCATTTCCTTAACCTTCTCAGTTAATGATCTCCAACCGAACAACCAAAATCAAAACCCTTGTGCTTCATACCTGGCCTAATACCTCAAATTTGAGCTTAAAGATATATCATTCTTTACATATATATAAATATCCCTCTCTGGATCCAGGAGGGCTAGATCCTAAGATCCCAAAGTGGTTTGATGTTGTCTTGTATTTTGGTATTGCCAAATCTGCCAAAACACACGAACCACAACATAATGGCGACTCCACTGGGGAGAATCTGAGTGACCTTAATTGATACTATCTGGTAATTTGTCCCATTGTCATCACGACATAATGGCGACTCCATTGGGGAATAAAGACCACTTAGCCTCGATTTGGTATTCTATTGATGATGGTGGATAGCAACCCTCATTTAAACATTGAGAATCCTCCACCTGGCGACTCCATAATTCCTAATAGACCTAAAGACTCCACTGGAGGAAGAACCTGAAATATGGCTAGACCTTATAGAAGGATAGAACATTTAGGCTGGATTTGGTTTAAAGAATTCATTGTTTTTATCTACAACTACGTTCTATCCTACTTTAAGCCTAATTAAGTGTACAAATATGAGATCCACAGTGATAATGGGAAAGATCTCAAGCCTCAGTCTTCAGACCATGAGTAGACCCATACACCTGTGAAAATCCTAGTGAAACAAGAGCCTCATGCTGTACCTCTGACGCCTAATGAAACTTCAAGCAGTCATAAGCCTCTTGTTGCACTACCTACACCTACAAAGGTCATAGAAAGATATAAGCCTCTGGTTTTGCCTCTTATCTTCCAACCCCTTCCTACAGGACTTACAAATAAGCTGCCCCTTTTTGATGGAGAGAGTTCAAAGATCACTGCTGAGCGGCATGTCCAAAATCTTGAGGATTTACTTGACTTATATGAAATAGGAGAAGATGATGTGCACATTAGAATGTTTTCCTTGTCATTACAAGGAAATGTTAAGAGTTGGTTTAAAAACCTTCCAGCTGTAAGCATTTTCAGCTTTCATCAATTTTCTCAAGTTTTCCTTGATAGATGGGTAGTCTCGGGAAATGTCTTCCTCATCCTAGAAGAATACTAGAATTTGAGAAGACAACCAGGAGAGACAGTACAGAAATTTTCAGTCAGGTTCAATAAGGTATACAATGCAATACTTGCTAACATAAAACCACCTTTGGGATGGGCCCTATTGCATTATCCAAGTTCTTTTGACCCTAAGGTGGAATTCCATATAAGAGAAAGAGAGCCTTCGAGCCTGGAGGAAATGCAGAACATGGCCATTACTGTTGAATACAACCTATGGTGTAGGGAGGAAAGATTAAAAGCAATAAAGAAGGACCAAGCAGAGAAAAAAAGGTAGATCTCTTTAGAAAACAAGTTGGAAAGATCGATAGAGACAACCAACACCTTGTTAAACATAGCAGAGGAAGAATATGAGGTTGAAACCAGAAATGATTATTGGAAAAGACCCACACCTTGTCCTCAAGAAAAACAAACCAGATCATTGCAAGACATAAGCAACATGTAAAGCATGTATGATGAAATGGATTTTAGATCAGAGGATGAACTTGCAGATTGTTTTGAAGAAAGACTTGCTGAGAGTCCAAAAATTTTGATTGGTAACATTGCTTATCATTATGATTTTCCTAGTTTTGATCTATCTGATGATGATTTTTTCCAAAGGGAAACTAAGCTTGTAGGACCATCATCAAAAGATTTATGGGAGGAAGATCATGACCAGCAACTTCAAGAAAGCAATGAGCCAATGCAGGCTATCTATGATACTGATGAGGAAAGTGTTGAAAGCCTGAGAGTAGACGAAGATTGAATGAATCTTCACTCTGTTATATATCAGATCATCAGTAATAATTTCCATGAAGATGGAAGTCAGCAGCTTTCTAGCTCAGAGAATTAGGAAGAAAGAAATGAAGAAAATCTTGAGCAAGACGAATATCCTAAACCTTCTCCTGAAAGGGTTGAGGTAATCAAAGAAACCCCTGCTCAAAAATATGTTAATATTTTCACAGAGTTCTGCCCACTCCAGCAGAACCTGCTAGGGTTACAAGAGGAAAACACTGCCAAATATGATGAGTCCTCTAGTTCAGGTTACAGTGAGGATGAGGAAGATTTTCTTTCTCAAATAAATCCTTTTCTTGGTCCAGTGGAAGAATAGGTAGTCCTAGTTGAAACTCACCTGCCAGATATTCCCAACCAGGAAAAGGATGATTGTGTTTTCAAGGGCCACACTGCAGATGCAGCGATTGAAACTGTCAAGGATGCAGATAGCCTACCAGTCATGGAAGGCCTTAAAGAAGAAAGTTTATATCATGTTTTTGCTGATTCTATGGCAGAATATATGGAGGCCCTGATTGGCTCAAGTTCTCAAGCATTGATCCTTTGCAAGAGCCAGATTCATCAGAAGTGGTCACCACTGGTGGTGGCCTTAGTTTTGAAGACCCACATGTAGAGCACCCTGTGGTTATCTCTGACAAGCAAACAAATTTCCTACCCTTTTTTGCTAATGCTTAACTGGATGCACTGGCATTATTATATCATATGAAGCAGCAGAGATTTCCAAGCAGAGTAGGGTAGGTAGGAAATCTCAATAAAGCTCAGCCTGTGAGCATTTAGTTAGTTTTTTTTAATTCTTGCAAAGTTCAGTTCATGTGCAACTTGTCTTTATGCCATGGACCTACAGTAAGCCAGATAGTCTAATCCTAGTTGGATGGTGTTTAAATTTTTGTTTTAGAATGTAGAGAAAGAAATCTGCTAGACAGTTTAATCCTAGCAGATATTAGTTTAGTTAGAGAAGCAATGAGTCCAACTGTTTAAACTAGTCTCACGGAGAAATAAGGGTAGCAGTAGATAGGTTTATTTTCCTGTTTGTAAAAAATTGATGGTGTGAAGGGTCTGCAAGTCTAAATGCACCTTGAAGATAAAATGCTAGGACAATAGGATGGGTAGGTAGTTGTTTGGGAAGATTTTTTCTGTTGATTTAATATCCACCATGTTTATGGCAGCTGATCAAAGAAAGGAAAAAGATGTGTGTACTAGGCATCTGGGCTACTTCCAAAGATTATTTTCTGAGATTCTTGACAACTTCAAGAAGATGCCATCCCCATGTGGAGCCACTTTTAGCCACCTATAAATTTTTGACATAGCAAATAGGTGGCTAAAAATGTTTCTGAGCCTTCAAGAGAAACAATTCTCTTGAAAATCTTTCATTCTTGAAGCCTCTATGTGTCTTCTGTTCTTTGAAAAATCTTCACTGTTGTTTCCATTGAGAAAGCCCTGCTGTTTTGAGAAAAATAATGCTTCAAAAAGGCCTCCATTTTCCCTATTTCATTCCCATAAAGCCTCCTTTTCATCTTTTAAAACCCCCCTATCCCTTTAAACCTCTAAAAATCCCTTTTGCAAGTTTAACACGCCCTTTTTCCCCTTTACCGAAAACCAAGAAAACCCTCAAGAACCTTCATTTTTGGCTTAAAAACCCCTTTTTTACACTAAGGCCTTAAGCCCCTTTCGGCCTTAGCCCTAGCTTCTTTTCTGCACATGACCGAAGCCATAACCAGGTGCCAGCCCCAATCGCTAATCACAATCAGAGTTTTCTTTCGGTATTTTTCCTTGGTTCTTCAAAATCTCTCCGATGCGATTAGTCCTCCTCTTCTCGACCTCTGCTGCAATCTCCACCGTCGATCTTATTAGATCCGATGGCCAGCGCTAAATTGCATTGCGCCCATCCATCTAGTTTCCCTTCGCTTGTGGGATCCCCGATTCAATCTGAACCATTGATCGTGTCCCCGATTCAACGGCCTGCGCTCCATCGCAAATCGGCAATCGCAACTTATATTTTCCATGTACCTTGCCTCCTCTGATGCCGTTTCCTGTGATTAGATCCTGACCGTTCAATCCATAAGAACCAATGGCCAAGATCGTGTCGCGCTCCACCCGCGGTCCTCCGTCATTGCATCCCTGATTCAATCCTGACCGTTGATCTTGCTCACGATCCAACGGTCAGCGCTTAATCGCACATCGCACATCCAATGTCCTGTTCGTTTTTCACCTTTGATGTGTGATCCCTGATTTTATCTCCACCATTAAACTCTTTAATCAGATGGCCTTGATATAGCCTCGCCTCACCCTTCCTCCATTCATCCAGATAATCTCGCCGATCGATCTTAGTCGTTTATCGTTTTGATCTAACGGTTGCAATTTAACCTCCTGTACAAACCTCCCAAAGAAATTCTGAGCCTTTTCGCTGAGTTTTCTTAACTTTTATTGGTTTTTTTTAGGTTATAAAGGTTGTGCCCAGAGTTTTAAAATATTTCACGAAGGCCAGGGATGACGATTCACAGGAAGGGATCCAAGGATTCCTTCATTAAAATGAACATCTCTTCCTGTGTAAACCTTTTGCACGCTTGCAAAATAACCAAAACGCTGTGAAACAATCAAAACACAGAGAGTATCAGTGCCAAAGTGAAGATCAGAGCCAGATCAGTGAAAACACAGAGCACACATCAGCATATAGCCTCTACATGCCAAATCAAAGAGGCCAGTCCCTCTCCATCGACCCATACTACCCCTATAGTCCTATTTTCAATTAACACTGGTCACAGTCAAGGCAGTCAAAGATTTATTGGCATACATACAGCTCAGAAGAAATTTCCCACCTACCAGAGCTTCTGAAATTCAAAGACAAACAACCAAAGTGTAAATACAAGCAAAGGTCCATTTAATGAAGTATGGAGCATGAAACTTCTTCTCCATCAAGCCTCCGAGAGGCCGAGAAACATTAAAATTCTTCATTTAATTGGGCCAACTACCTCCTCTGTTACTTCACCTCCTCATCTATAAGAACCCCTGTAAATTATATTGAAAACGTTGTTGGCTGTTGGTATTCTATTAGCTGTTAGAACTGTTATTGAAAGGAAGTAGCTGAGCATTCTGTAATATAGTAGGTTGGGAAGAGAATTTTAGATTGTAAAGAGCCATTGGACTCAAAGTATGTGACTGGTTTTTCACATCGATTGAACAAGAAGATTCATAGGATCCTGGTCTATATTATTGGTGATGTTTCTCTTACTGCAATTGTCTCCTTACATGTTTTATCATATTGTCCATAATTTCTCTGATAAGAATCAGTAATCTGGCTTAGGATATACTGCGGCAAGTACCCTAATGCTTCCTGCTCTTCTTATCTTTTATGTTTTCTACTATTTGTGTATCTAAGAACAAATTCATCATAATTTAACCAGTATAGAAGTTGGTTGGTCCATGCTTACTGATGTATGAATTTGGAGTTTTTTTCCTTAGATGTTCTTGATTGGTTCCAGCTAGAAGAATTGGGATACTGGGGATTTAGAGTTAGTCATGTCCACTAGTGTCCTTTTCCAACAAGTTGGCCTTTCTAAGATTCCTTTGAACTAGTGTAAAAAGCATTGAAGGTTAAAATTCTTTCTCTGATCTTAGGCCTTGCTCTGTGTTTAATCTTTAATGTTTTCTATTGTCTAAAAGTGGTTATGAGGACTGTTGGATTGTTTTCCTTGAGAGTATGCTGAAATCAGACTTGGATTTAAACGACATCTAACCTGATCTTAAGCTACCCTTTGTGCCTTTACTGAGAGTTTCCTTTGAAGTATGTCAAAAGAAGGATAGTTGCAAAGCACTTACCTGATCTTAGGCTGCCCTTAGGTTTCTTTCATTCTTTAACCCATTCTTAATTTTCCATTCCACCATCTATCAAAAAATATCCTTTAGTATAGATGACTTTCCCTATGGAAACCCTTGGATAGTTGTTATGCAAGTAAACCCCTTTCATGACTCCATAGCCCAATGGATTGGCACTTCTCTTGACCTATTTTCCGCTGCTGAAAAATCATGCTATTTTGTTCCTTCTTCATGTCCTTAACCTTCTCAATTAATGATCTCCAACCAAACAACCAAAATAAAAACCCTTGTGCTTCATACCTAGCGTAATACCTCAAATTTGAGCTTAAAGATATATCATTCTTTACATATATAGAGAGATCTCTCTCTAGATCCAGGAGGGCTAGATCCTGAGATCCCAAAATGGTTTGGTGTTGTCTTGTCTTTTGGTATTGCCAAATCTGCAAAAACACAGGAGCCACAACACCACACTCCACCTCCCACAATATAGCTAGTGTATCACCTTGTTGAATTTTCTTCTTGATCTATATTAGTAGATCCATTGAAATCATAAACAGATAAACCTTGATGATTGAAAATTTGTGACTAGCCAATGTAGATCTTCCAAGCCAAATTGAGAACGATGTAGATCTCCCAAACCAAAATGAAAATGATGGTGCTTACTTAAGATCTATTTATTAAGTAGTGGAATGCCTCTATCTCCATTTTAAAGATTTGTTTAGGTTTACTTAAGTATGCTTATAGCAGGTCTCCTTTGAGATCCTCTCCCTAGACCTCCAAAATAAAGAGGTTTATGGGTTTCCTCAAAGTTTCTATATCAAATTTATGGGAAATCAATGAGATCTGGAAAATGTAAATTGACATTGGTTGGGACCTGAAGAAATTGAGATTGGTTAGGGCTAACTTCTTTTGCACTTGGGTTTACTACATTATTAATGAAACTTTTGAGTGTAACTAGTGAGTCATGGCTCTCAATATGATCATATCAGTTCTTCATGGTTGTTGGACCATCAACTTGTCCCAGAAAATATCTCTTCAGATGAAGGTAACAAATAAAATGACATATTCAGCAACAACCCTTTTAAGTTTTACCATAAAAGGCCCCTGGTAATTGTGCCTCTTCACATAACATGCTTAACTATTTAGCAAAAACCACACAAAGACCATCTGTAAGATAGGAGCAATGCAACCTGTCATCCACTACTAAAACTGATCAGAAGATCTATAAAATTGAGTTATAGAAAGTATCCTACCAAAATTAGATTGCTACCCTCCATTTGAAAGGAAAGTCAATTTAACCACTTCTATGACAAGTGAGATGCCTTTACAAATTATTTTCTTTTCAATCCTTGGAACAGTGGCTCTATAACAGAGATAGATTTTATTTCAGTCATTAAACAAAATTTGTTTTCTTTTTTAACTACCATATTAAAAATGTAAAGTCTTTTTTTATCCTGTGTATGAAGTTATTTTTCACTTTCTATCCTTGAATTCCTCATATGCATGGACTCAACCATCAAGAAATGCCTCTCCATGATAGGGACTGGTGCTTTCTTCTCTGCACGCAAGCGAGAGAATACATCACATGCTGCAGCTCTAGCCTGTGCATACTTAAGAATAGCTACAAACATCAAAGAAATGAAAGAGAAGAAATTGAACCAGCTTTTCTTCACAGGGTAACATCACAACCATACCATACTTTTGGGAAAATTCAATCCTGTACATCTTATTGTCATAATGTGAATACCCATTGCATGGAATAAAAAAAATTATGTGTACATGGCAGCGTGCTGGACTGTAGACCTCACTTTGAGCCTCAACTACTAGAAGTTGTCCTGGGAAACTACTCAACAGGGATATTCCATGGAACTCGAGTGAAGGATGATATATCCTTTTGGGATATGGCACGCTTAATATCAACAAAAACATAGAAGTAAATAAGCAAACATAAGCACTTTTCCGAGCTACCAGTCCTAGCCATGCTTGTTGGATAGGTGATAACTAGGCTTCCCTTAATTTGAAAGTTGACAATGTTGTGTTTCCAAGATATTTTCAATATTTATTTTTATCACTTTTAATAGATCAGGGATTAAGAGGTATTTATGATTTTTGTCACTCTTAATAGATTAGGGGCTAAGAGGGATTTATGCTTTTTTTCACTCTTAATAGATCAGAGGCTAAAAGGGATTTATGCTTTTTGTCACTCTCAATAGATCAGGGGCTAAGAGGGATTTATGCTAGTCAATATTTTCCATTGAGTCATACTCGTGAATGAATGTGAATGCAGTTTATGTTATTCAATATTTTGGATTGTCATACTGGTGAATGAATGTGAATGTTGTTGATCAAACATCCTAGTCTAGCTCCAAGCTCTTCTAAGAGATCTGGGTTGTTTACAATGTTCTTTGGAGAGCCAACACATACATAGTGGAAGAATGCAGAATCTCTTAATGTGGCTGGCAGCTTAGGGCCTCTGGCAAGTATGCATGCAGTGGGTCGTTTCTTCTATGCATGTGAGTCTACGATTGAAGGGCCAGATGGGCCAGAGCTATGCATCTCCTTTACATTCGCTATCCTTGTGTACAACAGAGATCAAATGCACTCCTTTGCCTCCTCTATTCTTGAATTGTTGGCATTGGATTCTTCAGAATCTTGTTGAAATGTCCGTGACTTTGCCCAAAATCAGAAAAATAATGACATGGGTACCTTGTCAAAGACCCCTCTGTCATCAAGGGGATATGTCTACAGGTTAATGGTTTTGAGTTCCATTTTGGTCGGAATTATCAGTAATGGTTCCATTGGATCATGTGCATGTCAATTCTAAGAATACAACCCACCCATCTCTTAAGTATGATGCCCATCTTATGTCTTGTTTCTGCGTCTCAGATCGTTCGTGATCGAGATTTTATATACAAATAAATGTGTTTTTGGTATAGTTGAGGACAATTTGGCCATTTATTTGTTTTGGTGTGAAGAGTTTAGAACCTCCCCAACATTCCTCACAACAATATTAAGTTGACAAACACAAATAGCGAAGAGTAAGGAAAAGAAACTCTCAATGAAACATCTCAAGGATTTATCCATTTTATGTGCTTTGAATGCCATAAACCATGCATATAAATCATTTTGATGGGATAATCTAAAAAACAAGGCATTTTCATCTAGTAAAATAAATTAAATTACCGAAGAATGTTGATAGTTTTGGAATATTGAGAAAGCTGATAGATTTGGAATATTGAGAAAGCTGTGGTAACAGAGTGTGGAAGAATTTAAATCTTGGAAGTTAATTACATTCAATAAAATGTAGGTAAATACATTTTTTAATAATGTAAATATTCACAATAATAATAATAATAATTATTATTATTATTATGGGTAAAATGCAAGTAATTTAATAAATTTAGTCACAATTTTTTATTAAACAATAAAGATAAAGAATGATTTTAATTAAAAAAATTTGGAGCATTTAAGTTTATGCATTTCCATTAAGTTTAATGAGAATGAAAAATATATTTTTTATTAAATTTTGAACATAAATATATAATAAAAAAAATATGAAATTTTAAACATATATTTAATATTAATAAAACAACTTTAAAAATAAGCATGTTTTCTAATATAAATTTTAAAGAAAACGAAATATTTTTTTTAATTAAATTTTAAACATACAAATATGATAATTATTTTTATTAAATTTTAAACATATATATGATAATTCTTTTTAATTAAATTTTAAACATAGATTTAATATTAATAATAAAAAATTCTAAAAATGATTTTTTTTTTCTAATATAAACATGTCTTAGATATCATTTTGGGATTCAATTGCGTTAAGTAAGTCATTCATGTATAATAATTTCCATGAGAGGTAGTCGTAACTGACTAATTTCTCATGATTTTTGAATAGTCCATTTAGCACTCATTGCATCTGGTGATGCTCATAGGGGTGAAGAAGTGGGATTGAAACTAGTGAAATGAATCACATAGCATCAATCATTGCTTCTGGTGTTTCTTGATTTTCCCAGTTCTTTAATTCCTTCGGTGTCCCTTTGCACCTTTAGGAGAAATTGCTAGTATATACATTATAAATCATTGTTAATTAAACCCAAAGGTCAGATGTCACCAACCTCTTCAAAATATCTTCTTCTCATCATAGAGAGCAATTTGATCAAAATATTAAGCCTTGCAACCAATAAATTCTATAGGCATTTGGGTGCAGTGTACGTTTCAAATTTGACTTCTAAAATATTCAACACTATCTCCATCTATAATTAGGGCATTATTAACCCTTGATTTGCCCCTTACAAATTTAGAGGGTCAAGGACTTGTCTATCAATTGGAGATTTAACTCAGTTGGAGGTTCATAGATTGATATAGATATAGGTCGGGGAAGGTTCCTAGGATGATTAATCACATGATTGACTCAATGATGATTGAGACACATTTTTTTGCATAGTTTTGAGAGTGTTGCTATATTTAGCAAGTTCCCTTATTTCTAAGAGAGGGAGTGATTCAATGATGATTGAGACACATTTTTTTGCATAGTTTTGAGAGTGCTGCTATATTTAGCAAGTTCCTTGGTTTCTAAGAGAGGGAGTTCCAGGGATAGTGCAATAGTATGGATCACATATTTGGAGTCCTTATGAACTTAGGATTCTAGTGAGGTATTTCTAGGCAACATGCATGGAACTTATTATTTTTAGCAGATTGTGTCCAGAGGCTTACATGTCATAGATAATGATATATTTAGAATCCTTGTGATATTTGAAGTTTTATGAACTACTTTAAAGTGACATGCAAGTACTTTTTATTTTTAGCAGTGCATGCATGTTGATTTTGATTGTGGATTTGTATTCCTTATGAAAGATGAATCCAATGAGTATACATACACGTGATTTTGAGCATTTTATATTTTTAGAAGTGGTTGCATGTTAGGTCTAATTATACATTCAAGTTTCCCACAACGTTCTATATCCAATGGTGTCATTCTCATCCAACTCTAAGAACTTTATATTTTTAGTAGTTAGAGCTAGGCACTAGTTATTAGTATTCAGAATCCATATTTCCCACTGAGTTTTGAGTGTAATGGTGGTGGTTTCGTCTAATTCCGAGAAATTTCTATTTTTGGCAGTCTCGACGTGGTAGTGCTGATAACAAATTTGGGTTCCCCATAATATTTTGAGACTAATGAGTGTAATATTGTGGAAATGCGGACATATTACTATTTTTAGGAGTGTTTGATTTTAGGCATGGCTATTTTTAGGAGCATGAGCTAATAGTCTGAGGGGTGGACATGTGGCAACAATTGAATGAGTCATTAGTGACATGGCACTTGAGAAAACTTATTTTCCCTCCTAATGTTTTCTATCCCCTCATGTGTTTTACCTTTCCTAAAATCTCTCCTAACTTCTTTCAACTTGTTCCCCTATTTTTTCTCCAATATCTTAGATTTTCCTATTTTTCCTCCACAAATTTAATCTCCTAACTTAAGTGGAAAAAAAGGAAAATAAAAAAATAAAAAAGGAACAATGTTTTTAACCAAACTCTATTGTAGTGACGATATTGTAGGGGAGGAAAATAGTTTGGTGCCAGGATGCTTGTTCTTTTGATTAGAGTGTCATCTTCTTTGAAACTTCGTTTTGGTATATTTTCGTTCCCACTCCACACTTTACTTTGAAATGCTAAGTAGATCATCACATGGATTTGTAATTATATCATTCATCTCATATCCTTCCTTTTTTTTAATACATGAGAAATATATTTATATTCCATATGAGGAATATACATATTTTAGTCCTCAAGGGATTTCTTAGACAACAAGGCTCATAGCCATTACAAGAAATACTCATTATGAGTAAGATTTTATAATTCAGTGAAATATTCACCATGATTTTACAAGATAATATAATTTGGTGAGAGATTTTCCATGATTTTACAAGATAATATAATCTGGTGAGAGGTTCGCCAAAAAATTTATATATACATATTATATTATTGATAAAATCACCTTTCATCTTTCCATGTATCATGGGGATTCGCCCATTTATTATAAATGTAAATTTAGGGGGGTTCTTAAAATTTTCCTGGTGAAGAAGGAGTAGACCAGAGTTGATATCTAGGTAAATCAGCATATGTTTTCATTGTAGTGTGATGAGGTTGGTGCTTCCATATCAAGTTGTAGCTTGATAAATTTCTAGTTGTAGCTGGATGAGGTAGGAGCCTCCTGTGGGTTGTAGCCTATAGAAAATAGATGGGATTTGGAGCTTCCTTGCAAGTTGTAGCTTGCAGAATTGAGGTAGTAGCCTCTTGTAGGTTGGATCCTACAGAACATCAGTGGTGAGAGGGAGTTGGAGCTTGCCTTTGCATCACAACAATAATAAGATGTGGTTTTCTCCCTTATGGGTTTCCACTTATATCTGTTGTCTATGTGCATGATGATTATGTGTTGATATTCTATATTTAATCTGCTTAATACCTTCTACTCACTTATTAAGATTTATGTTCCATTATACATTATGTTGATCATGAAATAAAGGTGTAAAAAAGTGTAAAAGAAATTTTAAAAGACCATGAATGCATTAAACTGATTCACCCCCCCCCCCCTCTCTCAGTTTAAATAAGGGTTCAACAATTTGTATTAGAGCCAGTTCCTTCTGTATCAGTTTAAAAACTAGAAGGAAAAACTAGGTCCCCAATATGGCTAGCCTAGAAGGATGCTCAACAAATAAAGCCCCATTTTTTACTAGCACAAACTATGCTTTTTTGAAAATAATAATGGGGAGATACATAATGTCTCTAGGAATAGAATTTTTGGTTGTTGTGGAAGAAGGATATGCTCCAAAGGATACTGACACAGAAAAATATGCCAGAAAAAATTTCATAGCCAATGCAAAGGCCATGAATGCACTTTTGAGCGGTCTGTGTGAGTATGAATTTATCAAGGTAATGCACAGTGTGACTGCCAAAGAAATCTGGGATACATTGGAAAGTATCCATGAGGGAGATAAAAAGGTGAAGGCAGCCAAACTGCAAGCCTATAGAACTCAGTTTGAAAATATAAAAATGAATGAATAAGAATATGTAGCCAGCTTCTTCTTAAAGGTTGCAGAAGTTGTGAATAACATGAAAGCTCTAGGAGAAACCATTAAAGAATGTGTAATTGTACAAAATATATTCAGATCTTTACCATCTAGGTTTAACCCTAAGGTTTCTGCCATAGAAGAAATAGCTAACTAGGAAACATTGACCATGAACCAATTTCTTAGAAACTTGACGACCTATGAGATGAGACTTCCAAAAGGGAAGTCAAATGTGAGGGAGACAACCTTTAAGGAAGATAAGTGCAAAGGAGAAAAGGAAGATACTTGCTCCTACTCTGATGAAGAAGAGGCCAAATTTGTCAGAAGATTAGATAGAGGAACAGGCAAGTATAAAGGTAAACTTCCATTTAAATTCTTTGACTGTGGAAGAGCAGGGCACTATGCATTTGAATGTCCTCATAAGAAAATGGAGAATCAGTCAAGAGGGAAAGAGAAAACCAATTTCAGCAATAGGCCGAAAGGGAACATATTTAATCGAAGATATTTCTATGCTCAACAAGACAGTAGTGCATCTGAGAGCTCAGATGACTCCCCCAGTAAAGAGGGAACATCAGAATTCATTTTGATGGCCAAGGAAGTGCTTGAGGAAGATCTCCCAGAATTTGAAGAGGAAGGTGAGGTAGATCTTGAGGGGGACCTAATTAGTGACCTAGAGGAAATAGAAAGACATAAACTCAAGTGTAGAAAACATAAATACATTCTCCTGAAATATGTAAAAGAATAACCAAATTCGGAAAACCTCATTCAGTTCAAAGTAGAACTTGAAGAAGCTAAGAAGGTGGAATACATTCTACTAAAAAAAATTAAATATAAAATTCAAGAGCAAGAGAAATTGGAAGAAGAAGTAGTATGCCTGAGAAAGAAATTAGAAAACGGCCAAAGGGAATTATCTATGAACACTCCATGAATGACAAGCTCTGAACAGTTGGATAAAATACTAAATTCTCAAAGATCTCCTCTCATAAAGGATGGGATAAGCTATGAAGGAGAAACCAGCAAATCCAAGGTAGAAAATAATAAGAGTATCATTTTTGTAAAAGCTGTAAAGGATAGTGAAGAAGCAAAGAGGGAATCCACATAATTAGAAACCGGCAAGGCCGTGATATATAACAAATCAAACAAAAACAAGAAGCAACGTCAAGTGACGACGAAAGAAATGAAGATACAGTCAACTGCAAAATACTCATATGCTCCTAAGGATGAATTGAAATATTTCAGAAGATGTCAAAGGAAGTTTCTTCTTCCTGTGAGGAGTTTCACTTTCTTCGCCTACCACAGACCTGGACATATCACAGTAGAATACTATAAGATAAATCAAATCCAGTCCAACTAGAAAAAGATGCAAGAACTAAAAATATTACCTCAAACAACTCTCTCTGCTAGAGACAAATACTACTTCCATGGGTATTGTTTTCATTATAAGGGGTTCATCCATAAATCCATGGAGTGCAGAACGTATCGACAAAGACTGGTGTATGAAAACTCAAGGATAATTATGAACAGTGGAGAATTCACCCATTTACATAATCCATTCAGAAATATAATCAAATCCTTTGGCTGCCATAAAATCATGCACAAGTCTCACAAATGTCCTCTCAAATACTGTGGTCCATCTCCTTAGCAAAGTTACCAAACAAATAGCTGCATGCAGTGGAAAAAGAAGCTGAATAAGTGTGATATGGTTCTAATAGCTCAAGATCAGAAAAGCCAATGGTATATGGATAGTGGGTGTTCAAAGCATATGTCTGGAGATCGAAGCAAGTTTATAACCTTTGATGAAAAGAAATTTGGAAATGTAACATTCGAAAATGACAAAGCAGGGAAAATTAAAGGAAAAGGCTCAACCAGTCTAAATAATGGAAGAGGAGAGGCTCAAGATGTACTATTTGTGGACGGGTTGAAAGCCAATATGCTAAGCATTAGTCAAATGTGCGATAAAGGCTGTTAGGTCCTCTTCAAAGACTAAGATTGTGAAGGTCTGTCACCATAGGAAATACCTTGATCAAAGGTGTTCGAACAGAAAGTAATGTATATATAGTAGAAGAAGAGAATGAATCATGCCACATAAGAAAACTTGACGAATCATGGTTATGGCATAGAAGATTGGGACATCTAAAATTTGACCACATCATCAGTCTAAGCAAGAAGAATGCTGTCAGAGATATGCCTGCAATAAAGAAGCTTCCAAATACCATATGTAAATCCTGCCAATTGGGCAAGCAAACCCGCACATCATTGAAGGCCAAATATCAACTATCTATAAGTAGGCCACTTCAAATTTTACACATGGAACTGTGCGGACCTTCAAGAACTAAT
Source organism: Pinus albicaulis (assembly GCA_034641835.2). Taxonomy (NCBI): domain Eukaryota; kingdom Viridiplantae; phylum Streptophyta; class Pinopsida; order Pinales; family Pinaceae; genus Pinus; species Pinus albicaulis. The sequence continues at coordinate 823,980,192 of CM076575.1, forward strand.
GCACCAGGTGGAGAATCTTATTTCATATTGATAATATATCATTTTACCAGATTGATGTGGGTGGCATTTCTCAAATATAAATCCAAAGCGTTTGAGGAATTCAAGATCTTCAAGGCACTGGAAGAAAATTAAACAGGATCCAAGCTAAATTGCATCAGATCAGACAGAGGAGGTGAATTCACAGACTATGATTTTGCAAACATGTGAAATGAATATGGGATAAAACAACAGTTTATAATTGCAGGTACACCTCAACAAAATGAAGTGGAAAAGAGGCAAATCAGGTTAGTATAACATATTTCCAGAGCCATGATGCAAGAAAGTAACATTCCCCAAACCTACTAGGCAGAAGCAGTACACACAGTTGTTCACATTCTTAACAAAGATCATATAAGACCAAATTGTGACAAGACTCCATACGAATTATGGCATGGGAAACCAACATCAATCAAGCACTTTAAAGTCTTTGGCAGCAAGTGTTTCATAAAAAAATAATGATGAAAAATTGGGGAAGTATGATGCAAGACATGATGAAGGAACATTTTTGGGATATGCATCCAAGATTAAGGGATACAGGTGCTACAACAAAATACTGCACAAAATTGTGGAAAGCATTGATGTGAAATTCGATGAAGATCTACCAAACAAAACAAGAAGCAAAAGCTACACCAATTCTCTAAATGATCATGAAGATGAGAACTAAGATAATGATGAACAGAGTAAGACAACAGAAGATACTGAATTAGACTCAAAAGGTTCCTCAAGACACACTCAAAAGAACCATCTAGAAGATCAAATCATTGGGCACAAAAGTGGAGGAGTCTAGACTAGAAGACAACTAGCTGAACAAATAGAGGAAGTATACCTAGCCATGCTGTCACTTCTTAGAACCAAAGAAGTTCGAAGAAGAAAACAAAGACAAAAACTGGATAAGTGCTATGAATGAAGAACTAGACCAAATTGAGAAGAAAAATGCCTGGGAGTTAATGCCAAGACCCACTGGGAAAAATGTTATTGGCACAAAATGGATATTCAAGAATAAGATGAATGAACAAGGGTAGGTAATCAGAAATAAAGCCAGACTTGTATACAAAGGATATTCTCAAATCGAAGGACTTGATTATGATGAAACCTTTTCCCCTTTAGCAATAATGGAAGTTATCAGAATGTTTTTGGCCTTTGCATGCTATCATGATTTTAGGGTATATCAAATGGATGTGAAGTATGCCTTCCTGAATGGAGATTTAGAGGAATAAGTCTACATGGACCAACCTAAAGGATTCTTCTTAACAAATAAACATGACTGTGTGTGCAGATTAATGAAATCCTTATATGGCATGAAACAAGATCCACATGCATGGTATTCAAGGATGGACAAATATTTACAAAAACAAGGGTTCAAGAAAGGAGGAGTAGACAAAAATTTGTACATTAAACTCTTAATTGTAGTAGTATATGTAAATGACATCATGTTTGGCAGCAACAAAGATGAGTTAGAAAAAGGATTTGCAGAAGAGATGAGATCAAGATTTGAGATGTCTATGATTGGAGAGCTCACCTTCTATTTAGGACTTCAAATTATACAAAATAACACATGAATATTCATTTCACAAGAAAAATAATTAAGAGAAATGTTGAAAAGGTTCCAAATGGAAGGTTGCAAACCTGTGTCAACTCCCATGATCACTGGATACAAACTATGTGCTGATGATGGATCTGTAGATGTAAATCAAAGACTTTATAGATCCATGATAGGAAGTATGCTATACCTAACTACCTCTAGACCAGACATTATGTTGGCAGTAGGACTTGTGGCAAGATATTAAGTAGCACCAAAACAAAATCACTTGCTAGCAATCAAGAGGATATTAAAATATCTACAAGGAACTGCACATTATGGCCTATGGTATCCAAAAGGAAAAGACTTCACATTGACAACATATACATATGCAGATTGGGTCGGCTGTGTGGATGACATAAAAAACACAAGTGGAGGTGCATTTTATTTGGGAGAAATTATAGTGGCATGGCTAAGCTAGAAGCAAACTTATGTCTCTCTATCTACAGGAGAAGCAGAATACATAACAGCAGCAGCTTGTTGCACACAAGTAATGTGGATGAAACAAACTCTCCAAGACATGAAGCTAAGCATCAATGAACCCATTTCTATCAAATGTGACAATACTAGTGCTATGAGTATATCAAAAAATCATATACTTCATTTGAAAACAAAGCACATACTAATAAAGTACCACTTCCTCAGAGAAAAAGTAGCACATAAAATAGCGAAGTTGGAGTATGTAGCAACAAAGGAACAAATAACAGAAATATTCGCAAAACCTCTTGCTAAAGAGCCATTCGAATATCTAAGAGACAAACTAGGGGTAGTGTCTGTAGATGTTACTCTCTAATATGATCAGAAATCAAATATATATATATATATATATATATATATATATATATATATATATATATATATATATATGATGTTGGAAATACACCAACAAAGGCTGCAATACAAGGAATGTGATCAATGCAGTAGACAAGTGATAGTCAGTATGAGACAAGAAAGCATCATTCCATGGGGAGAGAAGTCAATAAAAGTTGTCACAGAAGAGCTAGATCAATGGAGCAGTGCATGGTACAGGTCCTCAAGATCATAGTATTATGAAAATATAGAAACCACACTAGGAAATGTGCAAGCCTTTCCCATTGATGTCAAAGGGGGAGGAAAATCAAGCAGAGGAAGAAGAGACACCTCTCAGAATGAGAAGGGGAGGAAGTCCTAGAGGAAGTATTAGAGTATTGCCATCAATGCCAAAGGGGGATACTGTTGGAAATATTTTCATTGATGGTAGAGGTACAGAAAGGAGAAATAATAGAATCATCGTTGATGGCAAAAGAGTAGAGAATAAGAGGTTATAAAGAGAAAGGAAATGAAAGGCACCAAAGGCAACAAAGATACAACAAAGACAGAGAAGCAGCAAAAGCAGAGAGGCAACAAATGTAGAGAGGCAACGAATGCATCAGAGGCAATGAATACAGCTAAGAAGGCACTAAAGGTGGCAAACAAAGAAAAGAAGCAGTTGAGACAGTGGAGGCAATGAATGGAGCAGAGACAGCAAAGAGGCAGAGACAGATGAAGGCAATCAGATTTTCCAGACACATCGAGGACCAGAGATCCTGCACATAGCAGGAGCAGGAAGAGGCGAGAGCAGCGAGAACTGGAATTATAGAGCGGGACAACAAAAACAAATGGAAATCGAATAGAAAGACAAAGTCAATTAGAAGGAATCGTAAGAAGGAATCGACGGTCGGGATTAGATCGCCACAGTGAAGGAAAGAAATGAATGGACAGGATTCATCACAAGACAAGCGAGGCAGAATACAATTCGATTTGCAAGAAGCAACAAGGACCATAGATCTAGGCATATCAACGGTGATGATCATGACGCAATATTGTGAATCACAAGGCATTGTGGGTAAGTATTAAGGACATCGCATGGTAAGTTAAAGCTTTTGCGATGCGAAGCGGAGAAGGGACACGTGGTGGCACGGTGCAATATCGCAAATCGCACAAAATAGAGATAACCACTAAGTTAAGCGGGTATAAGTTGCGAACAGCGTAGTGCAGGCGATGACGTAAGGATTGTTGTCGCTCCTAGAGACAGCCTAGAGTTGTGATAGACCAGTGCCTAGGACATCTTAGCATAGCAAGGAGAAGATAATATAATGTGTGAAGTTGTCAACTTCAGCTCACATGCTATCTCCTGTAAACAGGGAAGTATGATTTAAATGGTACCAAGACCCTCAAAAAGTGTCACAGGGAAAAGAATACTGCAGATGCAAGATGCAAGATTCCAATATAAAGGCATCAGACAGTTAAGAGACAATTTACTGTAAAGAGGGCCAATTCAAGTAATATGTCACAGAAATCAATTATCAGAAGGGGCGGGTTGTGAAGCAAATATCAAGAAGATACTAGTTATCATTGGGCTGATATCCAGATACACAACATATCCATGCATGGGCTTACCAATCTAAGAATCCATACACAACAATGGCATTTTAAAAACACCCTCCCAAAGAAACTAATATAGCAGAAATACGGTTTAGATGAATAATGGAACAGTATATCATGCATGAGCCATATTTAAAGCGCTTGACTAATCCGAGCATGGGCATCAACTAGGATGAATCCATACCAAAAATCAGTGAGCCACTCGTATTCCAAAACATGATACAAGAAAGATGGATGAAATGAAATGATCTATTAATATAACACATAAGAGAAAAGGTTACACACTGTGAAATACCAAAGACCAGAATCCTCTTTAACAAATATAAATCCTCCTCACTAAGAGCCTATGGGCTCTGAGCCTTCATACAAGAGTTTTACAAAATGTATACGAAAAATCTTTTCACTGCATAGTTTTCTGATAAAATCTGGAACCCTTTACAATGCGTTTCTTCATGGTTTTTATAGCTGAAAGAGGAGCAGAGGTGGTAGGTGGAAAAATAAATGCAGAATTAAAACTTAGGAGAAAAAGAGGGCCAAAGCCCATTCTGTTTAGACTCTCTGCATTTATCTCTAGTACCTTTAGGAACGAAAGAGTGATCTTCTTCGGCTTCCATTTACTCTAGTATGGTCCCAATGTCTCTGACTGCAGTACTGGGTAATACTCTAGTGAATAAAGAAAATGGTGAAGTGAATGACTGAATAGTCTGCCATACCACATTAACAGCTTCTCTGGTAGCTTGGGATTGTGGTCAAGGCAGAAATCTTTAGGAACACAGTAAATAATAAAACTGATATGGGCGCTTTGTACTTTAGAATCATCTGCCGATGTGAAGCCCTGCTTACTTAGTTTTCTGTGCATTGAACTCTCTGCTGCTTCATTTACACCTATGTGTATGAAATCTTGCCGTTGTAATATGGACTGTGTAATCATGGCGGCACTTCCCACCTGGTAACCCTGCAGAACACGGCACTCGGTCATGAAATCCATGCATACGGGGGTGATTGCGGAGGACGGGGGAACACTGGCGCGGCGGTGGTGGAACAATGTTTTATGCGTAAAAACGGTGAAAAATGCAATGATACTGTGTATAATAGGGTTTGGTGGGAAATGCATCGTGGGCTGTTTGATCATGGTCTATAGGTGTAGATCAACGGCGGAGATCAAACAGTGGAATGATATATGAAATGGGTGAAATACATGTGAAACCTAAGCTTTTAATGAACAATATGAAAATTTGGGCTGCGGAGGAAATACAAAGGAAATACGTGAAATGCAGTGGAAATGCGTATGAGGTGGGACCCCTATGGAATCGCAATCGGAGTCGAAGCGGGGAATGATCGCAATCGCAAAATTTGCGACGCGATCGGAGGAGGGGGCAGGACTTGCGATCGGAGGATTTGCGATCGGAGGATTTGCGATGCGATCGGAGTTTTGTGCGATTGATCTTTGCGATGGGCTCATCGGGGCATACAAATGAACTTTGTGATTTTCGATGGTGCGATCAATCGCATTGGGGTATATTGCGATGGTGTGATCAAAGGATGATTTGCGATTGGGGGAAACTTGCGATTGCGATGGTCGGGGGGAGATGTGACACGATCGATCGTAACGCAAATGTTTGCGATGATCGATCAGGAGGCTACACATGAATACTGCGATTGCGATGGTGCGATTAGCACCTTAAGGGTCAGTGCTCGGTCCTAGCACTCGGTTTCATGAGGAAAAGGGGGAAAATGTCCTAACAAAGGATGTATGTGGAGATTAAAGAGGTTTTTGGGTATGATTTTGACAGGGGGGGAAAAGGGGGAAAAGGGGACATTCTGCAGGGATGCAAAGGGAAAATAAAGGCCTTTGGAGCACGTATTTTTAGTAATCAGTGAGGCTTATTGACTCCAGAACAGCAGAGGGAAAGGGATTAAAGAGCAGGGAATCATGAAATGCTTTAAGGATGATGTCTTTTCAGGAGGAATCCATTCTTTGAAAGCTTAAAGACAGCTTGACCCCTTGTTTGCTTTCCAAAAATTAGTAAGGGGCTAAGATGATCAACAAGGATGATGTAAAGATGATGTGGCAGTGACATGGAAAGCTGACGTGGCAGATGATGTGGTCTCGACCCTACAGATCGCAGGAATTTATGATGACGTGGCAAGGTGACGTGGCGGTGACATGGCAGGGTGACGTGGCAATGATGACATGGACCTTGCCCGCATCTCGCACATCACAGCGCTTAAAGGATAGCAGTAAGAAGACTGCAAATTTAGTTTAACATTTTGCGATGTGAAATGGAGGGACACGTGTCGACCCTGCACAACATCACATCTCGCAAGAAATAGGATGTAACTTCAAGACATCGCAATGTATGTTGTTTTGGTTGCGATGCTGTAAGGTTCAATTGACACGATGCGATGAAGGGATTCCACGCGGAAGCACCGTGCACGAGCGCATATCACAGATCGCACGGTTTATTGTTTAGCACTATTGGTAGAAGGAGAAACCTACGAGAAAGTATTTGTAATGTATTGTGATTTGTTCAAGGTACTGTGGGACCCTATAAGCCATGTTCCATGTATATACACATTGTTTGATTGTTAAATGTATGTATGTTATACATATGTGTTGTTCGATCGATAAGCATATTTATGTTGATAAAGCTTAGAATTGTAATACTCCGTTGTGTTAAAAGGAAGTTTTATGTGGGTCATGCCCCACAGTTCACAAAGGAAAGACATGAACTCATAACAAAGGACCAGGAGCTTGTGCAGAACAATTTTGAGACAGTAAGGAAAACGAAAAAGGTTGAACGTGGAAGAAAAGACTCGGGTAGCAAACGAAAGGGTGAACACAGTAAGTAAAGTATTGGGCAAGAAAAAGGACCCGACCTCGTGCAGAACAGTGCAACAGTATGGATCGAGTCGGGAAAAATGGGGTAGTTATGCAACACAGTTGAAATATAGCTGCAGAAATAGAAAAGACAAAAGGACAGCAAGCATAAGAGGACAAATGCACATCAAAGATAAGAAACTGAAAGGGACGAGTAAATAATTGATTGTAACTGTAAATGTACTATTTATTTTTATATTGTTTGTGATGAAAAGGAAAGTTTCTGTAGGCAAATAAAAACTCCAATGTAATACTGAAATGAGTACATAGTGTTGTAACATCTTGAATGTGCTGAGCGAGAAAATGAGAAGGTGGAAGGCAAAAAGGCATACCTGTTCATTTCATATTACCATATTCAATGCAAACAACTATGGAGTGATCTATATAAATAATGTTATTGTGATATGAAGAAGAAAGAGAGTGGAAGAATAAGAAGAAGACAGAGAAGATAGAGAATCTGTGTAGATCCAAATATGATATAAGGTAGATATGAAGGCTGGAGGACAGGAGTGAAGAAGGAGTAGAACAGAGTTGATATCCAGGTAAATCAACATATGTTTTCATTATAGTGTGAGGAAGTTGGTGCTTCCATATCAAGTTGTAGCTTGATAGATGTTCAGTTGTATCTGGTTGAGGTAGGAGCCTCTAATGGGTTGTAGCCTGTAGAAAATAGATGGGAGTTGGAGCTTCCTTGCAAGTTGTAGCTTGCAGAATTGAGGTAGTAGCCTCATGTAGGTTGGAGCCTACAGAAACTCTGTGGTGAGAGGGATTTGGAACTTGCCTTTGCATCACAACAATAATAAGATGTGGTTTTCTACCTTATGGGTTTCCACTTATATCTTTTTTCTATGTGCATGATGATTATGTGTGATATTCTATATTTAATCTGCTTAATACCCGCTGCTCACTTATTAATATTGTTGTTCCATTATAGATTAAGTTTATCATGAAATAAAGGTGTAAATAAGTGTAAAATAAAGTTTAAAATACCATGAATGCATTGAAATTATTCACCCTCCCCCTCTCTCATTTTATCTAAGGGTTCAACAAGAGATTAAATGGAGGTTATAATAAATTAAAAATGATAATACTTTTATATATACATATGTGAAATTTATATAATAGCAATTATATTATAAATAAGAGAGAGAGGAGAGGGGAGAGAGGAAGAGAGAGGGAAGGAGAGAGATATGGATTTGGAGGAAGAAAGAGAGGGAGGGAAGACCAAATACATTGAGAAACAGGTGGAGAGAGATAGGGAGTGACAAGGGAGAGAGGAGACGAGGGGAGGGAGAAAATGAGAGGACATAGATAGGTAAAATAGGGGAAGAGAGAGGCACAAATACATATATATGGAAGGAGGGGAGAGAGAGAGAGCGAGAAGGGGAGAGGGAGGTAGATAGTGATAAAGTTGGAGGGTGGAGAGAGAGAGAGTGTGTGTGTGTGATGGGGGACAGATAAATGGAGGTGGTAGAGAAAGGAAGGGAGAAGAAGGAAGCGAGAGAGGACTTGAGAGAGAGGAGAGAGAGAGGGGAGAGAGCGATGGAGTTGAAAGGGGAAGAAAGACATAGAGAGAGAAAGGTGGAGAGGGAGAGGGAGTGACAAGGGAAAGATGGAGAGATTGTTAGTGAGAGAGGAGAAGATGGAAGAGAGAGATAGAGAAAGGGAGACAAGGGGAAGAGGGAGAGGGAGAGGAAGATGGAGGGAGAAAAATATAGATATAGAGAGAGTGTGTGTATGTTTTTGGTATGAGAAGGAGAGACACGGTGAGATATATATCTATATTAAGAGGGGAGGGAGGGTAGAAGACAGAGGCAAAGAGAAGGGAGGAGGGGGGGAGAGAGAGAGAGAGGGAGAGAGAGATAGATAGATAGATAGATATGGAGAGAGAGTGCATGTTTTTGGGATGATATAGATATATAAAGAGGGATATATATATATATATATAGATATATAAAGAGGGATATATATATATATATATATATATATATATATATATATATATATAGGGGAAAAGAGGGAACAAGAGAGACAAAAAAGAGTGATGGAGGAAGAGGGATAGATATGGAGAGAGAGAGGGAGAGAGAGAGAGAGAGAGACTACCATGTTTAGGGGGCTGAGATAGAGAGACAAATAAGGAGAGATGGAGGGAGGTATAGATATAGATGGCATGGGGAGAGAGGGAAGAAGAGAAAGATAGAGAAATGGAGGGAGAGGAAGAGATAAAGAGACAGGGGAAAGAGGGAGGGGGAGAGAGAGAATGAGAGAGTGAGGGAGATATACACATAATGGAATGTGGAGAGAGAGGGAAGAATAAAGGGACACACATAGACAAATACAAACATAGAAGTTATATTTAGAGAGTCATGAATGTTTTGGGTTTTCACTAAATTAGATGTATTAATTTCAGTGTAGTATATGATTTCTAATCTTATTTGATCACTTCCACTACATGCATTGATTTCAATGTATATTTCGATTTATAATATTATTTAATACCTTAGACTAGATGCATTAATTTTAGTGTAGATGTTGATTTCTACTCCTATTCGATTGCTTGCCTTGGATACATTGGTTTCAGTGTAGATATTGGTTTCTAATCATATTTGATCGTTTGCACTAGATCCAGTGATTTCAGTGTAGATGTCAATTGCTAATAATATTTAATACCTTACACTAGATGCATTGATTTTAGTGTGATGTTGATTTCTACTCCTATCTGTTTGATTGCAATGGATGCATTGGTTTTAGTGTAGATATTTATTTCTAATCCCATTTTTTTGTTTGCACTAGATGCATTGATTTCAATGTATATGTTGATTTCTAATTTTATTTGATTGTTTTTACTAGATGCATTGATTTCAGTGATGTTGATTTATAATCCTATTTTATCTTTTGCAGTAGATGCATTGATTTCAGTGTAGATGTCGATTTATAATTTGATGCAAATTGATGTATGATGTACATTAATTTCAAAGTAATTAGATTAATAGTGTGCATTGATTTCAGTGTAAACACATCTTTACCCCCCTTATCTTTGAGAATTGTTGAAAGACAGAAAAATATCAATAAAAGATAAGGACCATGCTACAATGAAATATTATCAAGGTTTATTTTATGACATGGTGACTAGTATTCTCAAGAATTTGGAGCTTTGGGAGCTGCAACAACCCCATGAAATTAACTCTGGCATGATTTTTCTCCCCCTGTTTTTCTTTTTCCCGTTGCAGCTGGGATTGGTTATTACCTCGAAAAGGATTAAAAATATTATCGGCTACTAAAATATAAATCAGTTCAATTCAGACACTGAAAAATTCAATGAAAACTTACTATATTAAACAATATATAAATGGTCAAGAACCCAGAAAGAAAAAAAAATACTTAGTGCATATGAAATCAAATCAACATAAAATGGTTAACGACATCCATATAAAAACCTCATCAATATGGAAGTAGGATTCGTTTCTAGTCTACTACTGTGTCAAATTCCAAAATTGTACTACTAACCTTCCCTTGTCCCTGTAGGTCGTTCAAATTTAGAAACAACTGTAGCTCAATCAAATTCAGAAAAAATTGTTAAGTTGGATTTTTTTCCCATGCTATTGATTGAAGGAAAAGTGTATAAATGCTTGCAGCTTAACAAATTTGTTTTAGGAGCCAAATGAGGACGAAAACTAAATCTCTCTCTATCAAAAAGAAGAAAAATTTAGATGGAAATTGTTGCCTCAAGTTGTAAGTAGCCTTATTCATCTTGGATCTCCATTTTAGTACAACTAACACATCCAAATCATTCAACGATTTTGTTTTGACAGATATAGCCCCAATTCATGAATGAGTTTCATGAAGATTATATGTCATCACTTGCAATGTACTTAATATCTACAGTGAAATTTATGTCCATCACATAATAAGTATTGCAAACCCAAAGATAATCTGATAATGTATGTGCATTTTTAACAAATATTATAATAAGCCTCCACTATGGTATCTTTAACAAGCATCTATTAAGCAATGCTAACAATAGGTTTGTGTTTAAGCTATGATCATGAGCTTCAACTATAGTAATACAATTAACGTAGCCCTGAGCCTAATGAACATAGTATAGGGAGTACAAGGTCAGTCATACATATAATTTTAGCTATCAAGAAAGTGCACTAACATAATACTTTCATAGATCATGTCTCTCCAATTATACTATTATCGCAAATAGGGAGCTTATAGCTCACTTCAATTTTTCTATTCTAAATCACCTTAGAGTATCAAGAAACTTATTATAAAAGCATGTGTGATGCATAAATAAGGGTGTTCTGACATGAATCTCAAGTCCCAAACAATATTCTTCATACACTGCTCACTCTCGGCTTCCCCTCTTCTTATTCTAGCTTTCACCTTGACACTCCTCCTTGCACAAATTTAAAGTATGAGGCACAAGGTAGTTGTTCCATATAGAAGCATTTAGATATGATAAGAAAAATGTGATACTCTATTCTAGTTTTCTCTACAAATGTGATGGCAAGTTTTCCCTGAATGTTGGCAATTTCATGATTAATGTAGTATAAGCTAAATGAGAATTTAAAGTCTTCTATACAAGATCAAGAAATGTATGCCCAATATCCAACACCATATATAAAGACATGTTTTCCATTTCCATAGTTGCTACCAAATCTCTCTTAGTGCTGGAGTTTTTTTCTCGATAGACTTGTTTTTACTACTCTTAAAGTGATGAAAGCCACCATTGTTGCATATAGGCGCATTTACATATAATAAGAAAAGTGATACTATGTTATAATTTTCTCTACAAATGTGATGGCAAGTGTGGCTTGAATGCTGGAAATTTCATGGTTAATGTAGTATAAGCTAAATGAAAATTTAATTTCTTCTATACAAGATCAAGAAAGCTATGCCCAGTAGCCAACACCATAGAGGAGGACATGTTCTCGAATTCCACAGCTGCTACCAAATCTCTCTCGATGTTGGAGTTCTTTTCTTAATAGCCTTATTTTTACTGCTCTTGAAGTGATAAAATCCACCTCTCCATATATTTTTCACTATCTACACAAAGAACGAAAGCAAAAAAATTACAAATATAATGAAAACTTATTAGATGAAACAATCTTTAATAGTTTAAGAACCCACAATGAAAAACACTCAGAAATACAATGAAAACTTAGTAGATTAAACAATATTTTAATAGGTCAAGAACCCACAAATAAAAAAGCACACTTAGTGAAAATGAAATCAAATCAACATAAAATTATTAACAACATCCATATAAAACGCTTATCAATATGGAAGTAGGATTTGTACAAAATCTAGGTTCATTATAGTAAAACAAGATATTCTCAAGAGAAAAAATCTCCATGCATCTTTAACTTCCACATAGGCCTCATGATTTGTAAAGCTCATGGAAACAATATTGCAGTAAGATTTCAAAGTAGCATGGTTTTTACATTTTTTTTTATATTTTTTTATCTTTCAATAGTTGTCAAAGAAGCATTAATTAGTGTTATATGTTATTTCCTTGCGAAATTTCCTTTGAAACATCCTGTGTAATTGCTACTATAATAATTATTTAATATATTCATTAATATAATAAAATATAAAGTTATACTACTAATAATAGAAATACCTAAACATATATAAGTCAAACGAAAAACTCGTGGAGGTGGCTGGTTCATAAAGTAGGACTGGAAATGACGGTGAGGCCTTGTGATCAAACTCGAGCAAGGGTTGCCACTAGTCATGGGAAAAGCATAACGTGGAGGTGGATGGTTCGTAAAGTAGGACTCACAATGACGACTAGGCCTTGTGATCAAACTCGAGCAAGGGTTGCCACTAGTCGTGGGAAAAGAATAACTTGGGCCAAGCCCACCCACCTTTTGCCTACGTGGCTTAGAATAGACGATGATGGGGTGTACCATTAAGTCACTCCGTGATGTGAAGGTCACTCGTTTGAAAATCCATGGTAAAAAATATTGTCATGTTAATGGTTGGTGTGAGTTGGGTGCGATCCCAAGGTGATTTTGATGGCTTAGAGTTGGGTGCAATCCCAAGGTGATTTTGATGGCTTAGATGACCTTGTGTCACTATTTCTCAAGCCAAAAGTTAAGCACGTTATCATCTTTAGAGGACACAGAAAACTTGAAAAACTAAAAAAAAAATGAAAAACTTCTAATTATGAAAAACTCAGAATTATTATAATGAAATATTATACATGTGTATATTATATTCTTTAACAAATGAGTTGAAATTTTAAAATTAAACAAATAAATCCTTTATAAATAAATAAATAAATAAATTTATTTATTTAAAAAAGTCTTTTATAGTGGGTGTTACACAACTTTTTGTCACCGTCCCTGCAATCCCCATCCCGCACATTGGAGGACCATTTATGTGACTTATATGAAGTTTCATGCCTTGAAAAAAGTGGCATTTCATCCCTCGCCATGAGAAGAACATTTCCTCTGTTGACTATTCCTGGAACATACCATAAAAAACACATGCTTTTGGGTCGACGCTGGTAGGCATTTATTGCCTCATGCCGATAAGGGAAATTAGCACTGGGCCCCATGCCTATTGGCACTCTGTCTCAGTGGACTGCCCATGCCAAGAAGTTTTTGGAATTTTTTTTAAATATAGAAGCGCAGTTTCCATGCTAACTAATTCGTGAGGGAGTGAGCTTGGGTTGTTCGATTGAATAATATCGAGCACCTTCCTTTGGCTTCTTGTTTCCTCCTTTTGGGGAAACCTCCCAAAGGATAAGGTCTCCCTTCCACCATATGAGGGATCCCAACCTCCTCCTCTCCTTCTATAAATACATCTCTCTCACATAGATGCAGCTAGCTAAAAGGGTTGAATAGCTGAAAATTTTGGAGAATAGCTGAAGCAGTCTGATGTAGCTGATGTCAGATAGAGCAGAGATAGAGACCCTTGTTGCAAGAGATTCTAGGATGATTACCTCTCCATGTCCAATCCCCCGACGAATGCTTGAGACACGTTGGACTGAACCCGTTGAAGGAGGTTGTGACGTCAAGGCTCCACTTGTAATCTCTTTCTTCCTCTTAATTGAGTACATGACTGATGTTTTGGTTCCTGTCTTGTGTTGATGTGATTTATCTTACGCAATACGTTTAGTTATCCTTGAATAATTAGATAGTTATGAATGCAAATATTGTCTTGTATGCTGCTTTTGTCCTTTGATCTTTGTGCAGGAACCTGAGTACAATTGCTGAAGGATCGCGACATGTCGGGGCGAAGATCAGGAGACTGCTGCCACGGCTATGACAACTGTGTTGGATCTAAGGTAGGATATCTATCTCGACTCATTTCATTCATTAACTAGGAATCGACACATTAACATGTCCTCTTGCTGCTAGACCCACCCTAGGGCTAGAGGGATCACATATGTCTGCAGAGGGGATTTACCTACAAAACAAGTTGGTGAGTCCACTAGGGATTAGTGTGTGTTTGTCGTCTCATTGTCTGTCGAGTGTTTGGCTTGTTGAGTCGACTTTGGTCGTTTAATTCTTTTTCTGCTTTGCTTGACTTGTCTGGCTGCTTTCAACCACCTTGTTCAGTTCCAGAGTGTCAATTTTGACCTCTTCTCAATGGTCTTATTTTTTCCCATGGTTTTCTAGCTTAGTGTGGTTTTTCCTTGAACATTCACACCGATTGGCGCATGTTTCTTTTTTCATAGGTGGGCCAACCCCTGTTTAGCACAGATTACAGCTAAATAGTTGCACCAAACCCTATAGGATTTGATTTGAACTCCTTTCTGAGTTTTTGTCAGTAATTCTTGGCTTTGGATTGGTTTTTTGCCTTGAAATTGGTCTTTTGAGATTGTTTTGACTATGTAGTCTCTGTCTTCTCAACTATTTTTATGTCATCTTATCAGTGGATTTTGTAGCCCTAGGGTTTCTAGGTGCTTTATGCTGCTTGTTCGATCCTCTCCTCACTGAGCCTTCTGAGTTAGGATTCAAGTCACTTTGATCTTTGTCATTTCAATTCACTGAGTGAATGTGTTAATCTTTCAAAAATTCTTTGTGTCTTTGGTTTTTTGGATGATCACTTTTGTTTTCGTTTGACTCTCCATTCGTCACTTTGAGCATAGATCACATTGCTCGTTGGATTGCATTCAAAACCCTTTCTTTGCTTGGAAGAGCGCATCCCTTTTTTGAGTGTGTTTTATGTTTGTATCGCATTGATTTATTTGATTTAGATCATTACACTCTTAGTTCTCAAAACTAGTGTTTGATTTTCTTTTAGTGTAACGTTGCATTGTTTGCTTCATTCATCTAAAAACAAAAAATTGCAGTCTTTCTCTTAAGTTGAAAATGAAAATGTTCTTTTGCATTACTAGCTCTTAGTGAACTAGGAAAGAGTTTTTGTTTTCTCATTTGGTTTTATTAGATGCATTAGTGAAATTATTATTATGTTTCAATTGATTGCTACTTTGTCATAGAATTCCTATCCTTCTCTTAGTTAGCATTCATTGAACGGAAATGATGTTCTTTTGCATGTAGTATGCATTTATGGATTCGAGATCACATTCAATAAGGCCTTGAAATCGAAACATTAATTCAATATCAACCTTAAAATTAATTCAATCAACCTAAGGAGGCATTGAAACCTAATGCACATATTTTAGAGGTCTAGGCTAGTGACGTGTTCCGGCATCGTTAAACCTAGTAGTTGTCATTCAGCATCCGGCATTAGACAACACTATTACAGACTTGTGCTCCCTGTACCGTCACATATATAAAGGAAGACTATCATAGGTTGCAATCCTTTATCCATAGGAAGCCGATTCTGCCACCCTATAATCGTGATACACCGAACATAGCATTCGGGGAGACTACCGACACGTACGTCAAGTCCTTGGTCATTTCTCTTTCATTTGATCACCAAGGTGTATATGGCAGCTCGCGGAAACTTGGTACACCCTCTTGCTTAGATTACCTGAGTAGTCATTTTGGTCTTTTCGCGACTCTCTAAAAGTGAAAAGATCATCGAGCACTTGTCCTTTCACGCTCGTTCAATATGAAAGTGACTAGAGTCATCTTTTGCCTATTTCTCGACTCTTAAAACATGAAACAACAAAGTTCTGTTTCAATGTCATAAAATTAACTGCCTAAGATCACATGCCCATTAAAGATTTCTGCTTGGCTTGTTTTTAGTAGTTCCTTAGTGTTTGGTCTTGAAGCATCGAATAGGCTATCTCGTTTTCTTCCTATTTTGAAACACTGTCACAGTGGAGGAACTACCAGTTTCTTCATCTTCTTCACTCTCCTAGTGGTATCCCTTTTCCTGATGTTTCTTTGGAAACACCTCAGTCCACTAGGTTTGTCGAGTCTTTGCAGCCTATCCTCCCAAGTATCTTGCCTCTCACAACCCGATCTCCTCCTAAAGGGTCTGTTGATTTCAATTGGCCACCTCAGGGTGTTTGGTCTGGTTTTGGGAGCAACGAAGAATTCCCTTCTCTTACTTTGGGATTTCCATTATTAGCCATTGATTTACCCCCCAGTCATCGTCGTCTTTTTGACGATGTTACGACCTCATAAGATATGGATTCTTCGAGTCCTTTCAGCAGTTAGAGCTTCATGTTTCTACCAGGGACTAGCAGCTTTTCAAAGAGGATTTCACGTATGTCTCCAGTCAACCTTCCCCTCAATCGGTGTCTCTTCCACCCGGTTATCGCACTTTCGATCAAAGAATTTCTAGTGTTGCATCCATGACACAGTCAAGTACATCGACTCCTCCAAGGATCTCTGTTTTTCCTACATTAGGAATGTCACCTTCGACACCCATCTTGTCGACCATTTTTACATTTTTCCTGGTACGACATATCATTTGTGTGGCTTCATCTGCACTGGTTTTTAGTACAACTCAGTCGTCAGGGTCAGCTGCTATTCTCAAGTCTACCTTATACACTACTTTTGCACCCACCTTCATGGTTTCTACTTATACATTCGATGACTATTTGTTGGATATTCAGTGACAGTATGCTCCCTCTCTCGATTCTCTGTAGAAGAATTCCACACCTTAGGCTTCTCAACAGTCGCAAGCTCCTGGCAATCCTCCACATCATTATGATGTCTATGGTAATCTTGTATATTTACCTCCGATTGATCCCAATAAACCTATTTATTTGCCTCCAGTTGATCTGTATTAGTCCTTTTACCATCAAGGACCATCCTTATAGGGACAACCCTTGGGCCTAGAAGGAAAACCCTTACAAGAAAAACCTTTGGTCCAACAGTGACAACCCTTTGGTCCATAGGGACAACCTTATGGTCCGCAAGGAAAACCCTTACAGGGACAACCTTCGATCCAACAAGGACAACCCTATGGTCCTTATCGTGAACCTCAATTTCAACCAGGAGCATCTTACTTTCCTGGGGGGGGAATGTATCCACCACAGGGAGAACTTTTGGTGCAACAACAACAACCTTACGTTTAACAAGGCCAAGCTCTTGTACAACAAGGACAACCATATGGTCTTGTGCTAGGTCAACCTGGTTTTCAGGGGAAACCTAGCCCATCCCAACCATTGGGCTAACCTCTTCCACAAGCGCAGCCCGGTGGCCCTTAGTATCCAGGCCAACCTGCCCCGCAAGGATAGCCTGTCCAACCTCAGCAGTTGGTTCAACCTATTCAACCTGCTCTGCAGGGACAACCTGTTCAACCTGCTCAACCTCAAGATGCTACTTACCCTCCTCAAGGTCAATATCAGGCAGTATATAGTGCACCCCAAGGTTTCACTTATTACTCTCAAAATCAATCCCCAATGGTGTATAATCCACCTCAAGGTAATGCTTACATTCCGCAGCAAAATCCATATGTTGCTTAGTAAGGACCTCAGTGGTATGCTCAGAATCAGTATCCTGGTCCTCAACCCATGTATGGGCATAATTACCAGGCTTATAACCCCTATGAATAGAATCTCTGGGATAAAACATATGGGGGAAAAATTTCTCTCAACCTGGGTGGAATGCTAATACTAGTCTTTATCAACGACCTGCAATGCCTTTTAATCCTCAATTATCGTTTCTCGCTACGTTGGAACTGCCTGATGTGTCAAAGTTGATGAACGATCTAATCCTTCATAACTCGTATTGGTCTCCAGTTCCAACCAAAATTCCTGGTGATTATCACAAGTTTGAGGGAAATTCCAGAGAAGACCCCCAAGTGCATGTTATGACTTATCATCTATGGTGTTCCTCTAACTCTTGGGTTGAGGATTCTATCTGACTCCGTCTTTTTCCAATAGACTCTTACTGGTGCTGCTGCCAAGTGGTACATTGATTTATCTCGTGGTATCTTCCAATATTTCAATTCTTTAGCCATGTCATTTCTCATGCAATTTCGGTTACCGGTTCGGTATGAAACCAGGATGCACCTCCTCACATCCTTGAAGCAAGATCGAGCTACTCATATCTCAGATCATATTCATGAATGGAGGCGTCGTTGTCACTTAATCAAGTTTGATATTCATGATCAACTTATGACTTATTGGTTTACTACCTCCTTCGTTTCTCTGATTGCCAAGGACATCGCGATGGGGGCATGCGGCACTGAGGAACAAGCCATTGCTCGTGCCCAGTACCTTGATCTTGTGTACTCTCAGTCCAGCACATTGTATGAACTCTTGCTAGATGCTCCTAGACCTGGAACTTCCAAAGAACCAGCGATGCCACCTGTCGACGATATCATCAGTTATGTGTCTCAGACTTTTGCCTAAACCTCTTGGTGTTCTCGCTAGATTACCGATTACTCTAGAAGGGAAAATAGGTAACGTCGAGGTTGAAGTAGCTGATGCCAAACTCAATTAAGATCTTCTCCTCGGTTGCAATTGGACTCACACCATGCTGTGTGTTCCGTCTACTCTCTTTCGTGTTTTGCAATTTCCACATGAAGGAAAGATCATTACTGTCGATTAGTTGTCTTTCTTCACTTCTTCGTCTTCCGAGAGAAAAGTTCCGTACGTAGATCAAATTCCTACGCCTTACAAGAGCGTAGGGCCGAGTCTCTTCAAAGATCCCGCCCTCATGGGTATTTTTCCTCTTCCTCCACCCAACACTGTTCAGGTTAATATGATCTCCAGGTCTAACGATCCATGGATCATCCCTTCACCTGAACAGATCGATTCATTCGGAGATTCGATGCTGTTAAGTCTGATTGAGATTGATTATTGTGAACTTATTTCGGCTTTGGATCCTCTGCCTCTTGATCATGCTCCTTTGGGCATGCCCATTGATTCTTATTCTCAATCCCCTTGGCTCGGCGATTCGTATTCACCCGATCCCTTGAAAGAGATATTTCCCTCCGATGAAGCCATCGTGGAAACTATGTCTCTCGAGGATACTCCTTGGGACGATAGTCATCATCGTTCCTCATTCATGCCTAGCCTTGGGGCCATGTCTACGTGTCTTGAGAGGTTTTCTTCTCAGGTTCCTTCTCCTCCACTTCAAACGCCTATCCTGACACACAAAGTCTTTGTGGAAGGTAAATTGAGTAACATTACATAAACAATGCCTATCGAGATTTCAGTTAAATCGGGAGTGGTCGAGAACAACCATATTGGGGTGACCTGTTCTCCTGATGAGATTCAGGCCTATACTAGTCTCTTCAGCGAGTTTCACGACGTTTTTGCATGGTCCTATGAAGATATGCCCGATATCGATCCAAGTATAGTGGTGCATGAGATTCCTACCTATCCTGGTGCGAAACATGTTCGCCAGCGTCTTTGTCCAGTGCACCCTAGAAAGGTTGCCGCTATCAAGGGAGAAGTTGAAAAAATTCTTAAAGCTGGTTTTATCTATCCGATTCCCTTGACAAAATGGGTTTCCAATATTGTTCATGTAGATAAGAAATAGAGTACCATTCGTGTTTGTGTTGATTACCATGACATTAACCGTGCTTGCCCTAAGGATAATTATCCTACTCCTTTTCCCTTATGGACGGATTTTCTGGGTACAACCAGATTAATATTTCTCTGGCCGATCAACATAAGACCACCTTTATCTGCCCTTGGGGTAACTTTCGATTATAAAAATCTCCTTTTCGGTCTGAAAAATGTTGGGGCTACTTTTCAGTGAGCAATGTCATATGCTTTCCATGATATCAAGTGCATTGTTCAACCTTATTTGGATGACCTCCCGACTCATTTAGCTAAGCGTAAAGACGATATTGATTATCTCCGTAGGATATTTATTCGTTGTTGACGCTATAACATCTGGCTCAATCCGCATAAGCGCGTCTTCTACGTTGACTCTAGTAGAATATTAGGTTTTATCGTTTCCAAAGACGAGATTCGTCTTCTTTTCACTCAAAGTTGAAGCTATTGTTAATGTCCCCTTTCCTTGCTCCTTACATCAGCTGCAGAGTCTACAGGGGAAAGCTAACTTCCTATGTCGTTTTATACCTAACTATACCGAAGTGGCCAAAGGATTTACGTGATTACTAAAGCAAGGCGTCTCGTTCCTCTGGGATGAGATCACGCAGAAGTCTTTTGATGCACTGAAGACGTTGCTCATTAATGCTCCTTTGTTGTGTCCTCTAAATTATCATCGTGATTACTCCCTCTATTTGGCCGCCGCATTCAGCACGATTGCCATGGTTTTGGTACAAGACAATGATGATGGTGACAGAAATGTCATTTACTATCTGTCTCATCACCTTCTCAATACTAAGATGCGATATGCACATGTCGAGAAGTTGGTGTTGGCTGCTGTTTAAGCTGTTCAACATTTTTGTCACTATATTCTGTTGTGTAAAGTGATTGTGATTTCTGATTGCAACCCTATGACTTGCATATTGACTCGTCAATTGCTGGGGGGCGAATACTCGAAGTGGATTGTCATCCTCCAAGAGTTTGATTTGGAGTTCACTATTTCCAAGTGGATGAAGTCATTACTCTTCGCCGATTTGATCTGCTCTCTCCGTTCCAATTCTGCTCCATCTAGTTCCGAGGAACGCATTCCAGACGACACACTTTTTTTGATTAACAACCTCGATCCTTGGTATGGTGATATCATCGTATATCTTTAGACTTCCACCTTTCGATCTGAGTTGACGAAGGATGCTTGCCGATGCATCCATAATCAATCGCAACCCTATCGCATAGTCGGAGATACACTCTATCGCATAGGAATTGATTCCATTCTCCACCAGTGTTTGACTCTCGAGGAGGCTGAAAAGGCCTTGAATGACTGTCACAGTGGTGCTTGTGGCGGTCACATGTCTAAATATGCTATTGAACAGAATATTCTTTGTGCTGGGTATTTCTGTCCCACCATATTTAAAAACTGCATCGTTGTTGTCTGTAAGTGCCATGATTTCTAGATCCATCAGCGCAAGATGTGCACGCCGCTTTCCCATCTTCACCCTGTCATTACCATTGGTCCCTTTGCAAAGTGGGGCGTCGATTTTATGACATGTAACCCTCACTCGGTCTGGGGGCATGCTTTCATCATCGTAGCCGTGGACTACTTCACCAAATGGGTCGAAGCAATGCCTACACTTACAGCTGACAGTAAGACAACAATGCAGTTTCTATTCAATCATGTCATTTCTAGGTTTGGTGTCCCTCAAGCCACTTTTATCGATCATGTTTCCCATTTTCGGCATTACATGGTGGCGCAGTTGACTTCCAAGTTGGGTTTGGGTCATGACAGCTCAAAGCCGTACTACCCTCAGGCCAATGGTTAGGTTGAAGCCGTGAAAAAAGTTCTCGTCACTATGATTCAGCATATGATTGAGATGCACAAATCAAACTGGCATCTCATGTTGTTTTCGGCTCTCTAGGCTTACCGAACCTCAGTAAAGGATGCGATCAGATTCACTCCATTCCAGCTTGTCTACGGTCTAGAAGCTACCCTTCTGATTGAATGTGAAATACCTTCGCTCAAACTAGTTGTTGAATTGTTGTCAAATAATTCACCAGAAGAAGAGCACCTTCTCTATTTAGAAAGGCTTGATGAAACTTGCTGCTTTGCTACTCTGGTCATTGAAGCACAAAAAAAGCGAGTCAAATCTCATTTGACTAGTCGGTTTCCCCTTGTTCCTTCATAGAAGGAGACCTCGTCCTCCTGTACGACCAAGCTCATGATAAGCTGGGGGCAGGAAAATTTCAACCCATGTGGCATGGGCCCTACATTGTTAAACATGTTTTTCGGAATGACACTTATGAGCTTATCGATTATGAAGGTCATCCTCTGGATCAACCCAGAAATGGGTTGTATCTTAAAAAATACTATGCATGAGTCATTTGTGCCTGATTTTTGTACATAGGTGTTCTTTTCATTTTTGTACATTTGGCTTGGTGTGCTTTTTGAGAGTTTTCATGCTTATTGGATCGTTTCTTATTGTGTAGATGTCTATTACCCCTTATGTCGGTTTCGCGGATGGTGCTTCCCACAGTACCCAGAACCTGTCTTCACCAGCTTGGGTGATTTACGATCCTGCTGGTGAGTTGATAGACCTTCAAGGTATCTGTCTAGGATGAACTACAAACAATGTCATTGAATATAGTGTTGTTATTGAACTATTAACTGAGGCCATTGCTCTCGACATTCATGCATTGATTGTTAACCTAGACCAGGGAAAATTTTAGGGGCTAATATTCGCAGGTGGGCTAATTTTCCATGTTTTTTCCAAAAAAAAGATTCGCCAATTTCCATTATTTTGAAAATTGATTCGCCAAAATTTTATAGTATAAAATTATTATACCCTAAAAATCACTAAATTTTCATATATAATAATATAAAATAATTAGAAACCTAAATATTTTTACAAAAATATCATCAAAATTTTTACAATTTACATATTGGCGACAAGTAAGATTCGCCAATATTTTAAACTTTAAGGTAAACTTCCATTCTTAAAATTTTCCATGACCTAGACTCACAACTTGTTGTTCTCCAACTTAACGAACATTATTCTGTTAGAAACCCTCACATCTTAAGGTTGTATTTCCATGTCCGTTTACTAGAAAGACATTTTGATTACATTACATATCAACGTATTCCTAGATGGATGAATGCGTTAACTAATATAGTAGCTAATATTTTATTAGATAGACATTTGCGTAATTTGTAACAAAATCCATACAGGAAAATAGATGTATATATATATATGTCGAGTGTTTTCATCCATGTGCATCATAAGTTCAACAAATATGTGTGTTTCGGTTACATCCTCAGACATCATGTCTCTCAAAAAATATGCGGAAATAAAACCTAAGTGTCTAGTCGGCGTGACGCTCATGATAGCACATCACTACCCGTAAAAGCTGCCTCAACAAGTGGTGAACACGGTTTGACACCCCTGCAGTGTGTCTCCGTTATGCGCGTAGAACATCATCGAATCGTGCATAGTCTGGGATCCCACGAGAGATTCCCTCAAAGTTGCGTATGATTTCCTCCTCCTTGCCTCCCTCACCATGAGGGGCCACATCAAAGTCGCGAGGAATCCTCCACGCTATCGAAGACATACCTGTAGGTATCTTTGGGCCAACATCTGAAATTACATGGATTAATGTCAGAACATACATAACCAAAAAAAATCATAATACTCATCAAAATAAAAAATGAGTCTTACCCAGTACTTCATCCCAATCCTCTCCTTATGGGAGTGGGAGATCTGCATCACCAGTGAAATCTGTGCCAAAGTAGGGTGAGTCCTCCACGACGATCAGCTGTCGGTGGAGCCACTCAAAGAACTCCAGTATCCAGGACATCTGTTGACCGCCCCCTGACCTTGGAATCAAAGCTGCCCAACGGACCATCCGTGGCTCTTGGGTTGGTGGTGTCGGAACTATTACCTCTTAATGTTGGAATATTGGTAACCATTCTAAGACGAATATACCAATATGGACCCGTAGCTGAACTGCTTCAGCTTGGTTTTCTTGCATTTCATCAATTGGCGCTTCATGTTGACTATTATAGCCTCTGCCTAGTTGTAGAGGGTCAGTGCCATGCAATCTACAACAAGAAGTAGTTGTGTTTTTGTGGGCTCCTACGGAGCCTGCGATCCTATATCTCACGTAATGGTGTGTAGCACTACCCTTAGTGCCAAATCTATAATAGTTTGGATATCCACTTTTCCACTTCTCGATCCTTTCCTTGCCCCTGGGCACGGCCTGTCAATAAACATACTCACGTTCTCCATTGAGGGCCAGGTGATGGTCAAGATTGGTACTACCCCCCTCCGTGACAGTCTGGTTATGAAATAAACATCTTAGACTTCAATCTCAAGCTCTTGGTCGTGAATAATTAATTTTTCCTGATCTACGTCCCAGACAATGATCAAGTACTGCAACAGCTCCGGTTGAGCTCTGAGACATGGTGCCATAAAGAATTTCTTGAGCCCACAATCTCAGAGAGCTTCCATGCATCTCCTATTGCCCATGGCTTCCTCTTCTTCTTCACTGTGTTCTCGTTCTTTCCATTCGATCACCATTTTGTCTTTTCACACCTGCAAAAACATCCATATGGTTGTCCTTAGCTAAATCCAATGCTTTTGAATGGTTAAATTGGGCCTGCTTATTTAAATTCACATGCTAAAAATGGTTGCCGCTGTTGGCGCGCCCTCGTTCAATTTTTAGGCCGATTGGTGTGAGTCCATGCCCGATACCCGTGCCGACCACCGTGCCCTAATTTTTACAAATTCCCCCATAGATCGACAAAATTGGGGTTGCATGTAATGAAAATACTATCAAAATGTAGGGAAGGATGTGAGTTCTTACCTGGAACTGATGGATTCATGATTGGTCTTTTGGATTGCCCACTTTTTACGTCGCAAAATCGCAGTGAAAAAGGGTAACAAATTTCTCACAAGAGGTAAAAGTGAAAAGTAATTTTTTTTTTAATACCATTTTTGGCATTTTATAACTTTTCAGAACCATAATTAGGTTTTAAAGCATATTTTTCGATTATTTCACTATGTTATTTCGAGAAATGGGTTTTACGTGTGTCTCTTGTGCAACGACAGGTCCTCGACGTAATGACGATGAAGTAATGAGTCGTATTTTATACTTTTTCAGAGTTGGTAAAAACATGAAAAATTCACTATAAGAGTCATCTTTTAGCTCTTTTCTGACTCTCGAAAATTGAAAAGATTGCCGAGACTCTTGTCGTTTTGAACTCGTTAAATAGTTGCGAAATGATATCTACCCAGTATACGTTTACCCCTTTTTTGAGCTGGGATAGATTATTTACGAAAAAGGTATACCTTAGCCTATCACGACTAAGAGGTTCTCTCAGACACAATTTTCTACCTTTTCGGATTTGTGAGACTACCTATGAAAAGAGACTGCTGGAGTTTTCTTTTCCGCTTCTTTTCAAACTCTCTAAACATGAAAATATGTCGAGTTCTTCCTTTTTCAGACTCGTTAAAATCTAAATGACATTGGAAACTGTCACCATGACGTCACCGAGTTCCTCCTTCCTAGGGATTGTAAAATGTACTAGGATGGATTTTTCAGAAGGACAAACTTACATGACAGGAATATGCTATCCCCTTCAAGCTTTTTTTCCAAAAATAATTAGGGTACTCGCCAACAATGGTGGGGACAATGGAACCAGTTCTCAGTTGTGTTGGCAGTATGTCGCTCTTGAACATGATACTCATCTGCATTTGTGTCGGGTTGGGGACATCTCATTTCATCATTTTTTCCTCCATGGGTTTGGGAAATATGCTTTGACCTCTTATTTTCTCTTTGCCACGTCACCATGACCTCAGATCCATTGATTTCAAATACGGCCAAATCCGGAGTCATGTCGCTAATATGTTCAAGAGAAGTTTCTGCTTGCAGGTTTCAACCTCCTTTTGATTCTCTTTTTTGTCCTGATTCACTATCATCATGTTCCTCTAATCGTGTCGATGATGTTGGAAACATTATGGCCCTCCTTCGACCAGGTCACTTCTTGTCGATTGCATCTCATTATCTAGGACGTTGATCTAGAGACTCCCTTCTGGTACCTTGGAGCTTGCATGCCTCAATGGCAAGTTCTTCACATTCGACGAGAGGCCCACATCATTGGCCTTCGATCGGATGATTCTGCGGGTGTTCGACGCAAGATCACTGTTCACATTCTGTGGATTGTACTAGTTGTACCTTGAGAGCCATTGTCATTATTGGTGATTTCTCTCATGCTTGTTAACAACTTACATGATTGGCTGGTAATCAGGTGACTTTCTTGCATGTTTGACTTCAAATCACATATTCACATGCTTGAATTTGTACTTGTTTGGGTTGAGATGGAGTGAAAGACCCTACGTTTTTTCTGATAAGATCTAGGCTATGGGATATTTTGGTTTATCATGACTATATGCATGACTCTATTGATTGGATGGTTGCAACCATACCTGAGTCTATTTGTTGATCCTTACTGCTGGATGGATGCGTCCATACCTCGGATCTTAGTTTATATATTTACCCTTTTATGGATGGTTGCGCCCATGCCACATGTTCATGTATCAAAGATATCAATTGTATTTGTACTTGCAGGTCTTCCGACAGTGGTGTTTGATTCGAACGCATTCTCGTAAAGCATTTCACTCCTCCCTCTCTCTCAGACCTCATGCTTTAGGGGGCATCTGTTACACATCATTTTGTCACCGTCCTTGCAATCCCCATCTCGCACATTGGAGGACCATTTCTGTGACTTATATGAAGTGTCATGCCTTGCAAAAAGTGTCATTGCACCCCTTGCCATGAGAAGAACATTTACTCTGTTGAGGAACATACCATCAAAAACACATGCTTTTGGTTCGGCGCTAGCAGGCAGTTATGGCCTCGCGCCGATAAGAGAAATTAGCATTGGGCCCCACGCCCATTGGCACTCTGTCTCTGTGGACTGCCCGCACCGAGCTATTTTTGGAAATTTTTTTAAATATAGAAGCAAATTTTCCATGCTAACTACTTCGTGAGCAAGTCAGCTTGGGTTGTTCGACTGAATAACGTCAAGCACCTTCCTTTGACTTCTTGTTTCCTCCTTTTGGGGCAACCTCCCAAAGGATAAGGCCTCCCTTCCACCATATGAGGGATCCCAACCTCCTCCTCTCCTTCTATAAATATATCTCTCTCACATAGATGCAGCTAGCTGAACAGGTTGAATAGCTGAACATTTTGGAGAATAGCTGAAGCAGTCTAATATAGCTTATGTGAGATAGAGCAAAGAGAGAGAGACCCTTGTCGAGAAAGAGTCTAGGCTGATTTCCTCTCCATGTACAATCCCTCAACGAATGCTTGAGACGCGTTGGAATGAACCCGTTGAAGGAGGCTGCGACATCAAGGCTCCGGTTGTAATCTCTTTCTTTCTCTTAATTGAATACATGACTGATGTTTTGGTTCCCGTCTTGTGTTGATGTGATTTATCTTATGCAATATGTTTAATTCTCCTTGACTAATTAGATAGTTATGAATGAAAATATTGTGTTGTATGCTGCTTTTGTCCTTTGATCTTTGTGCAGGCACACGAGTACAATTGCTGAAGGATCACGACGTGTCGGGACGAAGATCAGGAGACCACTGCCATGGCTACGACAATTGCGTTGGATCTGAGGTAGGATATCTATCTCGACTCATTTCATTCATTAACTAGGAATCAACGCATTAGCATGTCCTCTTGCTACTAGACCCACCCTAAGGCTAGAGGGACTGCCTTTGTCCACATAAGGGATTTACCTACACAACAGTGGGGTAAAAAGGCATGTAAAAAATTATGAAATAAAGAGAAAGTAAATTATAAAAATTGTTGTTTTGACTTTTTCTTTCCTTTTATATCTTTTTCCTTTTATATCTTTCACCTATTTAACTAGTTAAACATCAAACTTCTCATCTTTGTTTTGATGATAAGCTACCCATGTTAAAAAAATCATCATAATAATCTATGTAGCTCGAGATTTTGAGAGAGACAAAAAGTATAATAAATAGTAAGCTTTAAATATAAAATAATTCAAAGTAGTGATTAAAAATGTAATATTAAATTATTTAAAAAATTCAATCACTATAACTATAATCTGAAGGTGTTTACAAATGCTTTTTCTCAAACATGAATAATCAAATCCAATTAATTTACCCTCAAAAACTTGAAATAATTTGTTTTTTAATAAAATAATATAAAATTTTTGATCAATTTCATTAAATAAATAACATTTAAATAACTTTATTATTAATTATATTTAATAAAACCATATTTAAAAGTCAAAATTACCAAATTTATTAAGAGACGACATAGTTGAACACAGCTTTATTGTTGTACGGGTGTTAACTTTATTGATGTACAAAGGACGGCACTTCCTCTAACTTTTTGCGCGGCTTTCGCGGAAGGTGTTGTGATATTATAGATTCCGATAAGATTGTAAAGTTTCAACATCATATATTAGGATGGACAGCTGACCTTCCTACATAAGGTGTTGTGATATTATAGATTCCGATAAGATTGTAAAGTTTCAACATCATATATTAGGATGGACAGCCGACCTTCCTACATCAATAAAGCGTAGTCTAAAAAGCACGCGTTTTCATCTAGAATTCGGCGATGATTTTTAGAAAATTTGGCAAAGATTTGTCCAGAATCTTGTTTAAAGTTGTTAAACTTTGATAGTTTGAGTGTCCTAAGGGTTTTTGATAGTGCTGAATCCATTTCTAGCATCAAAAATGGATTTTAAACACTCCAAGCACATGATTTTTCGACTTTTGGTTAACCAGATTCTGGCAATCTTTTGCCATCTGAGCGATTTCGCGTTCTCGGTAAACAACTTCCATCAATAAAGCTGTGTTGAACTATGCCGTATGTATATCAATAACGCTGTGTTCAACTATGTCATGAGTCTATATATAGAATAGTGTATTTAAAAGTTTTATTACAATTTATTGGGAGAAAAATTGTATATTATTTTTATTTTATTAATTAAATGAGTAGAAAAGATATTATTGAAGAAAAAAAATATAATTAAATGGAAAATAAAATTATTAGTTTAAAAATAAAATAAAAAATACTACATAAAATAATGGAATGTCGACCACAATATATAAAATATTATATATTTTATATGGAAAATTAATCATGGGATAACTCCAATTAGTATATTATTTATTTCTTAATTATTAAAATATAGATTGTTTTGGTTTTTTTAAGGTAATTATGAAAAAAAAATTTCATATAATTTTGGAAAATAGTTGTGGCCTTTGAATTTCTTAATTTATTAGTCATTAACATTTTGAAGATTCTTTTATGTTTTTTAGTTTAACAATTCTTGATTTTTTTTTACCATTAGAGTGGTAAGTGAGCTTTTTGTTAGTAGAATAAAAATATGGTATGGAAATATTGAATTTTGTATTCCATTTACTTATTAATTGAAATATATGTAAAAAAGAATATAAATTCTATTTATAATAGTTTTTTATGATTTTAAAAAAATTACAGTTTTAATCAAAATTTTATTAATTTTAAAATTGGATATCAAAGCTTTCTAAATTTTTATGTGTTCTATATATTTTTTATTGAATACAAATTTTAATAACGTCAATGCATCTTATAGAAATATATGAAATTTTAAACAAAAATCCATTAATTTTCAAATTGGATATTAAAGTTCGATCTCTTCTTTATTAATGAACACAAATTGTAATAAGTTTAATCCATCTCTATAGTTCAAATTCTACCAAAAATATGAAATTTTAACGAAAAATCCATTAATTTCCAAATTGGATATTAAAGTTCGCTTAATTTTTCTTTATTCTACATATTGCTTAGTGAACACAAATTACAATAACTTCAATCCATCTCTATAGTCCAAATTTTACCAAATATATCGTATTAGAATATAATTCTAGAAATATGTAACTATTTATATTAATAGATGAATTTTCATTGTAGTTTATTAAATTTATCAGTAAAATCAAATTAGTATTTAATTAAACTCCAAATTATTTCATTAAAGGTTTTCTTCCCAATAACTATAATAATTATAACAACATTTAACTCACACTTATATTCCAAAATAAAACAATGAATTATTATTATTATTATTAAAAAATGATATAGATTAAATACACTCCTAGAATGCCCCCAAAGTTAGGGAAGGGAACACCCAAGTAAATGAGGGTGGTTATGTCATTTAAAAATAGAGGGATTTGTTTTTCTCGATGAAAATGAATACTTCAAAGGGTTCTCTAATGGGGTAAATGTATGTGCACATATGATGGAATGATGTGATGCATGAGGCCTTAAGGTGTTCAATCAACACTATCTCAACCCAAATTAGTGTTTCTAATGAAGTTTTCAAGAACAATACAATGGTGATGCAATTCTCTACTTGATCCTATCAGGCTAATTTCGATTAGTGTTTAATTAACTTGCAAATATTGACTTATAATTATTAATTAATATTGGTACATACCCACACTTGTGAATCTGTAATTTTATTTTACTAATATAAATTTTAATACTTGTTATTATTCTATTCCCAAGGTGTCTTCTCAAATTTACTTTTGGATAAGATATAGTCTTCTCCAATTTATTTCTAAAATAAATATCCATATCTCTATTCCCAAGGTGTCTTCTCAAATCTACTTTTGAATAATGTATGGTTTTCTCCAATTTATTTTTAAATCAAATATCTATATTTTTATTCTTAAGGTGTCTTTTCAAATCTATTTTTGGATAATATATGGTCTTCTCTAATTTATTTCTAAATTAAATATCCATATTTCTATGCTCAAGGTGTTTTCTCAAATCTACTTTTGAATAAGATATGGTAAGAAAAATCAAGGATATTAAATTACAGGGTGAGTGGCTAGTCATGACATTAATGGTAGGTGGTTGAGGTTGATGAGAGGAAGAGGCATAAAGGGAAGAATGATGAGAGGAGAGGGGAGAGGGAGATCCTTGGTACATTTGTTTTGGAATTGGAGGATTTTATTTTGAGGAGGAATGTGGACAAGGAGAACGGAGAAAATGGAGAGAAAAAATAGAGAACTCCCACTTGGATCTATTAGAGAGTGTTGGTTTTAACTTGGATACATAACAATTGGTTGGACTTGGGCTTGGAGGGCTTGAGAACCTGTGGAGGTTCCCTGGGTTAGGAAATTATTCCTAGTTGGGTGGGAGGTAAATTCAATCAGGTAGCCCAACAAGAGCATCTCAACAGAGTCAAGAGCATCCCAACCAAGCCACTAGAATAAGTATTCTTCCATTTGTTGTTTTATTTATGTAAATTCCAAATAATGAAATTTCTTACATCTTTAATATTTGTTAATCAAATTTTAGTTGTATGTTATTTACTAGATAAAATTTGAGTTATAAAAATGTCATTTTTCTTCTTGTTGTAATTAAAGTAAATGATAAATTTGGCTTCGTTATAAAACCTATATTAGGTCCTCACATACGATATATAAATAGAATCTTTGAAAGACAATTTGGGTACGAGGAAATAGAGGGTGGTTACTTATCATGCATTTTTATTTTTATTTTTCCACGGAAAAAAAATCGGATTTTCTATATATTAGAGAATCACTGAGCATATGCAAAGCATTACAAAACACCTCCCAATCTCCTTCAGATGAGGGAGAAAAGAAGTCATGGCTTCCTTGAGCACCCATGGGTACTTCTAAGGCTGCCAAAGCAGAAGAAAATTCTGACATCAAAAAACGCTTCCAGTCTTTCATATCTCCCGGCATATCACCGAAACAGAGATAATGAAAGAAACAGAGGCAAGCCTTCAGAGATCTGAAATAAATCCGGATATAACAAAAAGATATACTGTTGAGACCGGTAGTAGACACTATTCCGGTCCCAAAGCTTCTCAAAGGAACAATACGAAAGTTTTTGAGATTAAACTGAAACAGCAGGCCTCCTCGGAAGAGGAAAACAGCCCACAGGAAAGTTTTGATGAAAATTCAGATCCATAGTTTTTTATAAATAACCATAACAGAAAATGTAGTTCGTCATAAAGTTATAATAACAGCAGCTTGCAAAAAAATAGTATAGTTCAAAATAGAACAACACATCCAAAGACTGGCTGATCAATAGGAGTGATCACCCCCTTGTCCATCTCTGTTACTGACCAGGTCCCCAAAACTTGCTGTACACCTGTTTTAGATAAGTTATCTGCCTCCTGGTTTCTTTCCCTGAAAATGTGGCAAACAGTAATATCATTAAAGAAACTTTTGATATACAAAATCTCATTAAGCAAAGGAAGAAAAATGTAATTTCTGCAATGTTGAGACCTGTTGAACCAATTCACTACATTCTTTGAGTCACCGAAGATCTGAACCTGTCTCATCTGTTTCAAGGATAGCCAACATAGTAGGTGATGTAAGGCCTTGAGCTCAGCAAAATTATTAGTCCCCTGCCCAAGGCCTATTGAGGCTCGAAAATATTTTTCAGGAGTTTCATGAATAACCAAACCTGCTCCGCATTGTCCATTTAAGTCTGCAGCCCCGTCAAAATATGCCCACGGAACAGATTCTCTAATAAGTTCAGGCTGAATAGAGCGATGAATGGATTGACCAGATGGGGATGGAATGCTGTCATATATTGTTGCCCCTTCCACAGCCAATTTTCCAATAGGGAAAGGAAAGTCTTTGAAAATTACTTGGTTCCTTGCTAGCCACGTGCCCCAACCTATCAAAAGAGGGATGGATCAGATTTTGTCATCAGAGGCTTCCTGCCACCACCGGAACCAAGCTTGCTGGATACTGTCTCCTTCCCACCTGAGAGGAGAATTTATGAGTCTCAAGGTTTCAGCCCACAGGCTGACATTGAAAGGGCATGTAAGAAATAAATGCAAAGTTGATTCCTCATTTGCTTTGCAAAGAGAGCACCATCCTGGACCAATTTTCCCCCTTTTCTGCAAGAAAACCCAAGTTGGCACTTTTTTCTGAAGGATGCACCAGAAGAAAAGTCTGGTTTTTGCAGGACATTTCAACTTCCAAAGGAGCTTAGACCACCAAGCAGGGTCTTCCCAGCCTTGTTGGGACATCATCCATTTGTATCCCATCTTAGGAGAGTAGCTTCCTGTCTGTGCATGGACCCAGGCTAGCTCATCCCTTGCTTCTGAGATCCGGACAGAAGAGTTTTGGAGATCCAACACAAAGAGGCTCCATTCCTCCCTCCATCTCTCCTCCAAAAGAAGATCAGCATCTGTCAGCCACCCTTGTCTCCAGATAGTAGTGGTCCAAGGATTGGTCACCTGGTTCAGGAAATGATAGCCCCTTTCAGTCAAAGATAATTTCAGGTCATGTGATAGGGCATATCTTTCCGAGCAACCTACCCAGGGATCACATCCGATTCTCACCCGGGTACCATCCCCCACTTTCCATGCAAGTCCTTATTCAATTATGTGGGCCGAAGCAACTACTGCCTTCCAGACCACAGAGGCATTTTTGGAGGACTTTGCAGGGTTGCGGACCCATTCAATAGCAGTGGCCGGGGCTATGTACTTTCTTTTTGTAACAGTAGACCATAGATAATCAGTCGATATAAATCTCCATGCCAGCTTTGCTGCTAAGGATTTTGAAAATGAGAACAAGTGCTTAATTCCCCAACCACCCCATTCTTTCGGTCTCGAAATCTTATCCCATGCGACCCAAGGAGTCACATGTTCAACTTCGGATCCAGCCCATAAAAATCTGCTACACAGTTTGTCTATGGAGGCTAATATACCTTTGGGTACCCACATAAGACTTGCCCAATAAACAGGAATTGCCATTAGAACTGATTTTATTAGGACTAGCCTCCCTGCTCTAGACAACCATTTATGACTCCACAGATTGAGTTTCTTTTCTATTTTGATCAGGAGCCATTTCCAGTCCTGAATCCGGTAAGTGTTAGGTTTCAACAGGAATCCCAAGTATTTAAAGCTTTCCTGCAGAGTTTTGATTTCGAAAGGAAGAAGAGCCCCTACACTGCCACTCTCTTCCAAAGACATTCCAGAGACTGTGAGGGTCGATTTCTGCTCATTGATTTTAAGACCTGTGGCTTTAAGAAAAAGGTCCAGAATGTTCTTGAGAGCTCTACAGTCCTCGACACTGCCATTGCTAAATAAAATGATGTCATCTACAAAGAGCAGATGGGTTACCCACAAATTTACAGCCACTTCAATTCCTCTGATCTCTCCTTGTCTTTTTGCCCTACTAATCATCAGACTAATCCCTTCAGCAGCTAACAAGAAAAGTAGAGGGGACAAAGGGCATCCTTGTCTTAGTCCTCTCTCCGGATTGAAAAAATTTGAAGCTGCTCCGTTGATTAATAAGGATATGGAGGATGTAGTAATGCAGCTCATGATCCATCTAACAATATCAAATCTAAAACCAAGGTGGGTCAACAGTAGGCACAAGTACATCCAGCTTATTCTGTCATAGGCCTTTGATAAATCAATTTTAACAATTGCCCCTTTCTTACCATTTCTCTTTAAGCTATGCAGGGTTTCTTGGGCAATTCCCACTGCTTCATGAATCTGTCTTGCATCCAGGAAGCCGAACTGCTCTGGAGAGATATGTCTTGATAAGAAGGGCTTCAACCTGGAAGCAATGATTTTGGCAATGATTTTATAGACACAGGTGCAGAGGGAAATAGGCCGAAAGTCATCAAAAGAGGCTGGCTGATCAGATTTGGGGATTAGAGCCAGAAAGGTTGAATTGAAGGGTTGATAGATAGATCCAGAGTATCTCGATTCCTCCACCACCGCAACCAGATCATCCCCCAGAAAATCAAAGAAATGGAGAAAAAATTCCACTGTCCACCCATCTGGTCCAGGACTTTTGTCCTTCTGCATATCCTTGAGGATGTCCTCCACTTCCTGTTTAGAGACAGCTTCCATGATATAGTCATTGTCTTCTTCCTTAACATATCTTGGAAAGAATTGGGCAACTCTGATGACCTCCGCTATGGATACTTCCTCCGGAGCTTTGAAAAGATTCTTAAAATGGTTTACCCCTAGGGCAACCAAATTTTCAAAGGATTTTGCCATTTCCCCATCCTCTTTTTTCAGCTCCCAAATTGTGTTAGCAATCTTCCGGCCCTTTGCATAATTCTGGAAGAACTTGGAGTTTTCGTCTCCCGCTTGCAGCCAAATGGCTCTACTTTTCAATCTCCAGCTTTCTTCCCTTAACTGGAAGAGTTTTCTCCGAGATGCTTCCAAATCTTTAATTTTGTTTCTGGAATCCAAGGACTCATAGCCAGTTCCATCCGAATTTTCCAGGAGGTCTAGCTCGAAATTTATTCTTTTGAGTTCTTCTTCTTCCTTCAAATTCTTCTGCTGCGCCCATTCTTTTGTTGCTTGCTTCAGTCTCTTGAGATTATTCGAAAAGTGGATGCTTCTACTTCCCTCTTCGTGTTGATTGTCCATTCTCCATGTTTCATGGAAGAGGGCTTCGAAAGAGGCATCCTTCAACCAGGAAGAGTTGAATTTAAACGGGGTTCCAGGTTTTTTTGAAGCTCCTTTCAATTCCAGAAGAATCGGGAAATGATCAGAGTGACCCCCTTCCCCGACCCAGTGTCTAAAGACTGAAAGAAAATCCACCAGGGGCTCACAGAGAAGAAAGCGGTCAAGTCTTTTGCCCACCCAATCAGCACCGAGGCGTCTATTCCTCCAGGTAGGGCGCAATTTGATGAGAGGGGCATCCACCAGATGGGAGGAAACAATTTTATTTCTAAAGAAAACAGAGAGGGGGTCCGAGTGGGCATTAACACCCCAGGACTCCGAATCCCCGAGGGAGAAATTCAGGTCGCCTCCAATTATGAGGTTAGGATGAGAGAGACAAGAGAAGCTGAAAAAAGAGTTCCAGTAACGTTCCCTCTCCATACAGGGCCCATAGACATTCAGGAAAAGGAAAGGAATACACAACTCTCCAGAATAGATTTCCATTGCCAAACAGTTTTCAGAACCCCAAGAGGAGATTTCCTTGAGCTTCCTCGAATTGTAACCTGTAGCTACACCCCCCGACGTGCCTGAGGCGTCGAGAGCTGAGAAGACCCAACCAGGCAAGAGCTTGTGAAGAGAACAGATAACATCTTCGCTTTTCCCCATTTTTTCTTGGAGGAAAATAACATCGGGATTATATGAGTGCACAAGGTTTTTGAAGGCTAGCTTTTTCGGCTGGCTAGCTAAGCCTCTGCAGTTGAAGGAAAGAAGGATCATCAGGGAACAGGGGGGGTGGTGGCTCCGCTCTAAGCACCCTAGGAAAATTTTTCTGCTTCCCGTCGGCAATGTCAATGACAGCTTTAAACTGGGCTTTTGAGAGTAACGATTTTCTTCCCCTTAACTTCCTTGGCCCAATTACAACTGGGTCCGAGGCAATGCCTCCTACAGCCTGACCCTTACCCTTTCTATTGGCCAAGGGGCGAAGATTATAAGGGGGGATATCCAAGGTTTGGGCGCAGGGATCAGCAGCTGTGATAGCAATCTCACAGGAATCAGCATAAGTAAAGGCAATCTCAGAAGTAGGAAAAGCATCAACAGAAGGAAGAGAGACCGAGATAAGAAGGCTATCA
The DNA here is from genome assembly GCA_034641835.2 of Pinus albicaulis. Taxonomy (NCBI): domain Eukaryota; kingdom Viridiplantae; phylum Streptophyta; class Pinopsida; order Pinales; family Pinaceae; genus Pinus; species Pinus albicaulis. The sequence continues at coordinate 824,016,598 of CM076575.1, forward strand.
GTGGAGGCTTTAGAAAGATTCAGCGCAGAAAAATCATTTAATATCTGCCTGGAGGGACCAGGCCTTTCTGAGAGAGACTGTAAGGATAACACAGAAGAACAATCACAAAAAAGGGGAAAAGAAGACATACCCGCCATGGACGCCCCAACAAGCTCGTCAGGAAGGGGAGCCAGGGTGGCCGGCGGAGTAATCTGAGTGGTGAAAGCAGCATTGCCATCCAAAAGATGATCCTGCTCCATTAAGTCTTCTTGGGCCCTCGTCTGTTCTACTGTGGGCGCTGAAACCTTCTGCTGAGCCCCCCTAAATCCCTGTGCAGGAGCCCCCTGAGATCGGAAGGGTTTCGATTGACGACGACGACGACGGTGTCCCAATGGACATTCCTTCGCAAGATGGCCGCACTTATGACACCGTAGACAGCGGAAAGGAAGATTTTCATAATCCAGGATTTGAAGGAATTCTAGATCCCTGTATTTTAATGTCATTGCGTCCGCCAAACCCTCCTTTGGATTTAGGCTTACGAGCACACGAGCCATGCTCCTATCCTTGGTTATAATGTAAGAGTTATCATAATCCAGATATTTACCCAGGGTATTACCAATTGAAACAAAAACTGATTCCGTCCAGAACTGTAAGGGGAGTCCCGGGAGCTTTACCCAGACAGGGGACTCCGCCAATTTCTCCTTCTGCGCGTCAAATAGTGGAGTCCATCTGCGGAAAAGAATGGGACGCTTCCCAAAACTCCAGTTCCGTTCGAGTACCCAGTCCGCATGTGGTTTACTGACAAAGTGAATATTGAACCAGCCCCTTTCCAGAACAAGAATCTCTGAAGGCTTACCCGGGGCTTCTTTCCACTCAGAATTGACCCAATCCTTAATGTATTCGGCCGAGTACTTTCTTCCTCTTACACGGCCAACCAGAATAGTCTCAGTAGCGTCCATTGCTTGTTCTATGCTAATGTCTACCCCCAAAAGACAGCACGGCCGAATCTCTTTCTTCTTGATGGACTTCGGTTTCTGTCTCTTTTCCCCCACGACTTCCTTGAAGTCCCCGTTCGTTCCCTCAGCATTTGGAATAGGAGCATCCGGTGCAACCGAAGATATCGGCCCTTGACCCTCTCCTTCGTGCGCGGAAGGGACTTCTACTTCCTCTAATGTCCTCTGTTGGTTTCCTTCGATAGTCACAACCTCTTTTCCACAAGATACAACTTGGGGGGTCGATGTAAAGGTCGGGGCCCTAGGGTTTCTGTCAACCCCTCCACCAGATGTGGCCCAGGCCTGCCGGTTTGGAACTGCGACGGCCTGAGGGAGGCTTAAAGGAGGTCCGCCGCCCCTTTGTGATCCTTCTTGAACCTGGAGTGCAGAAAACCATGGAAAACCTTGCCAAGGATACGCTTGACCTTGCAGAAAACCACCGGCCAGAGCCTCTTCTCCTATAGTTTTAGAGCTGGAAGCGCCTTGTAAACCAAAACTTCCTACGATATCTTCCAAGCCACCAGAGAGCTTAGGTCGAGAGATATTACCTTGATCCTTGTTCGAAGAGCTAATGCGGGAGAAAAGTTTCAGAAATTCCGCCCGGTCTTCAACTGCTCCCGGTTGTTCTTGACTCTCCACAGGTATAGCGCCCTCCTGCCAAACTCCTTGCCAGGGGCTCAGGATGTTCTTGTCACGTCGGCCATGTTGTGTGCTTCCGGCAAACACCTCTTTGCTGGGACCCTGTAAATATAAATTCTTCGGAAAGAACAAATCTAGGTTCTTCGATGAGACCTCGTGACCCCAACACGTCAAAAGGTCCTCTGGCGCGGGTTCAAGCTCAAGAGATTCACTATCAAACCCCATTCTTGCCACGCCTTAACAAACTTAAACCAAAACAGCGTGAAAACCGCCACTGTCTCAAAACCCTAGTTGTCAAAGCGCTTCGCAGTAAACATTGACGATTAACATGGATTAACCCCATCCTATGGTTGAAAAACTAAAGGTTCGGGTTCCAACCTTTCCACAGCTACCTCAGGTCCAGGGAAACGAATGACATTTGTGGTTACCGAGTACTGGAACTGACATATTTGCTGTCACCGTATTCAATGATATGCCAGTGTCATGATGGCTAGGGCCGAGGCCTGAAACCCTTGACCGCCATCGCCCGGAGCTCTCTCATCAAATTTTTGCTCTTCAAAAAACCGTTTTCCTGAAGTTACAAACATGCCTCCACTATTTTCAGACACTACGTGCAATAAGGACAGTGGAATTTTCAATCATGCATTTTTATTATCCAGTGGTACAATTCAATTAAAGGTTAGAAACTAAAAATTTAAATGATATTTATAGTCCAAGAAGCATAAGAGAATCATCACTTAGAAAATTTGAGTTAGCAGTAACTCATTCCATTCAAAGTGAGTATGAAATTCACCCATAAGATAATGAATAATTTTTTTTTTAAGTTACATGACTCCTGAAGCCCTAACCATCCCAAGTATTCTTTGTGTGATTTCTCATTATATGTAGGTTTTAACCCTATACATAAATTATCTGCAAACGGATTCTTAAAACATAAAATATACAATGGCAAGAACATAAAACATAAAATAAATAGACACAAATATTTTCCCCTGGATCTGAAAACCGGGACTACCATATCGATTTTTCATTATATTCCTTTCAATTCAACAGAATGATTGTACACATTCTGCGCATGTACAATTCAAAGCATCCACGCACATGGGACGAGAGCCTCCCTTATGTACAACATAGTTATAATCGGGCTCTCCACAGTTCAATCGGCCATAGCCCCTTTCATGTGGGCTTGGGATTCCAGCCACTATGCCCCATTGACGTAGCCATGCCATTTGCAGCTGCTCAGGCCAATTCAGCTCATGTCCAGTCTGAAGTTGACAAAGCCAGTAGCTTCATCGAGCGCATTCAACACATCCGACAACAGGTTCATGATATATTGGACAGAGCCAATGCCAAGTACAAGCAATGCCATGATCAACACCGGGTGCCACACAACTTCCAGGTGGGTGACAAAGTATGGCTACATTTGCAGAAGGAGCGCCTCACTGGACCCCACCGCAAGCTTCACCCGCTCCGATACGGGCCATACACCATCACCAAGGCTATAGGGAACAATTCATTCGAGCTCAGTATTCCACCATTCCTTGGTCTGCACCTAGTATTCAATGTGGATCGCCTTCGTCCTTACTTCCCACCTCTACGGGACACCTCGGACATTGCAGAACAACTCACACCAACTGAGTTAAATCCAGACTGCATGGAACAGGCCACCACACATTGCATCATGGACATGCAAATCAAGAACACTCGCCAGCAGAAGATACAACTATATCGGGTTGTCAAAGCTGGCCAACTCCTGCACCAAGGAAAGTGGTTCACCAGGGACCAAGTTCAGCAGAAATTTCCTCATCTCATGGAGGAACTTAACGCAATGGGGACCATTGCTTCCTAAGGGGGGAGGAATGATCCAGGTGGATATTGGTGGTCACCCGCCTATTCCACTTGGGGCTCCACAATTTTCTATTTCAGTTTTTCAGTTTCGGCACAGTTTACTATTTTTAGCAGTTTTTCGGGTCCTAAACTTCCGGAGCCGTTTTGAGGCCCTAAACGACGTTTTTTGGGAAAATGGAGGGCAACATTGGTACATGGACCAATTTTTCCCATTCCAAATTTGTAGTCCTCGGATAGATCTTTCTAACGAGGTATGGTACGCGTCAAACGGAGATCGTATGCCAAAGTTACGCCCCTGGGAAGTTGAAACACCAATTTACCCAAACGGGGCCCATAGTTTTGGCGCTTCATCTCCTAGGGTTAGGGTTTTGGCTGTTTAGGATTTCTCATTGTTTCTAAATGATAAATAGGCCCTCGAGCCTCATTGTAACACTGTTCAGAGGCCTGTAGCCGCCACATCTCTTCTCAGAGATAGCTACCAGCGCCCTAGCTAGTTTTATTTCCATTCTGTCTGTAAGCTTATTGCAGTCATTCTTTTATTAATGAAATGAAGTGTTATTTCCGCTGCATCTCTGTATTTATGTTTATATTTTTATTCTGTTGCGTTCCTGCATAAATCCGGATCACACTTAGTCTATTTGTGTCCTAAAGTTGTCGGCCCTCATAAAGGAGATGCATAAGGCAGAGAGGATCTCAGTCTATTCATAGATCTTGGCTGCAAAGGAGGAGACC